>CM038797.1:8085244-8516804 GCA_021764765.1 Vicia sativa | reverse complement strand
GGCCAAGGAAGATAATAAGTTTAATTTCTAATTCATCCCGTAATATTCTCACGCACCACGTGAATTTTCAAAACAGTTATAAAAATCGAAATATACTTTGGGGTTCGCTAATTCTATTATAAAAAATTAGTTTAAAGGATTGAGTGTAAATCGAAGTACATTTCCAGTTTTAACCTATGTGTACTTTAAGACCTAATTATTGATCATGATTTTGCTCGCTTAGACCAAAACATACGTAAATTTTTTATCCTGTCTAAATTTTAAATCTTAATGTTTGATTTTAATTTGTTAAATCAAATTGTTTTATTTTATCGATAGAATAAAGTGTATGTGAGATCCGAATTGAGAATAATTTTCTAATATTTTTTTATTTAGTTTAAAACCGGAAATATATTTCGATTTTAATTCAAATATTTTAAAATGGTGCGCATTAGAAATATATCAGCTTTTGTGAAGGGCAATTTTAGATTTTCATAGGGTACACCTATCCCTATTGAATGGGTTAAGAATTCACATAAGTAATAACTTAGACTGAATGGTGGAACCTTTCTCTCTCTAAACAAATCTCTACCTTCTAATACTTAAATCAAGAGAACTCTAAAATTTTGAAGTAGTACTAGAAGACTTAAATTAGACTTTGATTTAGCTTTAAAACAAAAATCAGCTTTAAAAATAAAATTAGTGAGTTTATAAAATTATCGTCTCTCTTCTTTAGTGTGTGTGAGAGTTTTAAAAGTCCTTTAATATTAAAATTCTCATAATGTTTGAGCTTTGTGGATCCTCCTTTTCAATTTGATATCAAAAGTATTTTGAATGAGGAAGAAAAAGATTTTTATCGTATAAAAATTATTGTGAGTATTTTCGGAGAGAAATATGGCAAACAATTACAACTTTGTTTGGTCGGTCCAAAATTAAATGCAGAGTTAGATTTAGTTATCAAAATTTTGATGACAACACATCTAAAAGCTCATAATGTTTGAGCCAGATTCTGTTTACAACAAGGAGATGGTGAACGGCTCAGAAATGACCAGTTGACACTTTCATAAATTCATCAAGGAATTGATTGCTCGGTATTTGGAAAATTACAAATGCCAAGAGTGCTAAAGAAGTGTGAGACAGGTTGAAGTTATCACATAAAGGATTAAGAAGGCTCAAAGTCCAAATTACAATCAACTGCGTAGAGAATATGAAAGTACGCAATGTCTAATCTGTAAACAGAGAATAATATTTTTCTGTGTTATAAATCTCATCAACAAGACGAGAGTAGTGGAGAAGATATTCCATATAGTAAAGTGGTAGAAAAGATTCTACGTGACGATGTCGATGAAGTTTGACCATGTGGAAGAGGTCAAAATAATCACAATAGAGGAAGAGGAAATTATAGAGGTAGATGAGAAACTATGGTGGAAGAGGACGTGGTAACTTTAACAACTAAAGACAACAACTTAACGGTTTCAATCCAAGACATCAAGGAAGACGTGGTCATATTCCATTCCATATTCCATATTCCAACCGCAAATCCTTTATGGAATGCCATATTCCTTAATGTCTGGATATCATCGACTTCAAATGCAGCATGGTGCGGATAATGTTCAAAATTTGAATTCCCTTTACAAGGATCGCGCACCGGGGAAATAATAGACAACCTTATAGAGGAGCGTCTTCTCGACTGTGGTGTCGCCTACTAATAACTTCCAAGAATGTATTAAGGCAACAAATGGATGATAGTAACCATGAGTTGATAATATGTTAACTAACCAAACGTGTAATATATTTAATCCTATAGTACAAGATTCGACTGAGACTAATAGGCAGTCTGTTGAAATAAATTGACAGGTAATTGCTCAATTAACACGTTTGCGTAATTTTTTGGGTGCTCCCCCAGCGCCTGTTCGACAGGTGGCACCTGTTCGACTAGCTACCCCAGGTCCAATAGACATGGGGGCAATATAATATGAAATTGTCCATCAAGGACAAGTTGCAGTGCCTCAAAGAAATTTGGTTGTCGACCCACCCAGGGTATTAGTCGATCGACAACAAGGGGCTGATCAAGTTGTTGATCAAATTCGACAACAAGAATTAGCTGTAGAAAATAATCTAACTACGATTGTCGAAAGAATTATGCCTAGAAATGGTATGAATTCACATTTGAGGCTAACATATTCTTCCCTTTGTCTGAATATATTTTACAAACTGAAAACCCTAGAGGATGGAAAATTCTAAATACACTATGTTTGGGGAGAATTTGGGAAGCGACGATCAAACACATTGTGTACTTGATAGAATTTGGTGATATGGCTAATAATGAAAGCCTAAGAGTAAAGAATTTCATCTCACTAAGGCAACTTTTACATGGTTTACTACGTTGCTCCAAATTCTATAGATTCGTGGACTAAGTTAGAAAAGCTTTTTCATGAACAATTTTATGAGGGACATTTGAAAATTAGTTTGTGAAATTATCAAACATTAAGAGAAGGTTTCTTGAAACTATTGATGATTATCTCAATAGATTTAGGTCATTAAAATCAAGATGCTTTACCCAAGTTCTAGAACATGAACTCGGTTTAATGGTTGTCGACGGTCCAGATTATTCCATTAGGAAGAAAATAGATCCGACTTTTGTTAAAAGTATGTCATAATTAGCTAATAGAGTTTGAGCGAATAAGATTAGAAAAAGTTACACATACTAAGGATAAAGCCAAGAAAGAAAAATTAACTTATATAGACTACGATGATACCAATCCCATATATGAGGCCGACTATTTCTCGCCGACTGAGGCTGAGGTCGACGTGGCTGAAATGAAGCCATGGCCTGCATATGAGTGTAAACCACTATTTCTTGCCAAAGGAAAAAGTCCTGTCGAAAATAGTTCAAAATTTCCTACAAAAACTTATACTTTTGATGTAACTAAATGTGAAGAAATTTTTTATCTATTAGTTAAAGATGGTCAGATTTTAGTACCTCCAAATGCTAAATTACCACCATTAAAACAATGATAGGAAAGAGGTTTTTGCAAATTTCATAATTATCTTGGTCACACAACCTCTTAATGTTTTCTTTTCAGGGATCTTGTTCAGAAATCACTACAAGTGGGTCGACTGAAGTTCGCTGCCAAGAAGATGAAAATCGACGTTGATCCTCTAAGGAAGGAGGAAGCGTTATTTGCTGAACCTTGAGATAAAAACATGGTGGAACCTGAGAATTTCAAGACAATATGGTCAAGCATCGTGAAAGCCCCAATGTCGACATACTGATGTTTATCCCAAAGCTAATGAGGATTTGATGGATTTCTATCGGTGCAAAAACAAGGGCTCACAAGTGTGTTTGTGCCCTAGATGGAGTGTTATTGATAAAATTGCTAAGAACTTTCAACAGTTGCAACTAGAGAAACAAGCCCAAGGTGTACAACTATCGGCCCTAATCCAAGGGATCCTAGGAGAAATGTGGGGAGCTCTCAGGCTAAGCCACGGAGCTTCATATCTTCTGATGCTGCTCCAAGAGGCAATGGATCAAGCCTCAAGGTAAAATGGGTGCATCAACTGTCGATGTTGTCGCTAGGGATATGAAAGGAAAGTCGAATGTTAATTACCGACACGAGTTCAAGATGAAGAGAAACAATCATGTTTTTGAGAACATGGGAAATAATCCCATATCCCGTACTCAACGGATATGTCAAATCAAAAGCAAATTTGGAAGGATAGCAGCTTGAGCAGGCTGTCAAATAATGAGGTAATAAAAAACAATACAAGGTGAAGGTCGACACCGCTAAAGAATGAATCGTGGAATTCTTAAATCGACCAGCCATGTTCTAAAGAAGCAACCATGATTTTAAATCGGATTCTAAAGAGAGTCTATTCTAGTCAATATAGTATCAATTTCTGGAGTATGACTATTCAACCGAGGTAGAGGACTCTACTAATATCGATGTCAAGAGATGGCTTTGCACAAGCCAGCGTGTTATTTTGTCATGAATGATTTCGCTCAATTGAGAACCAAGATGCCTTTTCAAAAGGTCCGACATGGCTATGAGAAGCCACCGAAGCCTCCGTTGATCGTGGTTAAAGTCAGAGCACCTATCAATAAGGTGTTGGTATCAGGTGTGACGAACAACATCATGCCACACCATATTTTGAAGAAAACTAAGTTCGATAATCGATATCGGTCCCATAACGTGGTCTTATTAGACTACGAAGAACCAGAACCATGGGATTGATCCAGTAGACGCATTGTCGGCTCGAACTAGGCCAACAATTTTTATGGTGATTCAAGGAAGCCAAGTTATAATTGTAATACGTGAACTGACTTTGTAGTTTTTGTATCGCAATGTGCGGATAGCAAGAGTCGCCACCGACTTTTCTTTATCCACTATAAGGCAAAAGTACGTAAAAAGACCTTCGTTAGATTCCGAGTAAGTGAGAAGGTTATGAAAAGGGAAGGTATTAGCACCCTTTCCATCCGTAGTTATCTACGGGCTCTTAGTTGCTCTTAGATCACTTTAAAATTTTGTGCTTCGTGTGTTTGAAAAATGTTTGAAAAGGCATTTCGCTGACTTTGTAATGATTCATGTAGGAATGTATACAAAGTGTTTGAAATGTTTTGAGGATGACGCGGCCGTGGTCAAGTTTGAAACACGCTCAGCGTGGGGTCCAGTTGAATGAGAGAGTTAATCGAACGCGTTATAACGCCATGCAAGCCACGCTTCCAAGTTATGTCAACGACGCCGAGCCCTAGTCTTACCGTCTTCCAAATCAAATCGAAACCAAACAAAATACGGAATAAATGGGAAAGGAGGACCCTACCCCTAAATCGCCATGGCGAAGTTCAATGGTGGCCTTTGTTCGACCGAAAACAATCGCATAAGCCGGTTCAAGCTTCGCTTTTCTAAACCTAACAATGGCAATTGGTGATTCCTACGTATGCTTGCATGTAAGGTATCAAATACATTCTAATAAACCTCCGAACACAAACAAACACACAAAAAGCATTAGCAACGCATGAATAATGAAATTCAATTTCAAGAGTATACCAAATCGTGAGCAGTCGAGGCAATTATCGGGTGTCTTGGCTTCAAGTGAAAGTTGATTTTGCTTGTTGGGATGTCAATGAACAAGATTGATGTCTGGATTGAATCAACTTCATGAAAATCAAAACTCGATTTTCTCCAATTCTTGAAAAATTTGGCAAAGTTTTTTGTATGGGCTAGGTTTCGTGTCCTTGTCTTGTGAACTTCTGGCTATTTATAGGGATTTGAGAGAGGAAAATAAGGCAAGAAGATTTGATTTGAATGCATTCAATGATTTTCAAATAAAATCAAATTTTGAAAGAAATTTGATTTTCTCTTAAATGTATGATCATGCACTAAATTGGCAAGTGTTTTGGGCTTCCTCGACCTCAAGTTTGATCAAAATCCAATCATCTTGAAAAATATCTTATTTAGCAATAGCATAGTCAGTATCAACTAGATTCGAGTGATTCGCAGTATCATGGTGTGTGTGAAACACATAGCTTTTGAAGGGTGATAAAGTAAAGAAAGAAAACAACAATTGAATGCAAAAGTCCAACGATTTATTGAATGAAAATATGCAAATGATGATAATAACCTCACAAACGAGCCATGATGCCCGGAAAGGCACTAGCTTTCAAAGTTTATTGTTCAAAACATAGAAAAGATGAAAAGCAAAACAAAAGCAATTACTCCCGGCTAAAGGAGATTGGTATGCCTTCGCCTTCCAATTCCGAGCCCATTGTTCGGAGTTGGAAGATCCATTGCCGATGTCAAGTCGCCGTTTCTTATATGGATTCCACTCGTCGATGGGAAGTCAAGACGCTCATGGCGATCATCTTCCGACTTTGATGGTGAAGCCTAAACCATCTTGTCGATTTGAAAGGAAGATCGGGAGTCGACCCCAAATAGTATTGCTTCCTCCTTCAACCGCAATGAGCATCCTTCAATGAGGCCATCCTAGGCGGAACTTGTAACTTGTGTGTGACGGGGAGTCACTGCATGACTGGGATTGTTTCAAAGGCTTGACAGGAGTCTCAAAGAATTCTCCTCCACCTCGAGGTATCGAATGACCGAGATGACCGACCATATATTCTTCTTCACCATATCAGAACAACCTTCCCTTTCACCGGCACTTCACCGATGGTACAGGTAATCCTATGTATCCAAGGGCCCAAGTAGGCAAGACTAAGTCGGACGGATGTCCATGACAAAGAAAGTAGAGTCGAAAGTCCGGAACCGACTTTAATAGGCGAGTGAGCTCAATCGCTCGCTTAGAACCATCAAAAGCTCTCACAATAATGTCACCGGTCTCGTAACCAACCCTTCAACATCCAATCGATCAAAAGCTTCTAAGGATATTCAGAGTAACAGTATCCACCAAAACATGAGACAATGTAACTCCTTGCATTCAATGTAGATGTGGCTTTGTTGTGTTTCCTTCCCAGAGTCAAATCAAGATCGAGAAGCCTAGGCCGTTGTTAGCAGTCAGCTAGCAATACAAACTTCGAACGGTCAAGAAGGTGTTCGCAGACGTGAGCATTCTTCGTAAACTTCACCAAGGCCTTAGCATGAGCCTCGAGCACAAAAGCAAAGCAAGCATGGATATTTTGGACGAGTCGTCCAACTGTTCCACAACATTGTAGTCACTCTTCTTGATAATCTTTTAATTTCTCCATTTCTTGTTTGAGGTGTCTTCAAGAACTTCCTTTGGTACTTCGTCTCGAGCAGGTGATGAGTTATCGCTCTTTCCTCTAGCTTGGGGAATGGATTGGTAGTGGAATGCGAAATGGAGTCGCAGTGTCTTTGGAGGAGAGATATCGAGAGAATACCCTTCCGGCTCGTCACCTTACTTGATCCGTGATGTTGTCAACGCCAGAACTAGCTTCAATGGTAAGATCTTCAATGGTCATAGGGTCTTGCTTGACGCCATGATAATAAACATCAGCTCCATAATTCCAAGGGATAGCCTTGTCGAGGAATATGGAACCGGCCTCGAGAAGTAATGATGAGAGGTGCCACTAGGCACAAGATCGCAGAGGAAACTTATGGTGTTAACATCAGTAGTCTTCGGGAAATCGCCACCCCATCCGGTCACTTTAACATCTTCAATAGGAATCTTGTAGCTCTCAGGGACAGTGTACTTCACCATGTAATCATACTTTCCACTTGGCTGTCCCAAGGTATCCCACACGGATGGTGCCTGCTCGCATCTCCGATCTTCACCTTAGACATATCTTCACACGCGCGACAGTGGTTTTAGGAATAGTATCTCACGGTTGTTCATCATGCATCGACACGCTTCTCAACCAAGCACAACCATCGTGCAGATGGGCACCAACGAATTCTTCGGGCATCCGGATTGACACCGCTCAAAGAAATTCTTCTTAATACCATCGAGGAATGGTCAAGTCATCTATGTTGAAAACATAAGTATCGCTCCAACAAAGATTGGAACTCTTGTCATGGTTAGCATAGGCGCATTGATCACATTCGAGTCTCAACAGAGGATCAAACTCAATTTGCTTAGCTTCAATCATATCCCGAATCTTGTTCTTCGTGAGCCCAACAATCATCAAGATGCGTCTGGTCGTTGGAGTGGTAAGCACACTTAGCATTAGGATTGTATCTCGGAGAGGAAGTGTTGATGTTTTGAGGAGGATCCTCAAGGTAATCACCTTGCCAAATGTGTTGCAAGGCTTGCAACGAGGCATGTTGATCTTCGAATTATCTTCGTGGCGATTCTGCCACGCTGCTGTCTCACCGAGGTCAGGCCGATGTAGGATCGAGATCACAACCGCCTCACGATTGAGCACGGTCGGTCTTGGCTCGCTTTTTCCGACCATATATAAGATTAACTTCTTTCTTACCACCAAAAGATCTTTCGCAAAGATTTGAAGATGACTCTACATGAATCTTCCCACTCTTGATACTAGCTTCAATATTGTCAAGACGGTGAATCCGGTGATGAGTTTCTAATCGATGATCAAGAATGGGCCTGCCGTTGTTCCCATGAACATATCAACCAACTCCCTATTGGACAAGGGTGGTTGAACTCGCTGCTAGATCTCTCCATTTCGAGCATACTTTGAACTTCTCATCACGACCCATGACATGCTCAGTAGTTGCATGCGAGTGGGTGTCAATTCAAGATTGTACTCATACTGTCTCAGAAAGCATCACCAAGTCACCCAAGTACGGATACGGTCATTCTCTAATTGATAATACCACTCCAACCGAGTTTTGACAAACTCTCTTGAAAATAGTGCATCCACAACATCATCAAGGGGTTGATCTTCCGGACATAGGACTTCAGATGCCTTTGGGCAAGAAATGCCATCATACTTGGCAAAAGTTGGAACTTTGAATTTGGGAGGAATCACAACACCGTGAATAAGACTCAGATCATCAAAATTCAGCCTTGACATCTTCGTGTTTTCCACGGATTCGATTGTCTTCAAGTTGCTTATACTTATCATCTTCATCGAGTACGGCTATAGTCGAGCGATCCTCTCCTCTTCTTAGGCTCACGCTGGTCATCTTCATTGCCTTGACACCCTCATTCTTGACACTTCCTTCTCGAGAGTTCTATCCGCTAACCCTTTAGGACCACCTTTGAAGGCCGCCCATGTCGAGAAGACCAACAACCTTCTTCTTTCTCGTTGATGAGCTTCTTCGATCTTCTGGCCTTGGACCAAACTGTGAACATCTCTAAATCGAGCATTCCGAGCTCAAGATCTTTGACACTGCTCAAGAGCCATTTCTCCTAAAATAAATAGCGAGCAAATGAGAAAACCGATCTTCAATGTACCGTGATGCAATGTTATGCTATGATACGCAATGTTTATGCGAATGCAATGCAATGTTTTCAAGGACCTTAGAGATTTAAATTTGTTAAACAAGCAATGAACAAACATTTATTAGTTCTCTTTTATTTTAAGTACAAAAGATAGTTCAAAACAATAAAAGAAAAGCATAAAAATCATGAAGCTCTAAGTCTCCCATGGCGCTTCCTCTTGATGCCGAGGTAGGCGTTGATGTTTCGCCTCATGAGGTAGCTTTGTCAACTCTAGCACTTTCTTCTCGCTATGTAGTAATCGAGCTTCAAATGTATCCCTTTCTTCCTTAAGTCAATCCAAGATCTCTCCAAATCTTCAAAATCAAGAGGCATGTCGATGGAGAACAAGATAGGATTCACCCATAGCAACAGTTCCATGATTACCGGTAACAGCGTGAATGGCATCATGAGGTTTTGAGCTCGAGCTCGCACCCATTTGAGGTAAGGTTCCCAAAGAATGGAGTTCGTGCCCCAAAGTCTTGGTATCGCCTTCTTTACCATGCCCCAAGCGTATGAACCTTCGACGGAATTCGAGATCATGGTTGTAGTCAAACATAATATCTTGGAGAAGCATATCATAAGGACCATCTCTTCGAGCAAACCAAACCGACGCAGAGCTAGAGAAGGGTTGTAGTGATACCTCCCTTATACCAAGTAGCTACATTAGGGAATTCTCCACAACGCCAATGAATGTGAAGTCCTTTTGAGAGAAAAGATTCCAACGGATATCCGAATGAGAGTGACATTAGCCTTTGAGACCATCTCAATCTTTGCTCGCTCTTCAAAATCGATGGAGGAAGGTGCGAAATAAACCACCGGAAAGTAACGGATACAACACATGAGAGTCCCTTGTCTTTTGATGGTACGAGTGGAGAGAATGTAGGATGTCCCAAGTAAAGTAGGCATCGGATTACGGGTGAGGAATAACTTGATGGCGCTGACATCTATGAACCGATCCGAGTTAGGAATAGAACCAAACCATAGATTAGCAATGCCACAATGTCTTCGAATGCATGGAAACTCATAACTTTGAGAAATTCTCGCTTAATTAGGAACTTCAGTAAACCCTTCACTCCGCTTCTAGTTTCCCAATTGGCTTCAATGTCCGAGCGCTTTTAGATGTAAGGTCGATGTAATATCTTCGCATTTAGGAACCTTTTCTAAACCGTGAATGGCATTTGGTCAAGAATAGGTATCCCAAGTAGCTTAGAGAACTCTTCCAAGGTAGAAACCAACCGATAATGGGAATGTAAAGCAATGGTGTTTCGATCAAGAACCGGAATAGACATGCATCATATCCTCTTCAAAACCGAGATAACCAAGTCAAGTAGATAACCATGTCTTTGACAAACCGAGCATGGTCGGGAATCTCAAACCAATTTTTGAGTGAGAAGGTATACCCATGAAGTTGATTCGGATAGTCTTTCTAGAAGCCATAATACCTACAAAACAGAGCAAAGATAAACCCTAGGTCCTTGAAATAGTTAGAAATGATATGCAATGCGGATGATGTCATGATGTCATGTTTGGCACACACAAGCAAATCACACAATGAGCCTAGGTTTAACGCTTGCAAGAGGTATAGGTGATTACCCTACCAAAAGTTTGAGTTGGTTCATCCTGTCCTATAATAGTAACCGGGTTCTAGGAATCTCACATCATTGATCTTTCTCAGAGGCGCTTATTTCAATACGACTACCAAGTGGTCGACCGAAAATATCCCAAAAGTCCGATCTCAATGAGCGAGCATCGAGTATCAACCAACCTTAGTTCAAGACCAAAGTCGGCCATCTCACTACCTTCTAATGGCCAAGATGGGTCAATTAAGCTTCTAAAAGTTTAGTTAGCGCTTGATGACACCACGCAGAAGCCAAATACTATCCTCAACTTGGGAATGAAGAGTATCAGGACATCGAAAGTGTCATGCTAACGTAGCCATCATGTTGACCGTTTCGATATACGTCTAACGGTCGCGACGATTTATTGCTACTTACCTAAAAGGAAACCCGGATCCGGGTGTAGGATCTCCCAACAAAATAATACCCAAGCAACCCTTAAAAGTAAAGCAAGCAAATCAAACAGAAAGCAATAAAGGTGATCTATAAATCCCTAAGGCATTCTCTTTAGGGTGTTTCTCACAGAGTCGCCAGCTCAGAATACTTGAACTGACTTTGTAGTTTTTTGTATCGCAAATTTGCGGATAGCAAGAGTCGCCACCGACTTTTATTTTATCCAATTAAGGGAGGGTAAAAAGTACAGAAAAAGACCTTCGTTAGATTCTGAGTAAGGGAGAAGGTTATGAAAAGGGAAGGTATTAGCACCCCTTTCCATCCGTAGTTATCTACGGGCTCTTAGTTGCTCTTAGATCACTTTAAAATTTGTGCTTTCTGTGTGTTTGACAAAAATGTTTTGAAAATGCATTTCGCTTTGACTTTGTAATGATTCATGTAGGAATGTATACAAAGTGTTCGGAAATGTTTCGTTTTGAAAAGAGTTTGAACTTTGACAAAAGTGTGTGTGAAAAGTATTTGATTCGAGCAAGCAACTAAAAGTCTTATTACCTACTCGTAATGGTCGCTTTCGTGTTATTTTATTTTCCTTTAGAATAGCTATCCATACCATTAGTTGGTAGGTAACCCTATTCGCTGGATGTAAGCGGACATTCTGGGGACATTAGATGGTCATAGAAGGCAACTTGTAGGAAGTATCCTAGCACATTCGAGGACTATCATCATTTTCGAGGCGACAATCGAGGGTCAAGATCATGTATTCGGAGGCTTACATCGTGGGTCTTATGATCTTTGTATCGAAGGGATTATGATGATTTGTTTTGAAGGCAACGTGCTAGAATACCCTACGCTCGAGGGATATGACCATTTGAATTGTGAAGGCAACGAGAGAATTACCCTAAGGGTGTGTGTGAAATGAGTGTCAATTCGTAAATTTTATCTTGAAAATTAGAGTGAGCTATGTCCAATTTTATCTTGCCATACACGCCTAGTTACTAGCTTATAGGGTGCGAAATTAAAATGCGAAATGTAAAGCGGAAAGATAAATCATACACTATTACATGGCTTTGGGGCGATACATAATTTAAAAATGCGGAAAATAAAAGCCCTAATTAAAACTATTACATCCCATGAGCAATTACATAATTGGAAAAAGAAAACGGTAAAAGAAATCGTCCAAACGGATAACCCGTGAAAAGATGAGAAATCGAAAATACGAGGAAATCGAATAAGAGGAAAATGTTAGTAAAATGCAAATTTTGAATGAGAAAAATATTTCATGCTGGAAATAACATTAATATGCTAAAATAATTTTTGGGAATTTTGGAGGTAATTTAATAATTAAAAACTAATTAAAAGTGATTTAAATGATAAATTAGAAATAAAAATAAATATGCATGCAAAATAATGTTTTTTAATTTTATAAATTAAATAAACATTTTCTGAATGTAATGCAAAAAAGAAAAATATTTTTTGGTATTTTTTAATGCATGAGAAAAAATCATGAAAAGAATTAAAATGCATGAAAATATTGAATAAAAAGAAAAAATTAGAAAATATGAGAAAAGTTGAAGTTTGTAAAAGAAAATGCAAAACCGGTCCTGGCATGGTTCGAACAGGGGACCTGGAGGAGCATCTTTGCACAGGAAGCGCCTTAACCACTGAGCCACTTGTCACTTGATGTTAGAGAAAACAAAATCAATTGTTTTTGAGTGATGACGCGTCAGGGTCAAGTTTGAAACACAACAAGCAGGGGTCCCAGTTGAATGAGAGAGCTAATCGTAACGCTATAACGCCACGCAAGCCACGCCAAGTTAATGTCAACGACGCCGAGCCCTAGCTCCGGCCGCCTTCTCCGCAACTCAAATCGAAACCAAACAAAATACGTGGAATAAATGGGAAAGGAGGACCTACCCCTAAATCGCCATGGCGAGTTCAATGGTGGCCTTCGTCGACCGAAACAACCGATTTAGCTGGTTCAAGCTTCATAGTTTTCTAAACCTAACAATGGCAATTGGTGATTCCTACGTATGCTTGCATGTAAGGTATCAAATACATTCTAATAAACCTCCGAACACAAACAAACACACAAAAAGCATTAGCAACGCATGAATAATGAAATTCAATTTCAAGAGTATACCAAATCGGAGCAGTCAGATGGCACGATTCCGGTGTCTCGCTTCAAGTAAAAGTTGATTTTGCTTGGGATGTCAATGAACAAGATTGATGGTCGGATTGATCGAACTCATTGAAAATCAAAACTCGATTTTCTCCAATTCTTGAAAAAATTGGCAAAGTTTTTTGTGTATGGGGCTAGGGTTTCGTGTCCTTGTCTTGTGAACTGCCGGCTATTTATAGAGGGATTGAGAGAGGAAAATAAGGCAAGAAGATTTGATTTGAATGCATTCAATGATTTTCAAATAAAATCAAATTTTGAAAGAAATTTGATTTTCTTAAATGTATGATCATGCACGAAATTGGCAAGTGTTTTGGGCTTCCTTGGACCTCAAGTTTGATCAAAATTCAATCATCTTGAAAATATCTTATTTTCATATTTTATATAATTTAATTTTGAAATAAATGGTTTAAAATTCAAAATAAATTAATAAAATAGAAAATTGCCATGGCCAAGCATTTATAGGTCACAAATAATGTCATGAACAAGTTTGGATCAAAAGATTATAGGCCCATTTGGAGAATTTTGCATTTTGACCAAAATGTCCTTTTGCAATTTCAAAATTGCCCAACTTCTAAATAGTGTATCTTGCTCAATTTTCCACATTTTTGAGTGTTCTTGGACTTTTTGGAAAGCTCTAAGAGTCCTCTAACCAACCTTTTTGGTATCATCTCAATTGGAGTTTCCATGCTCAATATATCTTCAAAACAAAAAGTTGACTTTTTGTTGACTTTGAAAATGACCTGTAATGTTTTGATCCATACTTTCCAAATGAAGCATTTTTTGGACATTCTTGTGAGGCATGAAGTTGTAGAGAATTGAATTTCCTTCAAAACAAGAGGTGGTGGAAAAATTTCGAGAAAGTATGAAGAAGTTATGATCACCAAAGTTTGGTTGACTTTTCACTGAAACCCTAATTTAGAAAGCTCGACTTTGAGCAAATCTTGAGTTTTCTTGATGAATCATGATCAACCCTTGATCAAATGATGAATGTGACTTCAAAATGAGGATGTTGACAAAAATCTTGAAGTTTGACAGTATGTTGACCACAATTGACTTTTTGTCCAATACAACCGATTTTCAACCATCCGAGCAATCGTCGAGGAAACTTGACTTGTAAGGCATGAAACTTGACATGGAGAATCTTTGAAGCATATGAGGAGGCATGATGACCATTGGAGATGTTGGAAGTCCATCTTGATCGAGAAATACCAAACCCTAGTTTGGGTTGATTGTCTAGGAGTGGGTTTGTTCGATCAACCTCGAGGAATCCTCGAGTAGGGATGCATGAAATACTTTAAGAAGATGGAGGGAAAATTTTGGGGTATGACAATAATCTCTTGGTAGGTAGATAATGGCTTCATGGTATTGGAGCAGTGTGTTCTTTCGCATCAACGCTTAGTAATCGGGAGGAAATGGCATGTGGAAAACATCAAGGCCGACCAAGGGTATTTCATGGTCGATGTTAACAATATTGGAAAAAGCATTTGATAGGAAACTTGCTAATATATCACCATGTTTACCAGTTGAAGAAATATATGCCAACTTGGATGAGGCATTCATTTCCTAAACCGCATGAAAGTTCCATATAGGATGTGGGACCCTTAGAGGATCCATATGCTGAAAACAGGACGACAGATTGGGGCGACATCAGTGATAATGATGTCTGACCTTGTAGCTCTAAGAAGGATTTCGGCATATATTGCCGAAAACAAAATAAATTCGCATCGAAGTCAAGAAAATATGGTTGTCGAAGCCAATAAACTACAAATTCTTGAGGAAGATTTCATTTTGGCTATTGAGCCAAAACCACCAGATAAAGATAAAGAGATCAAAGAAAAAGTCAATACGCAGCTTCTCGATCAGATATATGACGATGAGCCTTGGCTTTGAAAAGGATCCTATGCCTCTTGAAAAGATGTAGCCACAAGATCCCTTAGAAGAAATAAATCTTGGCGAAGATTAGGAGAAACTACCAACTTATATCAGTGCCAATATTGACCAAAGGCTGAAATCTGAGGTAATATCTTTGTTAAAAGAATTTAAATATTGTTTTTCTTGGGACTATAATGAAATGCCATGTTTAAGCATGGATTTGGTCGAATTAAGACCGTCAATAAAAGCTGGAAAGAAGCCAGTAAAGTAGACGCCCAGACGTTTTGCTCCGGCAATAATGTTGAAAATCAAAGAGGAGTTAGAAAGGCTCCTCAAAAGCATATTTATAAGAACTGCAAGGTATGTCTATTGGTTGGCAAATATAGTGCTAGTGATTAAGAAAATGGTAAATTAAGAGTGTGCATTAATTTTAGAGATTTAAATGTTGTCACCCTATAGATGAATATGATATGCATGTGTTAGAAATGTTAGTCGACTGTCACCGGTTTTGAATATTTAAGTATGCTTGATGGTTATTATGTCTATAACCAAATTTTTATTGCAGATGAAGATGTGCCGAAGACGGCATTTCGCTGACTAGGAGTGTTGGGAACCCATGAGTGGGTTGTCATGCCATTCGCTTGAAAATGCCGAGCGACATATCAAAGGGTAATGAATTTTATGTTTCATGACTTTATTGAAGCTTTCATGTAAGTTTATATTGATGATATAGTAATAAATTCAACAATGTATCGATTCATCTGCAACATCTTTGAAAATCATTTGAGAGGATGCAAAAATATGGATTAAAGATGAATCCATTAAAATAAGCTTTTTGTGTGCAGGCCAGTGATTTTCTTGATTTTGTGGTGCATAAAAAGGGCATAGAAGTGAATGAAAACAAAACCAAAGCCATAATGGGACGACCAAAAGGAACTTCATCTTTTGGCAAAATAAATTTCTTAAGGAGGTTCATATCCAACTGAAGTGGAAAAACCAAAATATTTTCACCATTGCTTCGACTGAAGAACGAGGACTTCATCTGGCAAAAGGAGCATCAAGAGGCTTTTGACAAAATTAAAGAATATTTAGTGAAGCCTCTAATATTGGCGCCTCCTGTTAGAAACAGACCTATGAGATTGTGTATTGCAGCTTCAGATTCGAATACAGGAAGTATGTTAGTTCAGGAAGATGAAAAAGGTGTCGAAAGACCCGTGTATTACCTTACTTAAATGTTAAATGATGCTGAAAATAGGTATAATGATATAGAAAAACTATGCATATGCTTGTATTTCTCTTGTATTAAAATGAAGTAACATATAAAGCTTGTTGATGTGTATGTGTCTTCTCACTTTAATATTATTAAGCACATGTTGTCTAAACCAATTTTGCATAGTCGAATTGGTAAATGGACTTTAGCATTGATAGAATACTCTTTGACGATGTGCCCTTAAAAGCAATGAAAGGGCAAGTAGTGGCGACTTCCTTGTCGACCATTAAATAGTCAGATGCCCAAAATTATGTTGACTTAGTACCATGGAAGTTATACTTTGACGGTTCTAGCCATAAACATAGAATGAATAGGGGATTATAATTTCTCCTAATGGAATTCCAGAGAGTTCAAGTATGCAATCGATAGCATATGCACTAATAGTGAAGGTAATATGAGTCTTTAATCACGTGACTTGAACTACTACTAGAATCGGGGAAAGTCGAAATTATGGGTGATTCTGAATCGGTGATTAAACAAGTATCAAGGGAATATATATGTGTCAAAGAGAATTTAATCATGTACTTTGTGATCACCATTAGGTTACTCAAACAGTTCGAACAAGTAAATATCCAATATATGCCTTGACGAGAAAATCAAGAAGCTCATAACTTACCACAAGAGGCTTCAGAATATAAAAAAGATCAAAATGAAGAACTTATTCAAGTAAGAAAGAAAGTTTGAGAAACTTTGTTATCTCCTTCAGATTTGTCAATTATAAAGTTAGGGGCTGTAGATGCTGAAAATTTTCAAATTTTATCAATTGATAATGGGCAAGAGGATGATTGGCGAAAGCCATTGGTCGACTATTTGCGGTCCTGTACGGGTTCGACAGAACGTAAGATTAAATATCATGCCCTCAATTATGTCTTGATAGAAAACAAATTATTTAAGAAAACGGATGAAGGAGTATTGCTTAAATGCCTTGGAGAAAGTGAGGCATACATATGTGTCGAATGTACATAGTGGAGCATGTGGTGTGCATCGTCGACACAAGATGAAATGGCTTTGATGCGCCAGCGCCTATGGCCCTCAATGTTGAAAGATTGCATTGAGTTTTCTAAAGGTTGCCAAGAATGCTAAATGCATGGGGGCATATAACATGTTCATGCAAGTGAATTACATGCAGTTGTAAAACCTTGGCCATTTAGAGGATGGGCCTTAGATGTAATTGGAGAAATAAAACCAGATTCTTCAAAACAACAAAGGTATATTTTAGTAGGTATTGATTATTTTACAAAATGGGTCGAAGTTGTGGCTTTGAGGAATGTCGACCAAGAAGCTGTTATTGATTTTATACATAATCACATCATATGTTGGTTTGGAATTCCATAAACAATTACAACCGATCAAGGATCAGTGTTTACTGGGTGAAAAATGCAGGAATTTACGCAAGAAGTTAGAGTAAAATTCTTAACTTCGACTCCCTATTATGCTCAGGCAAATGGCCAAGTTGAGGCTGCTAATAAGGTAATCATTAGCCTAATCAAGAAGCATGTAGGAAAGAAGCCAAGGAATTGGCATAAAACACTAGATCAAGCCTTATGGGCATGTAGAACTTCTCCTAAGGAAGCAACAAGAACTACTCCATTTTGACTTGTATATGGACATGATGTTGTGTTGCCTGTGGAGATTCATATGCAATCAATAAGAATGCAAAGACAACATGAAATACCATCCAAAGATTACTAGAATATGATGGCGCATTTAGCTAGTCAACATTGATGAAGAGAGAATGTTAGCTCTTGATTCATTGAGAAGACAAAAAGAAAGAGTTGTTAGAGCTTATAACAAGAAAGTAAAGGATAAGGTACTCGTTGTCGATGATTTGGTTTGGAAAGTAATATTGCCTATGGATAGAAATGATAGAATCTTGGGAAAATGGTCTCCAAATTGGGAATGACCTTTTAAGGTGATACAAGTGTTTTCCAACAATGCTTATGAGCTTGAAGAATTAGCCCCAGATCGACGAATTCTAAGGGTAAATGGTAAGTACTTGAAAAAGTATAAGCCTATTCTTCAAGAAATTAAAATTTCAACAGAATAAATAGATGTCGAAATAATAATCTGGAGAGAGTTATGTCGAAACCAGCAAATTAAGCATGCATAATATATTATGTAAAGCAAAAAGGAAAAGACATTGTATTAAAAGTGGATAAAAAGCCATTGTTTGAATATTACAAAAGGAATTAAAGAGATTACAGGATAATGATTGCAAAAATTAGAAATGCTTGAATTTGTTCTAGAAATATAACATTTCTCCTTGGATACCCGAAGCGTGATTTTCTAAGTTTTCAGCTTTAGCTTTAAGAGATATAATCTCTGTTTCAACAATCGAGATTACACTGCTTGCAGCTGCAGCATCCATGGCCATCCTATTGACTCGAGTCTGAGCAGGAGTTATAACTTCGTTAATCTTCTCCTCTTGTGTAGAAATGGTTACCAGTTCCTCATTTAATGAAGACATTTCTTTATTCAGATCAACAAGTCGACTGTGTATTTCTGCAACTCTTTTCTTTTTAAGACTCATCTCTTGCTGTTTCTGCTCAATCATTGTTATTATCTCGTTGATATCTTTATAAGATTGTACCACCACCCCACATTTTCCTTCACAAAGGCATGTTTTCCGACCAACCGCTTGTTCTCTTTCATGAGTTCGACATTGACAAGCATAAGACCAATAGATTTTTCAACGCCCATCATGAGCTTAGCCGAGTCAAAATATCAAGAGTTTTCAATTGGCCGAGGCGTGAAATTTCTACGCCAACAAATGGATCATCATGAAGCATTATAGGAAACTCGGGGTCGAGCATAGCTTCAATTTTGTTTGTAAATTTTTACCTTTGTTGCCTCGTGTCCTAGGTCCATAGGTTCTAATCGGAGGAAAAAGTGCGAGAACTCACAAAGCTATGTAACTGCTAGTGCTTCCAGAGCATCAACATTCATCCCCAATTTTGATGAAGGCGTTGGGAGTTGAATTGTTTTCCTCCAAGGCCTAGGAAAATCGCTTTTGTTCCCGAGGTGAAGGCGATTCGACCTTCTTTTCTTCGAGAAATTTAAGGATTTCCTTCGTGGAGGAGGATTTTGAGATGGTGTGGCCGCTTTGTTGGAAGTGAAGGCATGTTTGTTCGCCTCAATCCTCGCAGGAATTTGAAAGACTATAGTCGAGCTAGTCGAACTATAACCCTCATGTTTGGGACTAGTGATCGAATCGAGTCACTAAGAGTAGCCGAATATTCTGTGTCAATGAACTCACCAATGCCACGCCAAGAGTATGTTGATAATGAGGTGAAGAAACCTCTAACAATTGAGTATATTTTGCCACGCTTTTTGTGGACCGTAAACTTTAACCTAGAGAAAACAAGATGATGTTAGCCGATGAATTTGGAAAATAAAGAAGAAAAGAAGTGAAAAATTAGTAAATACATGTGGTACCGGACTAAGATTTGTGCTCACCTTTTCGACAAAAGCAACAAAGATCCCCATCGGATTTTTAGCTTCGATAGCCTGGGGCTTCGGTTGGAGTGACAATGGTTGTATTTATCGTTATAATATCAGCGCCTAAATTTAGGTTAGCTTCAAGATTTTTAGCCAATATCACTTTACCTCTCCTTTTGTGACAAGGGATGGTCACAATGTCGGTTGTTGCTTCGATTGATCGTCGACCTTTGTTCCAAGGTCTTGGCAGAAAGGCTTTCTTTTTCTTCTTTGTCGCCACTTTGTCTCCAGAAGAGGAAGTTTTCTTCCTCTTGTGGCTTTTGGATTTATGGGAATGTTGAGGAGATTGAACATCAGGTGATGGCTGCATATCAAAAAGGAGATAAGTCGAAGTAATTGCACAAGTGGGATAAGAACTTGAGTCAAAACAATACCTCAATTTTCTCAAAGACATGTTGTTTGTCCTTCTTGGAACTTTTGGATATATTGAGGAATACCAAATCACGAAAGCGTTTAATCGCGATAAAATGAAAATTAGTACATTTTTTCATAAAGTCGGGATGATTAAAAATGTGTAAGTAAACCTACAGGGGAACTAGTTTTCTTAAGCAAAGGAAAAATTAATTCATCATCAGAAGGGGGTATGTTCAGGTATGATATGCAAAAAATATTAGAAATGCCAAGTTATAAAAGATAATTGGTGAAGGAGTAGAATCAAACCTTTGTTGTCGAAGGAGCAACTTTGATAACAGGAGCTTTTGGTGGTGCTACCTGAAGAGGGATAAATAAAAATAAAAATGGCGAAGTTAGATAAATGGAAAGGCCGAGATAATAAAGAAAGCAAACTTTCCAGAAGCTGTTACCATTTGGCACAACAATAAGTTCTTTTACATATTAAGGATCAATATGCAAAAAGCCTGGGTAATCATGCAACCAGTGCTTCGTCGGTACCATTCTGTCGGCCTTTTTCTTATAAGCATTCTCCACATTCTACCAAGAGTTATACCACCAATCTGGGATAGGTGGGTGAAAAGTCAAGCCCAACGGGCTAGTCGGTAAAGGAGGAACTTTAATGTTTCTAAAATAAAGTGCGTAAAGATATTTGTCTTTCGCGTAACTAGGAATTTTGAGCTGTGGAATCCTGTCGGTTACCTTCTCCCTTAACTCTCGTGCCACGTAAAAGATGGTCCGACGAAGGTTAGTTGGTAGATATACCACCCTAAAATACTTCTAGAAAGCTTGAATTTGTTTGATATTAGTAGCCTTACATGTGGTCGTCTTGCTCTAAAAAACATCAAAAGCTGCAGTCAGTTCAACTATCTTTTTGTCGGAGTCACCAACAAAAGTAATATAATATGACTGCCATCAAGTCTCAAATTCTTTGGTGCAGTAGAAGGATGGTTGAAAAGTTGTAAAAGTAAGTATAGGCCTTTCTTCCTAGAGGGTGTTGACATCTTCTTTTACAGATTTCCAAGGTTGGTCAGAGACGATGTCACCAAAGAATTCGTGAGAATTCAAGAGAGATTGGGAATAATCGACAAAACCCAAATTATCGAGCCACCAAGTTAGCCGATAAGCCACCGACTTGGATTTAGGCCGACAACCACGTAAGATAGGAATTGGGGAGTCAAAAGCGCCCAGAGAAAATCAAAGATCTTTTCTTGTCTTCTTCCACCGGGAGAATAACTTAATAAGCCACTCTGGGCCACTTTTCCATCAGCAAATGGAGCCATGGAAGGTGTAAAGTCGACCCTCGTCAACATAATGTTGAATAGTAGTTTGAAGATTTCAGGGGTAGGAGAGGTTTTGTCGATTGGGGTTAGTGGTAAGTCACGCCAAACGATATGCATTTGGTTTTGGGGGCAGACTATTTTCCTACTTTTGAAAGGTTTAGTATCTTCAGCAAAGGTGACATTCAGCCACAACTGTAGAATCCAAAAGGGACGATGCACCAAAACATTTTTTCTTTTTGGATTTGTAGGGTCGAAATTCTTGATTTGGTTGGAGACTTTAGTTAGGGAGGTATATAAGGAGGCCAAAATCAGTTGGCCTAAAGCAATATTCTCACCGTTGTGCAACTGAGTAACAAGGTAAGAAAACTGCTTGGCCACCTGCATCGACCTAGAGCAAAAAATCAAATGTGAGAGCCAGAGAGTAAAAAATGCTACGTGTTCTTCATCAGTGATGGGGTCAGATTCTTGTTTATGGTGGTCAATGAAATGATTGTACGTTGGGCTTCTACTTTCGCCAATGTCGAATCTGATGGGTAAAGGGTCAGCATCTGTGTAGTTGAAAACTTGGCCATTGGGTTTTAACCTCGTAATGACAATAATGTCAAGTAAAGTGGGGGTAATCATACCACACTTAGTGTGGAAAGTATTTGTTGAACCCTACCAAAAATGTAAAGCAGCCAATAGCATGCTGCTAGAATAGGGTTGGCCACAACGAGAGAGTTCCAACAGTGTATCAATGCCCATTATCTTCCAGTGTTCTCTTTTGTCAGCTTCTAGGCGTGTCATCCAAGCACCACATTTAGGGCAATTTAGAGGAAGGGTGGTTTTGAAATACCTATCAATGTATTACAAAGAAATAGGTTTTGGAGAATAAATTGTGGCACATAGGGTTTACCATCGACAAGGCGCAACTTGATTCCATATCTGGAGAAGTGGTGATGTCTTCAGTATTCGCAATTGAAGAAGTTTTGAGGAAGTTGTGAAGAAATTTGAAGAAGATGAACGAGGATGATGAAGTTGAATTTCTGGGTTTGTTCTTTGAAAAAAAGGTTGAAGAAAGCGAAGGAAAAGAAGAAATGAGAAAGTGGAGTATTTATAGACTCGTGGAGGAAAGAAGAAAATCTTTGTGATTTCCTAGGTCGTAAATCGTGTCAAGTCAAGGACACGTGTAGTGAGATTAAAGGAGTTGGGCCATGTCCGCCACTAAAAGTGTAATGATGGCGCATAATTAATGATCGCATGTCTCAAACTTAAAGCGTGATACGCTTCCATGATTATATGACGTCACGGAAAAGCGGAACAATAACGCCCACTTTTGAGGTAGTAGAAACATTTCAATGAAAGTCGAATCAACACTTCAAAGATGCCATTATCTCATATATGTCGAAAATTCGAAAATGACATCTTTGGGGGTCATTTTGTTACCTTGAAAAATCTCAAGGTATTCAAGCACGTGAATTGAATGTAGATGTTCTTATAATTTAAGGGTGACTTCCTGAGATAAAGACCCTTTAGGAATTAAGAATGGAGTGTTTGAAAGTTTGGCTTGGTGTAGTAAAGAAAATAATGATCTAAAAGAATATCAGGTTACAACTCCGTCGATAGCTTTAGGGCAGTTATTTTGTAAATACTATAAATAAGTAGTTTCAATGTAATTTCTGTGTGTTCACTTGTATAATCAAATCACTTGCAAAAACTCTATTCGTTCCGAGCGTCAGGAAGCAAAGAGTTCAAGAGTGCTTGATGTACGTGAATCACCACTTTTATTTCAATGCAAAACCTTTACATTTCACCATTTTTGAGTCATTTACTTGCATTCTATTTACTTTTCAACAATATCTATGTGTTATCGCTTATGTTGATTCTTTTTCGTAACAAGCTTCGAAGTTAACAAAAGAGTCACCGACGCTTATTTCGCTTAGAACAAGTCCGTGGATGATGACGTCGACCACGAGTCATCGTTAGTTGGTACAAATTATATTGTGAAGAATCAAATTGTTGACCATTTCGCTTAGACTCCTTATTTCGGTCACGAGTCACCAACAATGAATCGAGTCTAACTATAGTGTGGAAAGCCATTGTATTTGTTCCTTAGTCTTAGAAAACCGCTTAGATAAGGATTTCGACGTAACTAGTACAATCTCAAAAATCTTAGCACATGTCTTAAGATCAACTGGTCGATCTTACGAGTAACCCCTAGTTTTAAGACTTTGGGAGGACTAACGTTGTTTACCATTTTCATAGTAAACATTAAGGAACAAAGTTATCTTTTTCTCGATCCGATCTTTCAGAGTTAAGGAACATTGTTATTTAACCCATTGTTTAACCCTGAGTTCAAAATATATTTAACCATGAGTTGTTTAACCTTAAGAGTTTCCATCTGAATCTATGACGGATAAACAATGGTTCTACTTGTGATTTGTAGGAGTTAGAAGTCTATTCCCACAAACAACGTCTATATACATGAAATTCTATAAATATACATGATTAAATATTTAAATACATTTAAAATGCTATATATTTTATAATAAAATATCTCAAAAATGTTTCTCTATAAAAGTTATGTAAAATATTTTAAATTTAAATAATTTTAAAAAAAATTAATTAAAAAAGTTATAGCAAAATAATAAAATATTCTTCTAAAAAAAATCTTAAAATTACCTAATATAAGTAATTATTTAAAATTATTTTTCGTTTAGTTTTAAAAAAAATAAATTCATACTAGTACTTTTGCTTTTGCTTGTGCGATGTACGTAGTTAAGGAGGATTTTAGTCTAATTTTGACGCCTAAACGCAGATTCTGTTTTAATATATTAATGATATAATTTTATAATAAAAATATGTTAAATGCTAACTTAATTGAATTGGGTTCAGGGTTATAAAGGAAAAGAAGCAGAAGAATCGGAGAAATACAATTTGCAGAAACATAGATCGGAAAAGTTCAAATGAGAGGAATCGGCGGTCCCCTTTTATGCATCGGAGATCTCCTCAGCGACGTCGGAGAAGAAAACGAACAAGGAGGAACAACCTCTTCTTCCTATCATCCTTCTTCTGAATCTTCTTCTTTCAGATCTCAACAACAACAACAACAACCAACCACTTCCTGACCTCGCCAAACTCTTTCAGGAAAACTACGATCTCCTTAACGAAGCTCTCACTTCCACCGATGATCATTCTTGGACTTCTCTCACTCTGAAGGTTTCTTAATTCTTTTCCTCTCATCATCTTTATTATTGGATTTAATTTTCTACTAAGAAACACTGACACAGACACCTGACACTACTCTGACAAAAATTGTCGGTCCGACACGGACACTGACACACATTTTTCCAGAGGCGCTAGGATTGAATTATTTAACGTGTTTTTCTATCCTTTGTTCAGTTATGTACTTCTCTAGATACTGCAAACAAGCTGGTTCAGTGTACCAATTCGAATGTTGCTTCCTTGTTGGACAAGGTTGAGGAGCTTGAGAAAATTGTTAAGAGAGGAGATTCTGCCATAGCGGCGACAAAAGCTTTTTATGTTGCTCCTGATAACAATAGCAATTCCTTCAAGTGAGATTCAAGGTTAACAAAGTTGTAGATTATGTATTGATGATTATAGGTAAAGTTTTTCTTTTCCGTGGATAAGAGAAATTTAGCTCTGAAAAGTATGTGAACTGGTTTTGTGTATTTTACAACATGAATGATGAAACACCTATAACTAGAAGTGTGATTTCTTCTATTTTACGGTTACTTGCTCTTTTATTGTCATTGTGTCGTTTAATTTGAGAGCAAAGATTGTAGCGAAGTAGAATATCTGTGTCGAGTATTAATTTTATTTCATTTTTCATATGTGTACTGTGTTGTATGCTGTGATTGTTGTTTGAACAAGTATTTTGAAGACACATTTATGTTATTTGATAGGACACGTAGGCATATTCTAGAAGATTGTAGAAGACATGAAATGAGAGTTAGCTATGATATTCTCTAATTTTAAGGAACTTTTGTTAGAAGAGGGAGGGAAAGGGACTAGAGAAGGCATTCCAAAGAGTTGTTAGCATTCAGTTAGGAGAAAGCATTCTCTGGTTAGGAGTTCTAGTTCTGGTTTATCAGTTTCTTTCTGTTTTCCACCATTTTAAGGGCTTTAAGCTCATCCATTTGCAGTTAATAATACATAGTTGCTGACTTTGATTAGAAGCAGGTCATTCAAGGAATATGTGATTAAGAAATTCAGAATTAGCAAGAACGTGATGTGGAAATTAGGGGAGAGTGCTCTGTGAGGACTTCATATTCGAGTCATATCATCGAGGTATTAAGCTAAAGCACAATAGTCTCAATAAAGCATGTAAACATATTGGATGTATCACAACTTTCAAAGAGGACTTGTGGGAATGAATGTTCTCTGCATGACTAAACACCAGCAGAACAATCCAGAAATCCACATTCTTCTGTTCCCCCATAACTAGGCTGTTCATGTTACAGTTCAGAGAGAAAACTGAACCGAACCGAACTAAACCAAAGTAAAAATTCACTCGAACTGAACCGAATCGTTTCAATTTACTTAGAACCGAACTGAACCAAAATCATTGGTTTGATATACTGTTTCAAAATTCCGAACCGGACCAAACCGTTAAAAGACAATTTTTCCTGAACCGAACTGTTTATTAAATAACCAAACTGTTAAACTATTTTTTTTAAAAGTTAAAACTTAATTTAGTATTTTTTTCATTTTCAGTTTTGGTTTGGTTCGGTTTCAGTTTCGGTTCAGTTTTGGTTCGGTTCTAGAACTGTTTCTGTAATATGGTTTGGTTCGCTAACCAAACATAATGGTTTGGTTATTTTAACCTCAGTTTGGTTCGGCGGTTCACTTCAGTTCATGATTTTTTTGAACAACCCCCTACCCATAACATCCTTAAATCAGTGAGGAAATACAGGACCATAGCCCTGTCTGATTGATTTGCATAGATTATTGTGAATCCAGTTGAACGAAAACTCATTTTTCCAATTCATCATTTTGGCTAACCCATATAGTCTCTAAATTTCACAATGCCAGAGGGAAAAAGGAAGATTACTTTCTTAACTTATCAAATACAACGCAATGAGAAAACAGTTCATCCAGTCATCAAAATCTGAGTCTGGTATACATGTAAACCATGGCCAGTAACGAGTTTTTATGTTATGAAATTTATTTTAAATCCTCTTGACATTTTTATAAGGTAGAGTATTAGTTTTATGAATTGTATTGTTGACTCATCTCCTTCCATTCCTTGTTAACAATTTTTTCTTCTAAAACACTTAAGCTCTATCTGTGCTCGGAGCACGAATTAAAACCATAGCCTTTGTTCTTGTGTTCTGTTTCCTCGGTTGCACTCTACTTTCCTTTTCTCCATGGAGCAATTTGATTTTCCGCAAGGTATTGGATTGCAAATTTGCTAGTTTAACCAATGGCACTCTTGTTTCCATGTTTCAATGTTTCGGCCAAAGCTCGTGCTTCCACAGTGAGTATTGTCAAGTCCAATTGTGGCAGAATGGAAGAAAACCCAAAGCTTGTGCTTCCACAGTGAGAAATGTCAACCCAATGTTAGTCATTTTATTTCATTCTTGTCTTTGACTTTTTCTTTCTTTTCTTTTACCCTTGGTTAAGTTATTGTTTCTTCTTATTGCCAAATGTTTTCAACTCATGATACATAAAATTGGACTCTAGGTTTGGGCCTAAGCTCAACAACTAAATTGAGTAGGGAATAGAGATGAGTTGTATGAATAGGTGAGGGAATAATAGAGGGAGGAGAAGATGAGTTGTGCGTGTGGGTATTGAGCAACTCTTTCAAGCCTTATTTATAATCTAGCACTATTAGACCCAAAAAGAAGCATCCAAGGTGAGGGAATAGCTTTCACCAACATATGACTGATAAATTGTGTACAATTTATGGTAACATAGTCTAATACAACTTGTGGCTAATTTGAATTTTTCTGCATAAGTAGAGCTTCATCAATCCTAATTGATGCCTAAACAGGTAACTTACCGAATGAAAGCTCTGTTGCTCATTTCTTCTTGTTAACCCCCAAATGATTGTATGCATCATTGGAGTTAATATACGATAAGCTCTTAGTGAATAAATGATTTATTAAGCCATTTATTCAAACAATATTTGCTTTCTAAGTTGAAATTCTTTACATAATTTCAGCTTGACCAATTGTATATGCTGTATATTCGGGCAACTTTCTGCATAACTATTGATGTCGTCACTTTTTTTGGTCAACATTGCTTCCCAAACAAATTTTATGATAATTAATTATAACATAACTAAGCCTTTGTCACTGAAACAAATAATTTGCGGCGGGCTTGGAGTTTAACTAAGCCTATTTGCTGTTATAATTGGATTTTTCAACATAACAGAGGCTTAACCCTTTACTCATTTCTTTTAGTTAAACTTGCTTTCAATATGTTGTTATGATGGCTTTCATGACGTTTCTTAAGGTATGCTTGAGGATGACACTTGTAAATCTGTTGACAACATTATGAGCTTGAAAACAAGTAATGGCCAAGGAACTACTGCAATGCCTAATTGTAAGACTTTGTTGCGTGATTCTCATACTCATGGTACCACCAAAGATTGCAAAGGCATGCCAATGGTATCTAGGTCTTTGAATAGACTAAAAGTATTTAGCACATAATTGAGTTTGTTTATCTGTTTTGGCAAACGAAACGTGCAGTTGCAAAACAAATTAGTATATACAGCAGTGTCATCGAATTGCGGTTATAACGGGCCATGGCAGATTACAGAATATAGCAGCTTCATAGAAAAATTAGTACCGCACGGGCAAGTTCATTCATATCTTAAGTCATTTGATAATGCTTGGTTGTTGATGGCAGTTGTTATTATAAAATCACTAAAAACTGAAAATATTTAAAAAAAAATATTTAACAAATCATCATCATGATAAATCTAATATGTCTAATAACTATAAATATGTACAAATATTTTGTTGATTAAAATAAAAAGGTATTGTGGTGATAGTGACCGTCGAGTTCCATCAATTCAAACATACCCTTAAGAATTTGCTACAAACTTATAAGTTTTCAAATACAAAGTTGCTTTTATTGAGTTACATGTTAAAAAGATATTGTGGTGATAGTGACATGTGAAAATACTGAATGAATTTCAGTCATAAAATTTACAGGAGTCGGTAAAATCCCAGTAATTATTTTCACAAACCTCTATGAAAGCTATTTTCAAATAGAAAAAGAGAAAAAGAAAATACCTATCTTCCATCCAACAGGTGAGCAATATAGGCCCACTTTTGACCAATTGCATTTTCTGTTTAAACTGGATCGGTTTTTATCGGATTCACTTTACTATATCGATTTTTTTCAGTTTACTAAAATTCTAGCCCAAATTTTATTTTATTTTTCAAATGTGGCCCATGTGCAAAAATATCCAAATATAAACTCGATTATAATTTTTTTTTTCAAATTTAAGCTAATACAATTCAATTGTATCTTTTTCTAAAGAAAATTTGTGACTAAATAATTGGATTACTTTTATGAAAAAAATTGAAATATTTAAGTCATTAATGCTTTTTAAATTGGGATAATTTTAAGGCATTTTATCAATTTTATTAGAGATATTATTTGTAAACACTATAGGTTAGTGGTGTTAGTTAGTCTTGGTAGTTAGTGGTGTTAGTTACTTAGTTAGTTAAGCCATTAGGATTAATTATGCTGACTGTACTATCCCACTTGTATATAAGGCTATCAATGCTACAATTGTAAAGTAACGATTGATTCATTGAGATCATACTACGCAAACTCTATCTTTCCCTCTCTCTTTTTTCTCTTTCACCTTCATCTTTACTGAGTGAAGAAAGTGTAGCAGAGCTTACACTTCAACATGGTATCATTCGGGTTTTGATCCTTCATGCTTCCCTGAACCTTCATCTCTGAATCCTTCGTTCATCTTCTTCACTACCTGTTTTTGTCATCACCTAAAAATCAACAATGGACTACGACGACAATTAAGAATCCTTCGCCAAAGAACCTCCGCAATCACAAGATGCTTCCATCGGTTTTGTAACGGCCAAGTCCGGAAGCCCTTTGGACCAAAGTTATCTCTCAAGCTTCAGAAAACAACTATCTCCTTTGGAATCGCAAGTCAAGGAGTGATTCTTGCACAAAAGGTGCACAAGTTTGTTGTGAATGCAGATTCCTCAGAATTCAAGAATGCGCAAGATCATGCGTCCGCACCTTCTCCGAGGAGTACGAGGCTTGGATCGCAAGATCGTCGCCTTTATCCGCTATTATCCGCCATCTCTAAATCGCTTTATAGGTTCTTGCGCAAACACGCATTCAAGTCCGGGACAAGATTCACCGCTCTTTCATGCTTAGATGAAGGCACACGCTTGCCAATCAGGCGTTGAGCTCAAATCTATCAAGAAAGGCACTAAGTCCATCACAAAATATGTGTTGAGAATCAAAGCGATTTCCAACTCTCTTCTAGCTGCTGGTGATTCGATATCAGAACAAGATCAGGTTGATTCTATTCTACAGGGACTTCTAGAGGAATACAATCCCTTTGTTATGCAGATGTATGGGTGTCCAACACCACCAACTCTATGTGAAGTCGAAGCTTTATTGTATGTCTAAGAGGCACAATTGGATAAATTCCGTGAAGAGCTTGTTGCAACTAACATAACAACCAATATGGCACACACAAGGCAAGAAGATAACAACTTCAGAGGAGCTTATTCTAGCCATAAAGGACGAGGCAGATCCAACCGTGGTCGCACTAGAGGAAGAGGGTGATACATCATTGAAAATAGACCAACTTGCCAACTGTGTGGCAAGTATGGCCATGAAGTCTCTACATGTTGGCATAGGTTCGATGAAAATTTCATGCCCACAGATGGGAACAATGATTCTAATGTTGCAGGTAATAACCATAACAATCAAGAGTCGAGTCGAGAAGGGCAGAATCTCAAACAGCTATGATGGCAACTACAAGCAAGCCCGCACCTTACACTCAAGAATACAACTTGCCATTAGAATTGGAGTCACAATCTTGATTTGTTGACTCAGATGCTTCCCACCATCTCTCACCTTATGCCTTTTTATTACAAACTAGCAAACCCTATGTAGGATACAACAAAGTCTATGTGGGAAATGGTAAAACCATTGTTATAAAGTCTATAGGTTCCACACAATTCCACTCTAAACTCAATCCATCACATAACCTAATTCTCACCAATGTTCGATGTTCCTTCTATAACTAGAAATTTGTCGCTTCAAAGTTTTCTAGTGATAATTGTGTGATATTTGAGTTTTTGCCTGATAAATGTTACATTAAATCATAGGCTTCTAGGAAAATCATTGGTGAGGGAGTCCTTGATGCTAGTGGGCTATACTCCTTCCCTCAGCTGTCATTGGACTCTTCAAAGGTCTCATACTCTAAGCTTGGTCTGAGTGCCTCTCATAGCTGCCATAATTATGTTGTTCATTCTAATATTGTTATCTTAGATACACACAACATTAGTACTCTGTGGCACCATAGACTGGGTTATGCAAATTTCAATTGTGTACACACTATTTTGAAATTGTGTAATATGCCTATTAGCAAAAAAAGTAAACATTTTTTCTGTGATTCCTGTAACCTTGGCAAAGCTCAAAATCTGTTTGCACCTCTTACTCACACTGTCTATTCCAATCCCTTTGATATGATTTACATCGATCTTGGGGCCTTCCCAAAGAATCTAGTTCGATACAAATATTACATAACCTTTGTTGATGGGCATTCTAGGTATACTCGACTATACTGTTGAAGCAAAATTTGAAGCTATGCAAGCTTTCAAACTCTTTCATGCCTTTGTGCACACTCAGTTCAACCTAACCATTAAATCTATTCAATCTGACTTCGGGGGGAGTTTAGACCCTTTACCAAATACTTGACTGAGCTAGACATTGCCTCATAGGCTAACTTGTCCTCACACATCTCATCAAAATGGGACTGTGGAGAGAAAACATAGACAAATTGTTGAGATGAGACTTACCTTGCTATCACATGCCTCTCTCCTTATGTTCTACTGGGATTTTAGCTTTTCTACTGCAGTGCATATCATTAATAGGTTACCATTATCCACCTTGCCAAATTCCCCATTTCATGCTCTACACCATAAGGACTATGATTATTCCACTGAAAGTATTTGGTCATTTTTTTCTCTCTTAGACCATATAATAAGCATAAGCTTCAACTAAGAAGTCAAAGTTGTATCTATTTAATAAAGGCTTTAGGTGTCTTAGTAAAGAAGGCAAAGTATATGTGTCTAAAGATGTGATTTTCAATGAACAAAAATTTCCCTTTCATTTGCTATTTCTCTCTTGAGCCTCACCTGATATCTTAAATAACTCTAACAGCTCAGGCTCTCTATTACATACACCTCACCATGTCAATTCTAATGGGTCTAGTATGTTAAGTCTCTTATGGGAGATTGTGAATCTTGTGATGAAGGAGAGAGAAAGAGAAATGTGCGGAGTAATATATGGAGGGTACTTACATGGAGAATAATTATTACATGGATGGTAAAATGCGTTTAAAAAATGACCAATCAAAACAAAACACTTGGTTGCTTGTTGGGATAATATATTCAAATTTATGAGGTTAATTTGTTAATTACAAAAATGTCTTTTTTTATAATGGGGAGATAAAAAAGGGAAAGGACAAATATGATAGATTATTCAATTGATTAATATTAACTTTATAGCTGACTATATATTATTGTTATTATTAATATTATAATAAAAAACTTTATTGTTATTATATATTATAAATAAGAATCTGATATAATAATGTTATTATTATAAAAAAAAATTGTTGCTATTATTATATATTAAAATTAAATCTGATATAAGTTATAATAATAAACACATATACTTTAAGTTTTTAAAAGCAAACTTTATATGTTACGGTTTGACGCATTAGTATACGATAGTGCTGACAACGATAAATTTAATAAGAACAATTTGAGAATTAAAAATATAATTGAGGATAAATTAAAGAAAATAATAAAAAATCAATTAATCAATCTTCCTCCCTCCAAATTCCTCCAATTTAGAAGGGAGTAAAAAGTGAGTTTAGGAAGGATTTTGCTTCCCTTCCCTACCCTCCGATCCCTTTATAATAAATGAATAAACAAGGATTCTCTTTTTAAATTTATTGAATAAAAAATGTATCTACTCTACATAAAATATCAAATACATTCATTATTCAATGAACTTAAAAAAAAAATTCTTACTTATAAATAAGATTAGAGGGAATATATAACTATAAATGGCTAAAACTTATAAAACTCTTTTGTTTTTTAAATTCTTTATATAATTTTGTTTTGTTTGAAGTTTTGATTTTGAAATTTTAAATTTTAAATTTTTTATTTTGAATCAAATGTTTTCGAGTCTGGAACTTAAAGATAACTTTAAATTTCTAATTTTGTCCACGAATGTTTCCGTCATCCATGAACAAAATTGATATAAATTCTTGGGACATGTAAACTCTCCCATTACCTATTTCACATGTTGCTTGCAAAGAATCTGGTCAAGTGTTGTGTCCTACCTGCCATGTAACTTGCTTATGAAATGAAACAATTATAGTAAGTATTAGTACATCCGTTTGCAGTGGCAATTTCAGAGAAAATCTGCACTAAAATACAAAGGAATCTTGTTTCCTATAACTACAACTACTGCAAATTGATTTGCATCAGATCACAATTTCATTATTATATATTGTATGTAATATATAAAAATAATAAAAGTGACACTTGTCTAAGAATAACTAGTACTAATTGTGTCAGAGTTACGTAGTTATTTTTTCACGTTTCTTATCATTGAAGGAACTAATTTATCATTTATAGAGACAACAACTACCATTTCAAAATTGTATTGTACCCGTTTTAAAATGACAATGGTTTAAAGTTTTTGAATTTTTATTATAAAAACTTTATAAATGTGTTGGAAGTAATATAAAAAGTAAAATTTAAATGATATGTTAGAAAAATATTAATTATTTTCATTAAAAATGAAAACAAATTTTATTTTGAGATAAAATTTATTTATTAAAATGACACTCATTTTAAAATAGATGGTGTATTAATTGTCTTAATTGCTTTCATAATCGCTTTGTAAGTTTTTTAGTTTTGAGGATTGACATTAACTTTTATAAAATAAATAATAGTAGTAGCAATAATGTAATGTACAATATGAGGTATAACTTGAATAAGAAGAACATGTACAACAAGAAATCATATTGAAATATCAGAACATGTTGCGTTGAACATATTCAACAACTGGAACAACATGTCGAAGAAGATGTCCTATGAAGGAACATTCGACATCACGCTTACTGAGCTGATAAATGAGGTTCAGTTCAATTTTGAAAAACGCAGAATATTCAGGGAATATTATGTAACCTATATGGCGCACCTTTAAGGGTTCAGAAGATTGAAGGTTCAGAAATCAAGGAGACTAATTAGGAAACTGAAGATTGAAAACCTTACTTGTAACAGAAGTTTCTGCAGTGTGTTACAACTGATATGCTATAGTTTGAAGGCCCAAATCCAGTTGGGTATATGTTATAAAATAAGGATTTGTAACCTAGTTTAGGTAGCTAGCCGAAATTAGTAAGGATGTAATCATTAGGGTTAGAGCAGTGAACCACCCGACTTGTGGGATGGTCACCATACTCCTCGAAACCTGTAGGTAAGAGGCAGTATGTATTGTTCTTGGAGGAAGTTGTGAAGCAGCACTACAAAAAGACTCTCAGTTGCGACATGAATTTCACGTCATAACTTGAGAAATCACGTCACAACTCATAATTAACGACGTGATCAAATATGTCGCTGGAGAACAAGTGACAAACTTGTTGCGACATGTTTCTCATGTCACAAAGTTTTGACGTGGTATTCACGCTGCAACATAGTTGTATAGGGAACATAACTCTACACTGCAGAGCAGACATGACATGGGAAAGGACAATGCAACAGTTTTTTGTTGCGACTGAAATCCATGTCACAACATTGTGACATGTTTTTCACGTCGCTAAAGGTAACATTTAAAAAAAAAACAAATAATTACAGCCCCCTGTAATCTTTTATAAATAATAAACTCATTAATTAATATAATAAAATTCATATAATAAAATTATATAATAATTATATAATTTTATATTCATATAATAAAATTTTATATAATAAATTCATATAATAAAATTTTATATAATAAATTTGATAAACTAAAATTATATAATTAAATTTAATATAATAAAACTAATAAATTAAAATTTAATATTTAATATTTTAATATATTAAAAATTAAAAAGTGGTTATTAATTAATATCTTACATAAATTCAAATTTAAAACAAATTAAATAAAAAGTGTTTTTACGGCATCTTGACCGGATAATTATCAATGTCAAAATCATCGTTTCCGTCATCCTCCGACTCTTGATCACGAACATTTTAATTTCCACCACCTTGCATAAATCATCTCATTTGTTCCTCCATATCAAATTGTCTCTTCGCCATGATCTCCAATTGTCGTTCTTGCTCTTGCCTCATTACCGTCATTTGGGCCTCCATTGCCGCCTCACGTTGCGCTGACTCGCGTCTCGCCTCATTTAACGCCAATTGTCTTATGATAATCCGAAAATGTATCAATTATTTGAGTCAATTTACATGAATTATATTCGCATTTCAATTAATTAAATTACTCTTTATTCGTATTATGTCGGTATTTTCTATGTTTTAAGATTTTTACCAATTATAAGGCATGTGCGAAGAAAATCGAGAAAAGATGGATAATTCATACTCAAAACCCACAAAAGAATAGCATATAAAGCAAATATGGACGTAAGAAGTGGGGGTGTGAAAGAAGCAAAGCTGAAGGAATTAACAAGGAAGTAGGCCCAACCCACTTCCAAACGCGCGCTTCTACCTGGCCCAAGGGTGTAATGACCGTCACACTCCATCAAAGCAAACCCTAGCGATCACACGCACTGTGGAGCGACACTTCCTCACCAAGGAAGCTCAGAACGACTGCTACAAGACCTCAGCTTCAGAGCGACCGCTACGGAGAAGGATTCAGTGGTGAGAAAATCTCAACCGCCCCAGCTACCAACGCAACCCTACCTCTATAAATAGCCACCGACTTCGCCAATACGCTTTTTCTTCGCTTTTTATCACATTCGCCAAATTTTATTTTCAGATCGATTTTATTTCCAATGATTTATTTTAGTTTATCCGCTTTTCTCGTAGAAATTTCCACATCGAGGATTGTCATGAACCTTTGCCAATCCTAACCTTACGTTAGAATCGCCTTTTCAATTTCTTTCATCGCATTTGATTTTCGGACAACAAATGGCAGATCTCACCGACTTGTGGGAGACTCTTGGAACTTGCCAAATATTCGCTTTTATTTTCAGGTTTATTTTAATTTATTTATTTATTGGCTTATTTAATTTTATTTATTTATTTATTGGTTTATTTAATCGCTTATTTATTTTATGTCTAATTAATCTAAAATGCATGTTTTATCTAAACCGTTTGTTTATCATTGTTGCGCTATAACTGAATCGTTTAACATGCTAGGCTAAATTTAGTTATCGGTATGTAAGGTCATATAGCCGACGGGGTTTAGCAACGCCATTCGATCTATTCCGCTTTAAAAAGATTGACTCGTTTCGATTACTAGTTCTTAATGCAACTATTTTGTTACGAGAGTAAAATATGTATCAAAAGTTATGATCAATAAAGAGAGAGTTTGAGATAATAATCGACATTAGTATTGAGCATCAACTTAAAATTCAGCGAGAGCGCTTTTAAGTTGATTAGGTTTTATTTATTTTCAAAAATTATTTTTAAACTCTAATTGAAACAGCGAGAGCACTCACTTAAGTTTGATTATAGGATATGAATCAATAAACACGAGAGTGTGAGAAGAGGATTTTCAAATAAATATTTCCTATCAAACACGCTTTGATAATACGAGTTTGAGTCAATGAGTTGCTAAAATCTCAAGTCCAACCATTACATACCGATACTTTTTCCCCTGAATCTAAACTAGATTACAATCAGTTAGGTTCCCTAAAACCCCAATTATTTACATCATTAGCCTTAGATTTACATAGTAACCTTAGATAACGATAGGTCGACATTTAGTCCCTTGGAATTCGATAATCTTTAAAGCTAAATGCGATAGGACTGTATACTTGCTGTCTAGATGCTATAAGACGTATAAAGTCGCGATCATCTTACTGTTTCAAGTTGTTCTCGTGTCAGATTTGGTTGACGCGATCCTCCTTCTCCATCTCTAACTCTTTGAAATAGATTTCTATCACCAATTCTCAAGCCGGCCGCAAAATTTCCACCACCAAAAAAACAACAATTAGGCCCTTTTCCCTCAACGACTTGATTCCAAATATAAAAATCAACATCCGAATGAAGCTTCCTCTCACGAGTATATTTAGGATTATTTTCCGTAAAATCATGAGCAATGTCTCGATAATCCTCCCACATACATACAAGAAAAATTAAATTAAATATTATATATATATATATATATATATATATATATATATATTAAATTATACTAAATTAAATTAAATTAAAGTATATTAAAAAGTTGCCACATGATTTTCACGCCACAACTTATGAATTGCCATGTGATTTTCACGTGGCAATTTATCGCCACATGATAATCACGCCACAAAATTATGAAAGGTTCATACTTTGTATCTCCGGTTCATTTGAAAGGGTCATACTTTGTATCTCCGGTTCATTTGAAACTCAACAATATCAAATGACTTGTCTATTTTTGTGCCTCTAGTTGGATCATACCATTCACAATAAAACAAGACAACTTATTTTCCGAGTCAAGTAATTGTATACCAACTTGTAGACATGTTTAACAAAGCCATAAAAGTCGTCTTCACCGCCATCTATAACTCCTTTTACATGTTTATGGTTTTTTCCCTTCGGTCCATGCCTCAGTGTGAAATTTATATCCATTCACGAAGTATGTGTGCAATTCATTTGCGCTTTGGATAGGGCCTTCTGCCAAGTTTTTCAAATGGAGTATTTCTGGAGTTGGTGCAAGAACGCTAGACAATCTCTCCTTGAACCATCAGGGAAATTAAGCATGAATGACATCAGATGTTGACAGTACACCAGTACTATGAAAATAGACATTGTTAAATTCCCTACAAAACACACACCATAAGTTTAATAAGTTTGGTATACACACATTGTCAACAGAGTTAAAAAAGTTTGGGTAAACATACTCAAGATATGGTTTAACTTTAACGTAGTTGATCAAGACATGGACATGTGCGGATTGCATTTCTTTTTGGGTTAACAAATGCACACCCTTCTTTCTAGAGGATCGACCTGGAAGCCCGAAGACTGATAAGGTGAATTGACTTTTCTGGTTTTCATTTACAGGATTCCGTATGATTTTAGGAGTTAACATCAAGTGATTGAAATAGTGATTGCAAAAATTTGATGTTTCCCGATGCAAGTAATGTGCACATATAGATCCTTCTACTCTAGCTTTATTTTTCACTGATCGCTTTGAATCACCCATGAACATTTCAAATGAATACATCGACCTATATTGAATAGGTCCACCAAGATAAGCTTCATATGCAAGATGCACAACTAAATGTTCCATGGAGTCAAATAAACCAGGCAGAAATACTTGTTCCAACTTACAAAGAATGAGTGCAATGTTTTGGTCCAACTTAATGATGTCATCCACCCTTAAAGCTGATGCACAAATATCTCTAAAAAATTGACTAATTTCAGTTAGTGTATCAAGAACATGTTTGGGTAGCAATCCAAATGCAATTGGTAGCAATTGTTCATGTGACAATCATGACTTTTCATACCATGTAACTTCCTAGTGTTAGGGTCAGCACACCTTTCTAAATTCGATGAATATCCATCGGGCATTCTCAAATCTTTTAATCATCGACAAACCTCTTTAGCTTCTCGGGAAGTCAGACTGAAACAAGCCTTGGGCTTTAATAACTTTCCATTAGGTTGAGGCTTCAATTCCAACTCTTTTCGGTTACACCAAAATTCAATGTCTTGTCTAGCCTTCTCAGTATCTTTTATTTTTCCTGTCACATCTATCACTGTGGTAAATACATTATCAAAAAAATTCTTCTCAATATGCATAACATCAAGATTATAGCGCAACAAATTATCTTTCCAATACGGGAGGCCCCAAAATATACTTCTTTTTGTCCAATTATGCGTGACTCTGTATCCTTCAATTCAACATGTTTTGCCAATCGAGGTGGAGGAAAATCTGTCACTCGTTTATCTTTTTTAAAATTTGTCTTGTTTCTTCTATAGGGATGATTTGTTGGTAGGAATCTGCGGTGACAGTCAAACTACGAGCTTTCCCCCCTTTTATCCAATGTAAACGCTTTGGTGTATTCGCAATGCGGACAACCCATTTTTGCTTGTGTACCCCAACAAGACAACATGCCATATGTTGGAAAGTCATTAATGGTCCACATCAAGCAACTCACAATGTAAAGTTTTTTTTATGGGATATATCATAAGTCCGTTCTCCAATCCACAACCTCTTCAAATCACCAATTAAAGGTTGTAAGTACACATCAATTCCGGCTTTTGGACTGTGTGGGCCTGGTATGACGCGTGTCAAAAATATGTATGGTTTTGTCATCCACATCTCAGGAGGGAGGTTGTAAGGGGTTACAATAACTAGCCAACAAGAATACGCACTTCCCGACACTTGCACGTATGGGGAAAAACCATCAGAGCATAATCCAAGCCTCACCATCAGATGGATGTCGCATAGTGCCTGAACTTGTTTGGTTTGTATGCTTCCATGTCATTTGACTTGCACTGTGCATTGAAGTAAACATTCTTTTTAACCTTGGTATTACCAGAAGATAAAACATGGATTTTACTGCTATACGCTTTTGCTTGTTGTTAACGACACTACTGCGAACTTGATATCTTGGACTATTACAAAACTTACACTTCTCTAATGATCCATCTTGAGTACCAAACTCATTGTCATAAAACAACATGCAACTGTTAATGCAACAATCAATCTTTATTACTTTTAAACCCAACTTCGACACCCACTTCATTGCATCATAATAACTTGTCGGCAAGCTGTCTTTCATTGCGGTGGAGTCCAAGATCATTTTTGCGAAATATTCCAAACACTGATCAGGAACATTCCAATTTGACTTGACGACCAATAATCTCACACACATTGATAGCTTTGAGTCTGATGACCCCTCAAACAACGGCATATTCATCTCATTCAACAATTGATAAAATCTTCGCGCTTCCTCATTCAACTACTCTTCCCCGTCAAAATCTCCAGGTTCATCATATGTCCTGTTCACACCAAAAGTATCCTTAAACATCTCACCGATCAAATTAAAGTTTTCCTCATATTCCATAGGCGGTCGACTACTTGAAGCACGCGTGTTGCTAGTCTTTGGTACGTTACTAGGCAGTTCTTCACCATTATACGTCCAAACCCAATAATTTTCAATGAAACCCCTTCTATGCAAATGACATGTTACTTCCTATGGGTCACTAATTATTGGTCTACATTCACATTTAAGACATGGACACCTAACTCCTCCTTCGCTTCAACAAGATTCTTGAGGAAATGCCCATATGCATCAACTCCTACTATCAAATTGGGTTTAAGTCCACATCTTCCTAGATATGTTCTATCGTACATCCAACTACGATAATACTGATAATATTCCATACTGCACATTTATACAATCACTGTCTTTTTAATTAGAAATATTAATCAACTTAATAATATTCTTAAACGTATACTATTTAATATTTACTATTCTTAAAAATATTATTTTTGTTTTAACTATTAAACATGTACCATATAAATATATATTATATATTAAAAAATATTATTAAATGTATATAACTATTATAGTTTATTAAGATAATTAATTTTATAGTTCACATATATTATATTATATATATATATATATATATATATATATATATATATATATATATATATATATATATATATATATATATATATATATATTTATTTTATATATAATATATTCTATTTAAAAATGTAAATTTATAATATTTTATTTATAATTTTATTTTTAAAATATTAATAATATTTTTATACATAACTATTATATTCATTAAGATAAACATTTATATTATTTTTATTAATAAATTCTATTTTAAAAACAATAATATAAACTATGAATTTTATTTTATTATAAATATGATTTTATAATATATATGTTATGGATCAATACATGCATGATCACTCCATCTCGAGGTACAATTATCCGCCAAGATCCAATAATATGCTGGGGGCTTCCATCTCCCCGTTTCGTTAGCCACACTGTATCTTCTACTCGACACATGTCGAGCAAATCCACAGTTTATCTCGCTAAGGACTACGCCCGTTGTGTCTCCTACATAACGACTAGTTACGAGCATCATCGCCCGATTTGACCTAGTCAGCTCGGACAGATATATTCACGGACCTGCATATCCAGGCCCAAATATAGCAACCAATGAGAGTCCTCCTAAGATCATTATATAAACCCTCATATCCTTGGGGGCAAGGTATCCCTTTCTTACACCCTAAAACCTAATATTCATTATTCTCTCTTTAAACATTTGCTTACTTTAGCATTGGAGTGCCTTGCAGGTACACCACCCCCTCCTCAACATCAACCTTGCTCAAAGGATCTTCAACCCTTCCTGCCGTCTCCGATTTTGATCACTTGTTCGATCAGTGGCACCTCCTATGGAAGATATCTTCCTCGACTTCATTTATCATCCAGAAATCAGAAGATCAAAGATACTTTTAAACTCCCAACGAGATGGCTGTAACAATGATCAACTCCCTTTCGGCAAGACCGTTCTCTTACCTATCTGAAAGACAGACAAGAATGACGCCTCTTCTCACCTCGAGGACCTCATAGATCATAGGGACGGAAAGAACGCCTCCCCGATTCTGATGATAATGGCGACCAAGATTCCCACTTGGATAATGAAATCACCCGACTGAACATCGACTAATAGGAATATATCTATGGAGTCGCCATCGAACGTTTTTTTATCTCGCGAAGGAGAAAGGAAAACATCGAGTAAACCTGAGAGGGAAGAAATCACGGCCTCACGACCGAGATATTTGGATAAGGGAGTTTGTTACGCGAGGGGAAGGGATTAGCACCATACACACTCGTAGTACTCTACGGTATCTACTTCTATTTTCTAACTCAGGGGTGTGCTATATCTATCTATCACTTAACCGCTACAATGCATGCAAAAGAAAAAGAAAATAAAAGAAAACACGGGAAAAAGAAATAATTTTTTACAAGTTGTGCTCGATCAATCCCCGTGACAAGATGCCTACATATTCCCTCATGCAATGGAAAAGTCAGAGCGTCGTAGTTTGGCTCACTTGTTTTGGTGGGTTTTGTGTATTTTACTTAAGAAAAGAAAATAGAAGTGCAAGTTTTGAAAAAGAGTTTGTCTTGGTTGGTTACTTATGAATAAGAGTTTGTCTTGGTTGGTTGCTTTTACCTTTAAGAAAGGAGTTTTGAACCATTATTAAGTGTTTTAGTTTTCAAAAGAAAAGAAAGCAAGTTTTAGTTTTATTACATAAAAGGATGCAAAGGAAACAAGCAAAACAAAAGGGAGACTAACTAGTACTATCCCTAATATTGTCATGCAAAGATTGGACATAAGGTTGAGGATATAAGAGAATCTCACCGATGTTGACATGTCAAGGATGTAAATCCTAATGTCTAGGCCCGAGAAACTACCCTAACCAAGCGGTCCTAAGGGAAAATATCATATATCCGTCCTAGTTGTAAAACCAAGGGATGAAAAGGAAAGAACAAACAAGTGCTTTGGCGTACACGCAAGCAACACACAAATCCTATGAGGAGCATGCAAAGGGCCAAAGTCGTTGCTCTGGTTCTAAACCGAGTTACACATTAACCATCAACATAAAGCAATAACATCCTAAGGGGAACATGCAAAGGGCCAAAGTCGTTTGCTCTCGGTTCTAAACCAAGTGACACATTAGCCATCAACATAAAACAATAACATCCTAAGGGGAACATGCAAAGGGCTAAAGTTGTTTTCTCTCGGTTCTAAACCGAGTCACACAGTAGCCATCAACATAAAGCAATAACATCCTAAGGGGAACATGTAAAGGAGTAAAGTCATTTGCTCTCGGTTCTAAACCGAGTGACACATTTGCCATCAACATAAAGCAATAACATACTATGGGAAACATGCAAAGGGCTAAAGTCGTTTGCTCTCGGTTCGAAACCGAGTGACACATTAGCCATCAACATAAAGCAATAACATACTATGGGAAACATGCAAAGGGCTAAAGTCGTTTGCTCTCGGTTCTAAACCGAGTGACACATTAGCCATCAACATAAAGCAAGAAAACACAAATACAATTAGCAAGTAAATGCAGAATGCCTGCTACAGGTCTTTAAACAGCAACTTTGAGCCCAACGCTCCTATCATAAGCATGACAAGGAAAAGCAATAGAAGGGATATAGCTAGTACCACACAGATAACTATCAGTAAGCTACTGCAATCTAAAGAAATACTCAGGAAAACTTCAAGTACTGCAGCCACGCAATAAAGAAACCGTGAGTAATGCACTAAGGCATCAAAGCATATGTGGAATACGCGTTCGTACACATCTGAAACAATAAACATTCAAAAGATAATGATCCAGACAAAGCATACAAAGTATTGCATGTTTGTACGCAAAACAAGTATCAAATTGCGCGTTCTTACACAATTGATACACAAACACCTGCAAGAAAGGAGTAAAACCTAACAAGTAGACAATAGAATATACACGCACGTGTACGAGTGGTAGAATGTGCGTTCGTACGCATTCCAGGATTAGAATGTGCGTTCGTATACATTCCAACCAAAAGCACCTGTAAGAAAAACCATAATAACCAGACAATAGAATGTACACGTATGTGTACAAGCGGTAGAATGCGCGTTCGTACGCATTCAAACAAAAGTACATGCAAGAATGGAGTAAAACCAAACAAGCAGACAATAGAATGTACACACATATGTACAAGCAATAGGATTTGCGTTCGTGCGCATCCAAACAAAGGTACCTGCAAGAATGGAGTAAAACCATACAAGCAGACAATAGAATGTACACGCACATGTACAAGCGGTAGAATGCGCGTTCGTACGCGTTCAAACAAATGTACTTGCAAGAATGGAGTAAAACCAAACAAGAAGACAATAGAATGTACACACATGTGTACAAGCAGTAGGATGCGCGTTCGTACGCATCCAAATAAAGGTACCTGCAAGAATGGAATAAAACCACACAAGCAAATAATAGAATGTACACGCACGTGTACAAGCGGTAGAATGTGCGTTCGTACACATTCAAACAAAAGTACCTGCAATAATAGAGTAAAACCAAATAAGCAAACAATAGAATGTACACACATGTGTACAAGCGGTAGAATGCGTGTTCATACGCATTCAAACGAGCGGATGACCTGCAAGAAGGTGTCAATCTAAACAATATGCAAATAGTACATGCGTTTGTACGCATACAAGCATTAGGATGCGCGTTCATACGTATTCAAGATCAGATAACCTGCAAGAAGGTGTCAATCCAAGCAAACAGGCAATATAATGCACATGTATATGTGCAAGCGCAAGAATAAGGAAGCTAGAAGTCCATATCTCATGTGAAAGAGGTCAAAGTACCTTGCACATGATATAAAGTGTCAAAATTAACAAAGCAAGTGCTAGAAATAAAGCACCGAATGAAAAATCGATTACAAATATGATTATAATCTAGTATAAGCTTATGAGAAGTGAAATTAAATCACAAGAATCGGAACGGGAAGGCAGTTTTCCGAAACCGGAGCAAAAAAGTCAACTCCTCAAAATTGATTAATAATCTCATGGTTGCTTGCGAAAGCGTCAACGGATTCAAAAATGTGAGTGGTTTTAATTAATTCAGAGTGGAAGTGGCATTCTTTGGACCTTAAAGTGACGGGGAAGTCACTCCATTTTGGCACGTTGCACTTGAAATTTGGTTCCGAAACCTCCAAAATCGGTTTCGGAACGTGCCTAAACGTAGGGAACATATACCATTACTTCGGACTTTCAAAGAAAAGTGAGTTTCGACACATGAAAACGCTAAAAATGCTTATGAAATTGTAAAATTCATGTTTTGAATTAAATTCTGATTCGATTTTTGTTTGTTTTTGAAATGTGAGATAAATGGGATTTTAATTCACTACATGTAATCAAAAAGCCAAAATAAAATGCAACACAAGTTCTATACAAGTTTTATTGAAATTAAAACTCAAAAAGTGTGCAAAAGTACATGTATGCATGTTTCATGTACATATTATGGTGTATGAATGAATGAAATGCAAACAAGTGAGATGTCATGTGAAAATGATATGTATTCAACATAAATCAATACTAAATAAATGCATGTCATTAATTATGTCATATAAATTCAAATTTGTGATGTGTGTTGGTGTTGTGCAATCATACATGTGAAAAGTGAGTGAAAGTGAAGTTTCACACACTTTAATGTCATGAAAATTGGATACCGACATATAAACTTGATTATTTTATTCTATATGCAAATGTATGGACACATAAGGATGAAAATTGTATCATGAGTGTGTTTTTAGGTGCATGTATATGTGTTATGTACAATGCAAATGCACCTAAGAGTCAAAATGCTATGAATGCTATATTTCGACACAAGTAAGAATGCAAATTAAGCCTTAACTCACATGTTTCAATGCAATTTAATCAATCTATATGCTTCCTAATGCATGAGTATGTGATAGATGATGCAAATTGCTCTAGTTAGTAGCCTAAATACAAATGAAAACAATTACACAAGTGTATGTGTGTTATGTACAATTTTCATTCACATCGACACACTTTAACGCCACAAAAAGTAATCAAATCAAAGAATTCAGAAAAATAAATTCAAGAATCGGAATCCACACAGAAAATGCAATCAATTTGACTATTCAATTTCAAGAAAAGCTGAAAGTCAAAAATAGCTTAAAATAAGTGCTTAATTGAATTAATCACTTACTTGAACTTGAAGTTTGAGTAAAATTTAAGAGGAATTCCTTGTTCTCTTCAAAGAAAATACCGAATCAAAGTCGAATTGTTGATAATAATCGAAATCGGAATAGAAATCGAAGGAAGAAAAGGCTTGACTCTTGAAAATTAGGGAAAAACAAGAGGAAAACCTTCCTTTTCTTCAAACTGAGCAATAGAGAGCCTAGGAGAGGTTGGACGGACGCCTAGAGGCCTTGATCGGGCTGTGCGTAGTGTGAGGAAGCCGGAGAAGGCCGAAAACCGTCGAGCAAGGGCTGTGTGGCGCGAAGGATGGCCGAAGGTGAGGGTTCCGAGCGGAACTCGGTGAGGGAAAGGGAAGGAGACCGCACAGAAAATTTGATCGGGAAAGGGAGGGGATCGGTCGGTGATGCGGCGGTCTGGAAGGTGGTCGGAGGTGCTAAGATCTGTGGCCGAAGGGAGTAGTGGAGGCAGACCGGTCTTGAGGCTTGGAGGGAAGAGTGAAATTTGACTTTTGTTCTTGAGTTTTTGGCTTTGGTTTGAGAGAGAATTAAGAGTGATTTTTGGTGAAAATTGAAAAAATGATTGTGTGTCCTTGAGTTGTGAAGGCAAAAATTTATTTATAGTGTGAAAATTTGGGCCTTAGAGTGCCTCAGATCCACAATTAAGCCCAAATCGCGATTATCCGAATAATTTTCATAATTAATTTAAAACAGCCCGATCTGTCGAGAATTTGAAGTTAGAATGTAAATGAAAAATGTCCGGAATGCGATTTTGCCTATAGGAGTCAAAATTTCGACTCTATCGGACGAACGGTCCAGGAGATATAGATTTTTGAAGTTTCAACAGAATTTTTAAGCGTCTGACCATGCAAAATATCATTTGCGCACTCTGGAGAAATTGCCTCAAACGAGACATGGCATGAAGAATGATCAAATGGTCCTTATAACTATTGGAGTTCGACATCAGATACGACAATAGAAAATCCCGCAAAGCACAAGTCCTGAAAGATTTCATGGCAGAAATGACTTTTCCATCACTACAAGAGGGGGCCAACTAATGGACAATATTCTTCGATAATGCCTCTAGCTCAACGGGAAACAGAGCAGGTATAATTTTGGAAAACAGGGAAAAGATCATCATCGAAGTATCCCTCGTCCTCTCATTTCCCACTTCCAACAACCAAGCGGAATACAAGGATTTTCTCGCCTGCCTAAGTCTCTCCGAGGATATGGAAGCGAAAGAGGTCAAGATCCACACAGACTCACAACTCGTAGCCTCCCAAGTTTGAGGGGAATATCAGGTCAAGAACGATCAACTAGCCGAATATTGGGCCCTCGTCCAACACCACTTAAAGAAATTCACTTATGTTGACATACAACAAATCCCTCGAGAACACAATGCTCGAGCATATGTTCTGTCCAAGCTAGCCGGTACAAGAACAAAGGGAGGAAACAAATCGGTAATCCAGGAGATACTCCCTTGACCAAGCATCAAGAAAAAGCGCCCCAACCACAATGTGCTCGTCATCGAAGAAGGCACCTCCTAGATGACGCCCGTCTACAAATACCTGAGCAATGGAACCTTGCCCGACGATCCCAAATAGGCGAGCATCATTAGATGAAGGGCATGTTCGTATGTCATCCTCGAAGAAAAACTCTACAGAAGGGGATTCTCCATCCCCCTCCTCAAATGCATTGAACAAGCCAGATTTCCATACATATTGAAAGAAATACATGAAGGCATCAACGCCCAACACCGAGGAGGAAAATCACTCGCCTGAGAAGCCCTCCGAGCTGGTTAGTATTGGCCTACCATACAGCTCGACGCCAAAGGACACATGAAGAAATGCGATAAGTGCCAACGACACAGACAGTTGCATTTAGCTCCTCCGAACAAACTCAAATCCCTCTCTTCTCCCTGGCCCTTCTCATGGCGGGGGCTCGACATCCTCGGCCCTTTCGTCCTGGGAGCATATCAAAACAAGTACTTGATAGTAGGCATCGACTACTTCACCAAATGGATAGAGGCCGAAGCATTAGCAAAGATCACCGCTCAAAACATCCTATGTTTCTATAAGAGAAACATACTTGCCCGATTCGGCATACCACAAGCTATAGTCACTGACAACGGGACATAATTCACCGATAAACACTTTGCTTTGGTCGAACACCTGCAAATAAACGGGCAAGCCGAATCTGCGAACAGGGTCGTACTGCAGGGACTCAAACGAAAACTAGATGAATCAAAAAAGAAATGGGTCGAAGAACTACACAACATACTCTGGGCCTATCGGACTACTCCCTATTCATCCACCAGGGAAACACTATTCCGACTAGCCTATGGAACTGAATCCGTCATTCCAATAAAGATTATTGAGCCTTCAAGAAGAATCGAATATCCCCTCGACGTGGAGATGAACGGCCAATCCTTGAGAGAGGGACTCGACATGGTCGAGGAGATATGAACGGGGGCCTCCCTTAGAGAAGCATCACTCAAACAAAGAATAGCCCTCCGCTATGATGCCAAAGTCATTCCTCGCAAATTCGACGTCGGAAGCTTAGTCCTTAAACGAAACCTTAAGAGCTCCACCGAAGGGAAGCTCGCAGCAAACTAGAAAGGCCACTACCGTGTCTATGCCAAAACAGGAACGGAGGCCTTGTACTTAGAAAATATTCAAGGGGAACAACTTACTCGATCAAGGAACACCGAAAAACTTAAGCAATACTATAGTTAAGGCACAAACAGTCGACACACCTCAAAAAACCACCCAGGTGCTTATAGCTCGACATCAGACGCTCTCCTCGGTACCAGCGATGCGTAATATCATGGAAGTTATAGAGATACTCTCTCTACCCATATAACGAGCTAGATCTCTTCCCGGACGCGGGGGACATAAACGAGCCTCGTTGTCTAAGTACCTCGCTCGATAGAACACCCAGCTCGCGATGGGACATTCACGCCACCGATCTCAGGCCTTTAATAAAAGCTTGAGTTTTGGACCAAGCCCAGTAAACGAATTGGCCCCCTTCGGTTAGTTACCCCATACTAGCGAAGATCACACATAATTAAAGAGTATTCCCCTAAAAACAACAAGTATCACATGCATACAACAAACAATAAATGGAAAATATTAATATAACGACCATGAAGGTTGAATTTATCCTGAAGTTAAAATGGGTACTCCACCCCAACAAAATAAAAATCTCAAACCTGCCACAAGGGCCGAAACTGTCATTACATAAAAAAGGGCCATGCCCAAACAAACACGAAAAAACCAACACATCAACAGGAAATCATTCGGTGGGCTGAACAGGCTCTTCCCCGGGGGTCGCTTGCTCGGGAGTATCATCCACGATCATATCATCAAGGAAAAAGGGTCTCTTTATCATACCATCCCCAAAATAATGATGAACCCCCATTCTCTCGGTTACCAACTCCACGCCCGGGTTCAAAACCCGTATCTGGGCTAAGGCATTTTTAAAATTTCTCGTCGAAGGAACCACCGCATCATCATAAGCCACATGTACGCATCCGATTAGATTCGTCCGGGTCCTTAACCCCGCGAAATCTTCAGGTTCTCCCTCGACCAGAGCAAAATAATCCTTTTACCGCGCAACCTCGTCGGCCGACTGCTTCTTATCCTTTCGATCCCCATCGCGATCCTCGACAGTCCGCTTAAGATCGATGGATAATTTATCTCGAGCCTCCTCCTAGCTTTTAGCGACCTCCTTTATCTCTTTCACCTTGGTCCTGAGCTCAACCTCGGAAGATTGACCAAGTTCGGAGTAAGCAGTCGTCATCTCATAAATGCGCACCCACGCACCTGCATCCTTAGCAAGAGCTTCCTTTTTTGACGGATGGTCCATTTCTTCCAACAAGAGGGACTCTTCCCGGGATAAATTCACACTTGTATTCTCAAAATAAGTTCAGTCAAGCCAGCAGGGAGGGAGATCAAATTTCCCCTTGCCTTTCTCCCCGGTCAGATCCACCATTCCATCAACTCGAACCATCTTGTTCCTTGAAGGAGTCTGTTGAGGGGGCAGATCCTCGACCGCCCTGAATTGCAGACTACTTCCTCGGACCATCCTTGGATGTAGCCCCCGGTTCATTTGGCGACCCCGTTCCTTTCCCCTTTTTCTTCTGCAGTAAATTTCGAGCAATACGTTCTTGCGCGGGATTCAACCTAGTTGCAACAAAGAGAATTCATATTAGGATCGTACAAATTTAAAAACATTCACCAATAACAAAAAATGAAAAAGATGTACGAATATTAAATAACAAAGCATCTGCCCAAATAAGCCTTAGGATCCCCGCTAAGAAGCAGATCCCTCACATTGATAAGCGGGGGCTCAAAAACATAACCCCCATCTTCTCCTTCCCATACGCTGGACCGGGGGAAGACCCTCGACATAAGAAGTCAACACACCAAGACTGGCCAAATCCTCAGCATCCAATCCCTCTTAGGCCCACACATATTGATCAGCATTCCGCCAGAAATGCTCCTCTTTCCAATGAAAATTAAACTTATACACGAACTGGTACACCCTATCCCCCTGCTCGTTCATCTTCGAAGAACCATCCTCCTTGATAGCAGGAGTGCTCGTAAACACATTAAAAAGAGCCTGTTCCAAGATCGGTCAGACTAACATAAACCTGTCCTTGAAAAATCGGACAGACTCTTGGTAAGGTTTGAAAAGCTTTCCATTATGTTGTCGATATGACACCCAACTCCACCGAACTACCCCATTTCCTTTATCTGAACCTCTTTGGAGGCAGACGATATGGAAGAATAGGGAAATGGTAGAACCTATCTCCAAATTCTCGCACACGATCTCAAACACCTAAATGAAAGCTATCGTGTTGGGATGAAGTTGAGATGGAGCTAGGCGAAGGTAGTCGAACACCTCCACTTGCAAATCAGTAAAGGGGAGACGAAATCCCATCTCCCTAAACCAGATATCGAATACTGGAATATGATCATCCTCGTATATCGAGCTCATCCAATGTTCGGCCGCGAGGATGTATACCGCCCAATCCCTACAACTCTCCTCCATATTCACATCATCTTCCTCTGGATCATACCAATCCACCTCGTCGGAAATCTCGCTCTTACGAGTGGTGAAATACGACCCTCTCAAACGAGTATCCGGAGCCACCCAGGTGGTTAGATCCTGGCTATCGACCAGAGCAGCTGACTCGGTCGTGTCCTTGACAGATTGAAGTTCCTCCCCTAGGGATTCTTCCGAAGCACCTTCTTTATAAGTAGTAAAGTCAGAGTACTCTCGCTCGAAACTCCCTGAGCCTTTGCAACTATCTTTGCTAGTATCTAACATAATACTTGAAAAGTAGAGGAAGTCGGTGAGCTCGACATAAACATCAAATCCACCCTTCCACCACTAATCAAGTGAAAGGGCTCAGACGAACGAGGATCCCCTTCCTCGGTCAACAACCCTCTCTCGAAACAAGTTATCACTCAAAATAAAACCCCTCAGCCTGAGGAAGGGAACACATAAGAAACCCTGGCATCACGAAATGCCAGGGAAAAGCGGAGCAGCCGTTCACCGTCAAAAGGATTCCGAAACATCCAAAACCCTAACCACATGGATTCCTATGAACAAGCAGGATTTAAAACTTAATCTAGAAAATTTGAACAAGAGTTTTGAAAACATACCGTTTAAGAGTGACTGAGACATTTGCAACATCGATCGGACCATTGACGCGGCGGCGGAAGGCGGAGATAGTTCTGAACATGTTCCTCGGATTGAAGAAAAGTCATCAAATAACGGGTCTTCGCTCCTTTTATAGGCCTCCACTCCGCACGTGCATCTGCACACGCCTAGGAAAACTAGGGGATTCATCATTATACCCTAGTCTCTAGGCCTGCCAAGAAATCAGTGCACACGACTCGAGGCCACATGAGCAAGAACCCTTCAAATTCTATAACCTTCTGCTTCCTTGACAACTCCTCATCTCCTCGGATAAAAAGACCTCAACTGTAGTCTTCGAATCAAGTAATCACCTATGCAGACAGACGCAACAACTTTGGGGGCTACTGTTCTGGACTGCCCGAATACCTGTCAGGAAAATCACCCCATCTTGAGGTACAACTATCCTCCAAGATCCAATAACATGTTGGGGGATTCCATCTTCCCGTTTCATTAGCCACACGCTATCTTCTACTCGACACATGTCGAGAAGATCTGCATTTTATCTCGTAAGGGACTACGCCCGTTGTGTCTCCTTTGCTCGACATAATGGCTAGTTACGAGCATCATCGCCCGATCTGACCTAGTCAGCTCAGACAGCTATATTCACGGACCCGCATATTGAAGCCCAAATATAGCAACCAATGAGAGTCCTCCTAAGATCATTATATAAACCCTCATATCCTTGGGGGAAAGGTGTCAGTTTCTTACACCCTAAACCATAATATTCACTATTCTCTCTTTAAACATTTGTTTACTTTAGCATCAGAGTGCCTTGCAGGTACACCACCCCTCCTCAAGATCAACCTTGCTCGAAGGATCTTCAACCGTTCCGGTCGTCTCTAATTCTAATCACTTGTTCTGATCCCATTTTACATGTTGTTACAGATGTTGAAAAACTTCAATACAACATGTTTAGGCATTCCAATATGATTTACATCTAGTTAAATATCCTATTGTTCAATACATTACTGCATCACTTATTTATTTTATAAAATTGATGCCAATCCTCAAAAACAAGGAACTTACAATCTCTAACTTTGGAAAATTTTGACTAAAACAAATATATAATAAAACTTTACCTTGCATTAGAAATAATAATTTACAATTAACAATTAACATCTTCTTCAGCAGAAACATCTTTTGTCTTCTGCACACATCTTCAAATCTTGAATTCCAGGTCATGTTAGAACATCCCATTTGACATCTTCTCTCCTACCTTGCACTAACACGGGGTCAGTATTGTAGTGAATGGAGAGACTCGGTGTTGGATTTTGGGATATATTGTCGCCCGAGCAGCCTAATTGAAACTCATAGTGGCCTAATAAAAACTCAGATCACAAGTCACAAATAATATATTTCTTCCAGGCTGGAACCTGATCTTTTGAGCATTGTGACTTAGATATAATTGCACTCTCTATCTCTCTCATTTTTGAAATATTTACATGGACACAGATACATTTTCTCTCCCCCATTTTAGTAAAAATTTGATAATGGGAGCCTTCACAGAACCAGATCCAAGCGCATGATCCCCAGACTCGAATGAACTTCATAGTGTTTTACTTGATGATTGAGGTGGATGAGTCTTCTATATATAAGCCAGCTTAGGCTTAGAAACTCACAGTCTTTAGTCCTTGGTCAAGGTGACGAAAATTCTGCTGTTTTGGAGGACTGTATTAAAGACAGGGATGTACCGTCCAAACTAACTCTGATCACTTTTAATTGTGTTTGACAGATTATGTTGTGAGGAGTTAGTTTCCATGAATGCTTAGGTTACTTCACTTTTTATTCAATAAATGTATTCATGTGATTGTAACCTTTTCTCTCACCAATCAGGACAACTTCTTTATGAGATATGATATCATGTGACTTTGACCAGATTCCTTTGTATGGCTTCTAGCATAATATTCTGGTTCTATGATACTCCTAGGTGTCCATACATTCTCATGACTTTTGAAATGGGGGAAAGTCATGTAGTTATAGTCTGAATTTAATCACTAACTTCCTTTCTATATAATAATACTGTTTTAATATTCAGACTTTCTTCAACAAGAAATATAGTGATGTTCCAACATTATTTGGGACATTCACACAAAGTCCATCTTCCTTGGCTTTAATATTACAATAGAACTTATCCCTTAAAATTTTGTCTCTAGGACATTCAAGACTATAGCAGTATTCTCTCCCCTTCTCATCAGGTGAAGAATAATTCCCCCCCTTAGTAGCAGCTTGATATACATATCAGCATCATAATGAGTAAATGTTTAGACATCAGAGAGGATATTCACAGAAGAACACCCATTATAAACATCTCATATACAAGACATAGTTGTTTCCTTTGCATTCATAACCATAATTAACAATCAACATATTAACAGTTGCTCCTCCTTAATATTTGCACTTAGCTTCCAAGATGAAGCTTTCAATAAATCTGTTACTCCCCCTGAGTTGCATAAATTAAGGACATCTTGGATGTTGGTCCTCATAATATTAGAAGTCTTCTTTCTTTGGAATTTTCCACAGTTTCCAAATTTAGAATCCTTATTTTACTTGCTACACAAGATTCAAATTGCCATATTTTGTAACTTGTTATAGAAGAAACCATGTTGTCAGCCATGTGTATAACCAAAGATACGTCTTAAAAAGATAATTTTGAGCCTTATCTGCCTTCTTCAATCTCTGGTGTCTTCAAAAATTGTGATGTTACATCTTCATGTAGCACATTCTCTTTATCACATACTTTATCTCTTCTTGATTTAGATTTTCACACAGCTATAACATAATTATCCAGCTCCCATCAAGATATTTTTTAGCATTCGTATGCATCTCTTAACTTGAATCAACTCTTCAAATAATCACCAGATATTGTTTCCACACATCCTAAACTTGTGAAGATTACAATGAACTTGATATTCAGTTCACAATATACCATGAATCCATTAGACAAACACTCAGCTCTCGACATAGTATATGCAGTTTGGCATTTAAGCTGCACACTAATAAGTACTTAGTCTCCCGTCAAAGTACCTACCAGTTGGTCAGTTAGAATTATCTACTCACACTAGATTATCCTAACTGAATACTTCTTCACACTTGTACTTACTTCCTGGGAACAAAACATACTTCTCATGACTGAAGACATTAAGATGATGTTTCAACATATGGTATGACATCATCCATTTTGGTTTTGGGGGTAACATCCATAATATCTCATCCATAACACTTGGGGGTGAACATAGGAAGCACAACAACCACCATCCAAACCATCATTATAACCACAGGATAATATGAGCCACATCTCAATAAGCTTTTATTCATACTTTCATTCTGATTTTGAGATGATGGATGCCATAGTCTATACCTATAGAGCAGATTCCCTCAACTAGGTTTCTGGGACAGACTTACTTATGGCATGACACAGAATTATGGAGATTCTTCAAAGCAATCTGTCTCCCTTGATTCTTCCAGACAAGACCCTTCCAATATACCATTTAGGGTAGTCAAACATTCAGGACCATAATTCATTGTGGTTGGATCACAATATTCAGCTCCAAACAAAATCTGTTTTATGGTCATGAATAAAATTTCACATATCTGGTTCTTTTGATCTGAAGGATATTCCAGATATAATCTCATCTTGATTTCTCATAAAGGGGCTATAGAGTATACCTTTATGAATCCTTTTACTTGCACTGAGCTCAACTCCTATACTCCCATAAGCTTAGGTCAAAAATAAACTGACATCTGGAGTAGAAAAACTTCTTGATCGTGTCCTGATCAACTAATATAAAGCATATGTCTCCTCTTCCAGATCAGGAGTAGGTTCCAAACATATGTACTCACACTATATTTGTTTAGAACCCAAAACATATGTTCTTCAACTGGTAGCTGCATAAACAATGTTCTAACATCCCATATAACATCAGTTCCATCTCCTTGGAACACATTATCCTTGATAATCTTCAAGGTCTTCAAACAATATGCAGATGTATATGAGGATCATTGATCAATTAAAACTCATCAACTCATTAGTAAATGACTTTATAAGTGGACTTGAGGAAGATATCAAGTATCTTTGACACGTTTAATATAGTTGAAAAAATCTGCCAAATATTTTGTTGAATAAAAATAACCCTAGAATTCTTCTTTCACTTTAAGGGTTGTATCAGAGGCTATGCAGCGGAATATAGCCATACTTCAACAGAATTTACACAATGCTTACTCCATAATTCAATTGTAAGCATGACATATAAGGATTGAAAATAAATCAACCCTACAGTATGCTTGATTCTTCACCAAGCAATGGAATACACATAACCAATACCATGACCAGAAGGAAACACATAAGCACAAGAGTTACCTTATCAATATATTCACTCCCGCATGAAGGTTTTGACAATTTTCTTCTCTGTGCTAAATATAAGCTGAACAATTTAATCCAAATTCTTCACTCCCGTATGAAGTCTTTGAATTTAACTTCTCTTTGTTCTGGCTTCATTATCTTCTTTCATCAATAAGGTATAGTCGCTCTGGTCAGGTTGGTCTAGTCCTCCACAAATAGGTCCATCCTCCACTTCAAGGGACCATACAATATGAACACACCCTGTTCAAACAATATTCTACCTTGTACACAACCAGAAAGTATCCCCCATGGATCTCATCTAGAAACAGACATGATGCCTGCTCTAATACCAATTGAAATTCTGGTGCAAGCAGACTCAGATGTCATATAAGGATGTCTTGACATCTGATCTGACATTATAAAATAGACAAGGTAGAGGTAAAATTAACAATGCAGGAAAGAAATAAAAACACAGTAGAATTGTTAACCTATTTCGGTTCAACCAACCTACATCTGTGGGCTACCAAGCCAAGAAGAAGACTCCACTATCAGTAGTATTATTATATGTAAACAACCTCCAGTTTACAGGAAATAACCTCCGGCTACCTACTCACTACCCAATAAAACCTTTATCTTAGAAACCCATATAAGATAAGAGAACCTCCGCTTACTCCCTAGTGGTACCTAAACCTGCTTTAAACCCCTGCAACATACAAAACCAGTTTAGAGAACATCACTCCAAACACAAAACAGTCAAACTCGTGACTCAAACAAACTTGGAATTGCTTCACATCTTCTTCCAAGGTCACAACTGCATTCATTGCTTCACAACTTCTGAGTGAGTAAAATAATCCTCTTGCCTACAGGCTTCAAGGTACAAATTAGTGACCATTCCACAATCTGGGTGGTTCACTTACATGGCTAACCCTAAAGACTATATCTTTCTAAAACCGGCTAGCTTTCTAAAACTAGATTATAATGTACTTATTTATAACCTATTACCCTACTGGATTTGGGCATTCAAATAATAACTTTGAAGCTGTAACAAACTGCAATAACAAACTTCTATAGAAAACAAACACGCAGATAACTTCTTCTACAATCAAGGTCCTTTTTGATTTTTCTCCTTAGCTCTTGGACCTCCACAAATGCCTTCAAGATCACGCCACATATGATGCATAATATTCCCAGAATATTATGCATAACTTAAAATCAAAACTGTATCAAACTTAACAGTTCAGTAGCATGATGTCTGATGCCGGATGTCTTGACATCTCATTTGACATGTTGTTCTAGATGTTGAAAAACTTCAACACAACATATTTAGGCTTTCCAATAGGATTTACATCCAGTTAAATATCCTATTGTTCAATACATTATTGTTGCACTTATTTGTTTTACAAAATTGATGTCAATCCTCAAAAACAAGGAACTTACAAAAATATTATGTTTTTAATATACATAAAATATTATGTTTTTTATCTATAAATATATCAATTTTCATTTTTAATTGATTTTATTATATTTTATATTCTTTTTTATAAATATTCTATTTTTATTAATATTTATTATTTTGTTTTTCATTAAGATAAAATATATATTATTTTTAATAATATATCCTATTAATTTTTAAAAACAACAATATAATAGTTTTTCTATTAATTTTTAAAACCAACAACATATAATATATTCTATTAATGTTAATATTAATATATAACAGTTTTAATAATATTAATATATAATAATTTTAATAATAGTTTTAATATATCAGTTTTGTTCTATAAGTTTTAAAAATATTAATAAGAAATATATATAATTTTCGTTTTTATTTTATTTACTATATTCTGTTTTATTTTTTAATTTTTTATAAAATAAATATTAAATATTTAATTTATAATTTCGTTTTATAATAACTAATTTATAAAATAACCTAATTAAAAAATAACCTAATAATTCTATTAAAAACATATCACATTATAAATAAAAATTTGAAGAAAAAAAACGTACCTCTTCTTCAATCTACTTCACCTTCTTCTCCTTCACCTTATTTTCTCTTCAAAATCTGAAGAAAAAAAAATCTAACATTAAAAACAAAATATAGTATGAATATAAAACGAAATTATAAAACGGATGTAATTTACCTTTGATATAAGAATATGTGAAATTTGTAAAAATTATATGGGATTGAAAGGTATGAAAAATTGAATTGGGATTGAAAATCGAAATGGGATTTAAAATTTGAATCTTCCCCCCACGTGAATGTTACAACTTTTCTATTTTAATTTATAAATTTAATATAGCGACGTGTATCCCACGTCGCAACTTTTTTCACATAACCCAATGTCAAATTCTTGATTACTTTATGTTTATAAACTTATTTAAAATTTAAAACACGTTGCGATGTGGTTGTCACGTCGCAAGTGGCAATAATTATCCACGTGAATCCGGTAACGCCCCGTTTTAATTAATATAATATTATATTAATATTTTTGAGTTACCGTTTGGCGATTGTTTTGGCGACGAGAATATTTATATTAATCGATATATCTATTAATATATTTGGCGACGTTTCGATTCGGTCCGGTTTTTATTCCGTTCGGTTCGGTAAAATATTATTCGGACCGATATTTAATTCCCCAAAATTATTTTAATTAATTGAGTTAATAATATTGTTAGATATTATTAGTAAGTTAATTAATAAGAATAGATAGGGGTGTGAAGAGTAATTGAAGAGAATTGGGTATACACCCTTGGTTGCTAGTAAGAATACATATAAACCATTTTTTCCTCTTTTTCTTCCATTTTTCACACAAAACCAACATAGAAGCATAGAGAGAGATTGAGGTTTTGGAAGAAGAAAAAGAAGAGCAAGAGAAGAGCAAGGTTTGGAGTTGTTGAATCATCAAGAATCATCCAAGCACTTGAGGTAAGGGGTTTGATTTTCCACTTCCTATAATTCGGGTTTGATAGATATATTGTGAATTTGGGATAGAAATTGATGTTGTGGTTTATGAGTTGTATGTGTGATTGTTGAAATGACTTAGAAAGTTTGAGTTAGGAGTATGGATTGTGGGTGTTTTAGGTGCTAGCTTGTAGAAATTAGAAGTATTAAAATTGGAATGAAGGAAACTGTAAAAAGAAAAACCAGAAAAATAAATACAGACAGAATAACAGGGAAGGAAGAAGAACGATTGAAGGGTGCAGCATGGGGGAGGCGCCCACCTGACCATGAGGGGCGGTCGTCCCCCTCCCTAGGGTGCACGCCTCCATCCTTCATTGAGCAAGGGACGTTCGTCCCTGTATTGCTAGGGGGATGAAACGGAAATGTAATGTTTTCTGCAGAATTTATTCTTCTGCATAATTTGCTTCTGTTTCTCTTCAATTCCCCAATTCCATACACTACTAGTTAGTATTAATAAAATATAATTAGGACATAAGTTAGCCGATTAAATTTGGAACCCGATTATGTTCCGATTCCGGTAAATTCGACGACGGAGCAAGTTGCTCCGAATTCAACGAAAATTGACGTGCTAGCTAAGTTCGACGTGTAGAACGTAGTGGTGAGGTTAGTTTTTCAAAATTACGAGTTTTTACGAAACGACCCGAAATAGGCCAAATTACGGTTAAATTGAATCGGATTGCGTTTTAGTCGATTTAAGACACGTATGGACAATCCGATTGCGATGTTGACGATTATGATTAATGCCGGTTATTAGGAATGGCTTTCGCGACGATTATAGGTGTTTGCCTAATTTTACGTATTTGGAATTTGGTGAATAAATTGATAATGATGTGGTGTGATTAAACATGATGTTTGCGATGATGCATTTATTAACGAATACTTGATAACATGTGATGCGATGATATGTTTATCTTGATGTGGATGAATATGGCGACGTGGACTTTATGTCAATTTTGATGAGCGATGATGATGTTTATGTTGTGTTGTTTTTACTATCGAGTCACATACATTGCATTGGCGACGAGGGCTTTTATGCCAGGCGACGAGGGCTTTTATGCCAAGCGACGATGGGCTTTATGCCGAATGTTCCTAATTATGGACAAAGCGACGGGTACCACATGCATAACATAGTCGGGTCTCATGGAGTCAGTTATGTTTATGTTTAAAATGTTTGGCGTTGGGTTTTAATTGATGTCTTATGTTGAATTGCGATGTTATATGATGCTTTATTGATGATGATCTTTATGATGAACATGAAATGAATATGACGTGATAATTTCATGATAACTATGCGATGAATAGAAATGATGAGTTTTGTGATGATTTGACTTTGATGAAATGCTTAATGAAAACATGACGTGATGATGTTTGTGACCATGGGCTTTAATGCCAAAAGCGACGATGGGCTTTAGCGAATTTGCGATAATTTTGTTTATGTTGTGTTGTTGTATTTGATTGGCCTAAAAACTATGGCAACCATGACGGCCTTGATGGCAACTATGATGGGAGTTATACTCCAAGGTTTGTTACTTATGTTGTTAGTATTGTTGATGTTGTTGTTTGATGTTGTTGTTTCTGATTGTCGTGTTGATTAGTGACATATTGACTTGTGATGATTTAGTGGTGATGAAAGTTTATGTGTCATGGTGATGATTTATGTCGATGAGGTTATGGCGATAAAGTGTTGATTATACACATTAGAATGACGATTTAAGTGAGTGAGATTTGGATATGTGTTGGAATGCACTTATTAACCTATATCTTTTATGATTTCAAAACTATATATATGTTATCCTGCCTTTAATTATATGTTTTGGAGTATCTCACCCTTTACTTATTTCGCCGTTACCTTTATACTGGTAACATGCAGGTTATGAATACGGAGATTATAGCTGCTATTAGTCGAGTCGGTGTCGCTCTGATACGTAGCACTCGGGGGGAATATTTAGGTTGTCTTGTTGTTGTTCTTTTATTGTTATTCTTATTGTGAATAAGAATCATACTTTATGAAAACATGATTTGATGAGGAAGTTTAATAAAGAAGACGTTTTGATTTTTATGAATCAATTTATGATTTCCGACGATTGCTATGTATCTGAGATTTATACTTTAAAGCAAACTGTTTAAAGTAATTTGGTTTTGAAGGCGTGGTGACGCCTTAGTATTGAATTTATGAAATTTTAAATTACTCTGATTTTTGCAAATAAAACCTTGGGTAATATTGGGGTGTTACATTAGTGGTATCAGAGCAGGTCGGTCTGTCGGCCAGGTTATTAATATGTTTAACCCTTTTGTATGGGACATGTGTGTGAAGCACTGTCGATACTTGCTTGTTTCTATTTGTTTGTGTGCAGTGATGAGTGTGAAACAAGTGGGGGAGAAGTTTTACTTCTTAGTGGTGCTTGTGGCTTAGAGATGGAGCCTCAAGCAGTGTTACGCTTTGGTAGCTTGAAGTGTAAGTTTGAAGACGCTGTTGTAGTTTGGTAAAGATGGTTTATGTCACCATCATGATTGTCGACTGCCTATTGACAAATTGAGGAACTGATCACCCTTAATATCTTGTTGATAGTAGTCGGGATTTGTGTTGGTTGGGATAGACTTGTCTTTCCAGCTTAATAGTGTATGAAGTAGATGAGTTAGCACAAGGTGGTGCATGGTTACTTGAGTTGTGAGCGAATTTGGATTTTGGTGAGAAACAAGATTTTGGCAAGCGAACTTCTTGTTGTGATTCTTCCGAAGCATATTGTGAAGATGTGAGTGAATTACTGCCGTAGTGCGAAGTGAAGTTTTAATGGATTTAGTTTCTGGAACTAGTTGTGATTCGAAATATCCTTAGGGGATGTCTGATTCTGAGTTAGAGTTGAAAAGTCAACTTGAGGATTGGTTTTAGTAGAGTCCGTTTGTTTGAGTGGATCGCCGTGGAGTGCGTGGGTTGTGTTGTTTGAGAAGAACAAAGGTCGCTTAAGTTGGTGTGTCGTTTTCAGACAAAGGAACAAAGTGGATGTTGAGGACAAGTATCTACTTCCAAGGACTGATGTTGGATAAATCAGTCATTTGGAGCTTATGTGTTTAGCGGGATCGATGTGAAGTCTGGTTGTCTACGGGTTAGTGTGAGAGCTGAAGATGTTTAGACAATGCTTTTCAAGATAGTGTATGGTCCTGGCGAGTATTTGTTGATGTCATTAGTGCGACTAATGCGTCAGGTATGATTTTGGAATGTTCAGACAGTACTCTCATGAGTAGCTGCATGAGTTATTTCGTGTTCATGGATATTATTGGGTTCACATCAAGTCAAGGAAATTGTAGAAAGCATCCGAGCTTTGCGTTATTGTAGTGAAGTTAGACCAGTGCATGTCGAGTATTCTAAAGTTAGAGTTTTGATTCCATAAAATTTATGTTATGGTTCTAAGTCCAACCTGTTATATTCCATAAAATCTAGTTCTACGGTGTTCATGTTGGATTCCATAAAATTTATGTTATGGTTCTAAGTCCAACCTGTTTTGTAATTACAGGAGTATGAGACGACGTTGATAGGTAGAGTTCTTGAGAGAGTGTTTTGGTTTAAATTACCACTTTGGAAGATTGAAAGTTATGAAAGGTGTTTCGAATAAGAAACCTGTGTATTGATCGTTGCGACGGTGCGAGGATGGTGATTACTTAATACAAATTTTGGGAATTGAATTGGTACAAGGGAAGACTTCATTGAAGTCAAGTGTATACGTCGAAGTTTCACAAGTGAATATTTGGACAATATTTGAAAAGGGCAAACTATGTCGTGTATTTTAGGAGATCAATGGATGTTGATTAATCAAGAATGAAAAATTGATTTTTCGAGTTGATGAGACTGATGTTACGAGGTGTCCTGATGGGTGTACGCTTTGAACATATCCATTCTGAGTAAATGTGAAGTTGAGGATTAGCCAAGTTGTTTTACGGTTGGCATATTATGCATAAAAGTGACACATCATGGTTTAGATATCGAGCATTAAATTTTTAGCGGGTATGCGAGATTGTTGGATTTGGACTAGTGAGTCATAGTCGCAAGTCGTCAGTATACACCCTAGAATGAGTAGTGTATCGCAGTTCGGTTATGTTTGAGTAACTTGTCATTGATCAAGGGTTGTACGTTAGTAATCTACAAGGGCGATGTGACCTTGTGATTTTTCTGGAATGAAAACGATAACTGCAAGTGTAATTCTTGAGTTCGTACTTATGCGTGAATGAAGGCATCTTTTTCGTGTTTGCGTAGCACGCATGGTACTATCCTATTCTGATTGTTTCAGTTTTGGTTTGTATAACCATTTTGTTGTTTTTGTTTTAGCGATGGAGTCGGTGTTGTGTCGTAGGAATTTATGTTCCTATCTTTGATAACTCGTTTCCGAGGTGTCGGTTCGAGTGTGTGACTAATTCCATGAGTGAGGCATTAGGATGGTATCGATCTTGTTTGTTTAGTTCTCGAGTGAACCGGTGTGTCTGCCACTTGTTTGGTTGCTGGGTGATTAGTTGGTTTTCGAGTGCATTGTATGGGCTTTGCATCTCGGCATGGTAGTTCTTGACTGGACGTTGTGGTTAGGGAGATACCCTTGTTTTTGGTGTCTGTTGTATGTTGTTTAATTGACGCGAGTATTGAGTGGACGAATGCGTAGGTGTAACACCCCTTCTAATTTACCCGCGTTTTATATATAATTTAATCAGAGTTTAAAACACATAACAAGAGGCATCACAATTTTTAATAATTCAAAATATAACCAAAGCAGTTATCATGCTTTTCACTGAAGAACTCATTAAATAAAGCCAGTCAAAAGGTTATGTTTTAACGGCGAAATTATAACATAGAATCCGGAATACATCGATCCATAATTATTCCAGGATATAAACCAAAACATAAACCAAACATCATTAAAATCCATAAAGAAGTTCCAATCAAACGTTCCCCAGTGTTACAACTACCAGAGCATGACACTGACACGCGGATTAACTAAAGAACACAACTCTAGAAGCTGTCCTCACCGATTCCAAAGCAGCTAATTACTTCAAATCTAAAATCATCAAAGTAAGGGTGAGATTTCTATCCAATATAAAATGCATTATACGTTTTTAAATACAACAGAACAATTTAATACGTTAGTCCACTATCAATAACATAATCATAGTTCAGTCCACAAAATGTTGCACACAATTCATTATGCAAATAAACCATCAATGGAAATTGCAACACTGGAAACCATCCTAGCATGTTACAATCCCATATGCAATGCAGACTCTATGCATGTGGTACCAAACGTGAACCGAGTTCACCCTCTGTTCCATCACACTCGGGCAATGAAATCCATGATTCGCCCATAACCACTGGGTCAAGAATCTAGCCTCACTACCTCTGAATCCTGGTAAGTTTATTGGCTCTGCAAGTTCACTTCCGCACAATGGGAAGAAACCATAAACAATGCTTATGCATGCATCATAAAAGCATGCAACATCAATTCACAGATCATGATCTCAACATAAATCCACATAATTCCAATCACCAATGTATCACATGATAACAACATAATCATGAAATAAATTATCACAAAGCATAAATATGCCAAACGCTTACTCTTCAATTAGTAAGACTATCACCAGTATATGCAATAAAAACAACACATAATATCAATACAATCATGAATAAATAACAAGGAAAACAACACATAAGCATCAATCCTCGTTCAACCTGTCAGGACTATCTAAACCAATCCATCCACCATTCCTAAAACTACCACAGTTCACAAATCGGAAAAATGGCTCTTTTCAAAATAAAATTTATTAATTATAATTTTATTCATTTTATAAAATAGAGTATTTAATTTAAGAAACAACGTCCAAAATGGCGACTAAAACGGACTTACAGTTTGAAAGTTATGAGTTTTTAAAGTTTAGTATTTTTCAAAAAGAAACCGTGGAACCCGGTTCCTCCATATGGGGAACCGGTTCCTGCATTCAAAAATGCCATTTTTAGTGATCAAAACACTGGGAACACGGGTTCTCCCACATGGGAACCGGTTCCCACGACCCACAGTGGCAGAAAACACTAGTTTTGACAACAGAATGTTCCCAACTTATTCCATAGCATTCCCATGCGAATCCAAACATCAAAAACACAAATTTTCATCCAACAAACACAATATTATACTATATGGCATAATTCATTTATTCCCAAACATTCCATAATATTACTACGGTTTCAAATTCCTATAATTCGACACATTTAGGGATAATCCTATAAAACCCAAATTATCCAATTTTCAAGATTCCTAACATACTAATCATCCAATTGCATCCCAAAACCCATAAGGCATTATAATTGAATGAAATCACCCCTTACCTCGCGATGATCCTTCGAATTCCCGGCATTTGGCTTTTTCCCTCTTTGTCTTCTCTTCTCCCATGTACATAGAGTGAAAACCTCGATTCCTTTTATTTTTCCCTTTTCCTTCTTTTTATATTCCTTTATTTATTCCTTTTATTATTTCCAAATAATAGAAATAAATTAGTTATTATTTAGTAGAGCTTTTTACTCCACACACCTCCAATTAAACTTTACACCCCCAACCTTCCTTTTAATTAAATAATTAATTAATCCATTTAATCCAAAAAAATATTATTAATTAAGCCTTTAATTAAATTAATAATTAAATTTCTAATTATTTAATACTTGAATTAATTTGGGTAATATTGGGGTGTTACAACTCCCACATCACTACTTTATGTTGCTGGAGAGAGTATTTCTTGTAGTGCAACTCCAATGTATGTTCTAAGTTAAAAGCAAACTGCTTTAAAACTTAGTTAGGTTGTATTAGAAGTGTGTCTTCTATATTTTGTTATTTTTTATCATTGTGTTTGGTTGAGGGGGAGTGATAGGGGTCTCATATCTTAGAGGTTCTTAGGTAGAATTTGCATTGGATAGTGACTAAGTGAGGAGTTGTAAACGGGGGGAGTTTAGCTCTAAATTGATACTGCTGATAATGAATTTCATCCCTGGCTTGGTAGCCTCCAGATGTTGGTGTGTTGCACCGAACTGGGTAAACAATTTGCTTGTGTCTTTTATGTTTTATGACTTTACCTTGCCTGTATGTTTATTTCAGGTCATATGTCTCGACATCCTTATAAGACATATGAGTCTGCTCCACCAGAATTTCAATTGGTATCAAAGCAGGCATCTTGTTTTGTTCTGGGTGAGATCCTAGAAAGATACTTTCTGGTAACATGGGAAAGAAGAAGGATTATTATGAAAAGCTAGTTGAACAAGGTTGGCTCATATTTTTGTTCCAATGGTCCCTTGAAGTGGAGGATGAACCATTTATGACAGGATGAGATGTGGATCAATTTGAAGGTGTAAGATGGTCTACAAGATGTAGAAACATCCTATTAGCAACGTTTAAAGAATCCAATTGACATAAGTGATGTGTTGGGCGCTAAGTAAATGTGGTCTAAACACATATGTTTAGAACCTACTCTTGATCTGGAAGAGGAGGCATCTGGGAGATCATATTGTCACTTATTGGATTAGCCTATTTCTAAGTAGGCATGCAGAAGTGAAGCTCAATTGTTTAATAATGATTAAATTTAGTATGCATGTTGATCTTAAATGTCTAGGACATTCCATCTCACAACTGAAAGTCAGAGAAAAGGTGTACTCCCCTGTGTCCCTTGCAAGAGCTATATATAGACTTCCATGGATATGGTAAGCCCACGCACTTTAGGCTGATGTCTAAACTAATGTTGAAACATCTGTTTAGTTTTTTTCAAAGGAAAGTTGTTTTGACCAAGGTGGTGTGTAAAGCTGAATCATTGACAAAATCTGGTGTGGACTGTCGTATGGATACCTTACATGTCTATCAGTTGTGATGAAGAATCCTTCCATGCTGATGTTACTCAACCAATTGTGGGAAGGTGGATCTATCTGTTGTTTATCCTTCTTAGAAGAAATTGTGAAGATAATGCTCTGGTGATAAAATATACACATGATTATCTGCAAATACTCTGTCGGGAGCTGAGTAATTGTATAATGTGTTCATTTTTGTTCTAAATATTATAATTCAAAGAGGAATTAGGAGTGTGTTAATCTTCACAAGTTTATGATGATCTTCTGACTAAGATGTGCATACAAACATGGCAAATATCTTAACAAAAGTTGGATACTTGTTTGATAAATATGTACAAGTCTGTAATCAAAAAGGATGTGATAAGTCTTGTCTTTCTTGATATTAAGATGTCTATGATAACCTGAATGAGGTGCAATGACCCCGTTTTTTTAAGTATTGAATCCAGAAACAGAGATGATGAGTTCTGTAATGTGGAAAAGCAAATGTTCTATATGATGTTGCAACATCATAGTTGTTGAAGATACCGGATGTTGCTGGAATAAAGTTGAAGCTCAAGAAGAGGTATAGCTGGTTGTATGGATTAGAATTTACATAATCTAATCAATATGTTTGTGTATGATGCGATTCCATCTATTACAAGTAACAGAGTGTGACAATATGGATCTTGTATAGCAAGCAAACTAAGGACATATGGTTTGAAATATATGAGAAATTACAAATTAAGTGTGCTTGTAATATTGTGAGGACTTTATCAAATGTGTCCTTATTATAACTCAAAATGTCTAGTGTTATCCCCAAGGAGCTAGGATATCTAGATCGGTAGAAGTTAAGCTCTACAGTACATGAAGGTGCTCAACAAGTGTGTCCATTCAGATGTGTGAAGTGGCTTCCCTTCACTAAAAGAGTATGAAAATTCTCATATTCCCTTTACTTGGGCCCAAATAATTATGTTCATCAGGAGCGCAATTTATCCTTGATAGGGGGAGTCAATTAAATGTTTATGTCTTGTTGCTGCAGAAACTGTGAATCTTGGATTTGTTTCAAGCCAGTAAAGATAGTGATGTTAGACTACATGTCGTGACATGTAGATACAAGGGCTAGTTATTCTCAACTAAGTTTGCTTAGTATTGGGCTAGAGAAGCCAATCTGGACTGTTATTCTTCAAGAGACAACATGGTTTAACTGCAAGAACTTATCCTTCTCTGCAATGTTTGTTGGGATGTTTGGAGATACCACTTATGATGGTTCAATACTCTGGATTGTAGCACTCTTGAAGAATGAAATAAGTTTATTTGTAGTTCAATGGAGACATTATGTGCATGATTCCACGTGTATGGATAAATCTGAGAACTATCTTAGATTATATTGATGAAGGAACCTTTTATGCCTTAAAGGAAGGAGGTTATTAAGAGACATTTAGGAAGTTTGTTAAGGGGTATGGTTGGAAATAAGTCCCTTAAATAATGATTCTAGAACCAATGCAAATAAGTTCTGTGATATTATTTTGAATGTCCTTGGAACATCATTTTGAAGACAGACTGTGAATCTCAATACTCTAACACCACATTCATCAGTGGGAGCTCTGTCTATAGTATTGAATAAAGAGATGTTGAATAAGTAGTATGCTCATACAATGTATAACTACTAGTTTAGTTTTGAAACTTCACTAAGTTTTAGCAATCACTAGTGAAAGATTTACACAGAAGAATAAATAATCTGCATGATTATAAAAAGGGAAATTCTTCTATTGAATAGTATGAATATCTCTAAATTTCTTAAGTTCACTAAAAAAAGGTTAGTGATCAGGTTCAGACTACAGTAGCATCACATCTTAAGCATTTAAAAAGTCATGACAATGTGCGGATACTCAAGGATACAAATCAGTCGTGTCTTTGAAAGGTTTACTCTTCTAAGGATGTCAATACTCATGAGAGAATGATGTCAAAGGAACATGTTGTGACATTTTAAAATTATGAATAATCTTAACACAACATGATTGTATGCGAATACAAGTAAAGATCAGAAGGAATATATTATTATATCTTAGTATATGACACTACGTCTAAGTGAAAGAAGAAAACTGAGCATCCAGTGTAGAAAGGTGGATTATTCAGTGAAACATCCCTGACTGGTGGGAGAAGAGGTGCTGACCACAGTTAACAGAAACCACTATTTGACTAAGTGTTAGAACATTATTCTAGACATGTTCCTGCATGGTCAATAAGGGAGAATTGATCAATGCATGCATTGGGACTGATTCCTTTCAGCAGAAATAGTCTAGAGCTATTAAAGGTTTTTAAAGATAGCTTGGACGGTGCAAATTGAGTCATACAATAGTTTCTCAGCATCAATTAACGCTACTTTGACCAAGAATTAATAAGACGTTAATTCCTATGTAATTTCTTTACTATTTATAGAGGTCACCTTTATCCTCTAATGTCATGTGATTATTTTCATCACCACCATGAATTTTGTTTGTGTTTGGGTAAACTGTGTCTGGGTCTGGTTTTGTGAGAGTATCCTTTGCCAAATTTTGGCTAAAAAGGGGGAGAAAGGTTATGTCACTCAAATGTTTAGACAGGAAAGTGTGAGATTATGTCTACAAATATTGTCCAAACATGCTATATCAAAATTTTCTATCATTTTCCTATTTGGAATCCTTTTGTGACTTGTGATCTGAGTTATGAACACAACTGTGACCTGTTTTCTAAGTTACCTGGGGAAATTTCAGGATACCTTTTAAGTTTCTTCTTATTCTACTTAAGGGGTAGTTTATCTCCCATGGTTCTCTTTTCCACCACTTGTGACAAGAATTGGTTCTTGGGTTAAGGGGGTGGATGCTATCTTCTTCCTCGTGTGCACCAATCCAACTTCTGGATTATCCTGCATGTTTGGTGTTGGTTCAATGGAGAATCTTCAGAATGCTGCCAAGAAGATGTCGAACAAGATGTTGAGACATCATGCTTCAACTGAAGATCTGTTATTGTATGTTGTAGAACCTGGACACTACTGCTGATGAAGTCTTTGCTCATCTTCAACTAAAGATCTGTAGCTGTGTGCAGTAGACACTGGATGTTACTACTGATGAAGTTTTTCTTTTTGCTGTAATCTCCTAGATGGAAATTTAGGTTGTAATTTTTATTTATTTGTTTTAGCCAAAATTTTCCAAAGGGGGAGATTGTAAGTTCCTTAGTTTTGAGGATTGTGTCATACCCCAATTTTTGACCTAATATACCACCTTACATATGCATCACTGCATCACTAACAGTTCAGAACATAATAGATCGTGTGTGGCTTCTATAAGTCAAAATCAGGGTTTCTGCAAAATTTCATCTGTACAAGATATGATCAATTAGGGTTTGAGTTTCCACTCACCTCAATTAATCTATCTTAATCAATCATCAACATTTGATCTTCAGATTCCCAACTTTTCTCATGATCTATCAAGAATCGACCAATTAGGGTTTTTATCGAGGATAGGGAATCACTGACTTTTTGCTCAATGAATGACCTATTTGCTTGGAGATTGATCTTTATATCTTTAATTCAACATCTTGACCTAATTTCTTGATTCAAAACATCACAGAAGTTCACATTTTTCATCAGACAAAATTCTGGATCATCTGATAAAAATTCATCTGCACAGAAAAGTCAAACTTTGACTTTTGGTCAACTTTTTCAAAATTAAACTTTTTTCAATCATCAAAACACTTAAAATGATCCATCATGATCATAAAAAATCAAGAAATTTGGAAAAGTCAACAAAAAGTCAAAATTTCCAACACTTAGAAAATTTTCAAGTGTTAGAAAAAACATGTTTTTTCCTACTTTCATGGCAATTTTTCACATAGTTCCATTTGGAATTAGAAAACACTCAAAACATGAAAGTTGTAGCCCTTGTTACAAGCTTTCCAAAATGTCCAAGAACTTGCAAAACCATTTTGTCTAGCTATACTTTTGATTTTGAAACATAAAGCTCCAAAACCATGGAAATTCAAGTACATGCTTCAAAATTATAAGTCATTTTTGAAATTTCTCCTTCTAGAAGCCTTGTCATCACTTAGAGGCAGCTAGTAACTGATAAATATCAGTTTGAATGATTGAAGAGAGGATTGGATCAAAGAAGAATACTTAACCATGGTTAAAGAAAGTAACTTTTGCATTAAATGCAAAAGATTCCATTATGACCTCTTAACCAAGTTGCAAGTTTCCTTCAATGATATCTTTGCCAAATCATTCAGTTTTCTTGGCCTATAAATAGAGGTCATTTCCTCAAATTCAAACTACACCAAAGCTATGCAAATCAAGCTTTCACTCTTTCTTTCTTGAAATTCAAGTTTCATAGTTCAAAAGTGAGGATTTTGCAATTTTCAAATCTTGTAAGAAACTGAGGAAGTTTAGGTGTCTAACATGTTCTAAACTCAGAATATAACTTGTTTGAAACTTAAAATCAACTCAAGAACAACTAAAAATCAGAATCATTGTTCAAAATTTCAAAACTTGCAAAACTTGCCTTAACATTCAAACTGTTATTTTGCTCGAGCTAACTGAGATTTTATCATTCAAACATCATCTATGCACTTCATATGAATGATACAAATCATCATCCTTGACCTGTAACACCTCTAACCACGAATTCGAAGTTTACATCAAGCATATGCAGTTGGACTTGGGTGGAGTAGTTCAGACCATTTCAAAGCAAGCATAGTGATCAAACACCTTCCATAAGGTTCAGTGGTGCTCCAACCATCATCAAACAACAACTGGAAACACTCCAAGAAGGATTTCGATTACAGGTTGAAGAGGTAAGTCACTCATACTTCGAACTCTTTGATTTCTGAATTACAGTTCAAAAAACGCTTGGCCGTTTTGTTTCTGCACCTTCACTGATCCTTAACCCTCAATCAATTGATCAATTCCATGGCCATACACGATTTCATATTGATTTTTAAGAATTAGGGTTCTTCGTGTTTCTGAAAAATTAATCATCTAAAACTGAAAATAAATGAAATTAACCACCACCATCATGTTCCTGGTTAAATTTCGAGCAAGTTTGATGTTTATAACTTTCAATTTCATTAAGAAACAAAGAATCTGGGATTGGATGAAGATTGGAGAAGATGAAGAACAAGTTCGCGCGTGTTCTTGATTTTCCAGAAATTCAAATTTTCGTTTTATAATATAATTAAATGAAGTAAGTTATATGAACAGATGTATTGTCGCGCCAGCGGTTGCCAGCTCAATCTTAGTCCTTTGCCTTGCCTTGCCCAATGGTCCTGGGGTCGAATCACCTTGGGACCATTTTGTCACTTTTTTTTCCTTTCTTCACATTTTTTTATCAAACTTCAATACTTTCAAAAACCAATCAAAACGTCTCATTTTGAGATGATTTTTTACACACTTGTCATTTAGTATACCTATTTTATGATGATGTCAAAAAAATCCAAAAATATTTTCTTTTGATTATATTTTCATTAAGCCGAAAACGAGACATTTTAAAGTATTCTTAAGTACTTTTCAAAGATGTTTCTTTCAAACTTTCAAAACTCGAAACTTTTTCAAACTTCTTGTGGATATATTTCACCTTTCAAAAACACTTTCAAGATCTTATCAAAACATTTCAAAACATACTTACACATCTTTTTTCCATGATCGACTCGATTTGAAGATAAAACCGAACCCGTTTTTCCTCGAATTTCTTAATCGATCATGGGCCTCCCTCACGGTGTAAGTCCCAAATTCTTTTATGTACATATTCAATTTCCTTGTACATAATACAAACATCTTTGTAAATATTCAAGTATAGCAAACTTTCTTTCGTTTATTCGCTTGTTTATACACCAATTCCATTGGTATCAAGAGAGGAATTATTCCCGGTGAAACTTCTCTTAAAACCAATGGGCCTCCCTTACGGTGTAAGTCCCAACCCTCCTATGTACATATTCATTTCCTTGTACATAAACATCCCTTCGTGTACATATTCATTCCATTCAGACTCGTATATATTCAAGTTACACTTGCTTTGAACGCACGTTTTATACACTTGTTTATATTTCCTTCATAAACTCCTACGAATAGACTTTATACACTTGTTTATATAACTGTCTAGTTATAACATAACAACTAGTCTAATAATTAGGTCCCCTGCAGAGTTAGCCTCCTCTTAGGCTTTGTATAAGAAAACTCATTCATCTGAGTTTAGCCTCCGCTTAGGCTTCATATAAGACAACACTCCCCTGTTGAGTCAGCCTCCTCTTGGGCTTCGTTCAAAAGAACTCCTCGTTGAGTTTAGCCTTCTCTTGGGCATCAAACAAGAAAGAGACCAGGAAATCTCTTAACAGCCTCCTATTGGGCTTCCAATACAAAGAATCACCCGCGCTAAGATAGAACCCTGAGAGTATGATTTCCCGGTGAAATCACTCTTAAAATCCTAAGAGGATGGTTTCCCGGTGAAACCACTCTTAAAGCCAAAGCCAGCCATACCCTACTGCTTCCTCTTGAGCTTCATACAAGGACCCTCGATGACCCTCGGAATTCCTCCTCTTGGACTTACAATACAAGGACCCCCGGGCTTCTTAAAAGCATCCCCCTAATCCAATCAATTTCTGCTCGAGATTTAGACATCTATCATCTCTATGGAAGAAGTATCTCATCTATCACATCACATACAATCAAATACTTTTCAAACACTTTTTCAAACACTTTTTCAAACAAAAACATCTCTTAATCGTAAGTGGTAACGCTTGTACACTCAAGCAAAACACCCAATGCTTACAATTAAAAGATTCAATCATCTTTTCAAACATCTTTCTTAACTCGTAAGTGGTAACGCTTGTACACTCAAGCAAAACACCTATAACTTATGACGAAAGATTCAATCAATCAATCCTTTCAAAATATATGTGATGAAATAGATTGGATACATTTTTCATTAAGATGACATTTGTCTTTGTCTCTTAAATAACATCCCGTTGCTTCCACTAGCATAAGTGGGAACTACGATTGCTTTGACTTTCTCAACATCCCTTTGAGAATACGTAGGCACAAGGTCCTTGGCGAGCAAAACTTCTCCCTCAAACCAAACAAACCATAGCTCCCTTTAGATCCGAGCTACAAATGCTCTGATTCCCATTAAGGGATATGTATGCAGAAGATCCCAATGATCTTTGTGAGCACAATAATAACAAAACCTAGGATCCCACATAATCTACCTTTCTTAAAATCCAAAGGAGAAACTTTCCCAATCATAGAAATAGCAATTTAAAACACACAAACATATCAAACATATTCATATATAAAGCTATAGATAACTATATATATTTAGGGTGCTCTATCTATTCCCTTTATATAACAAACCCCCTTGCCCGGAATCTCCCCAATGCGTTGCGTCTAGTTCGCGCTAGGCGTAATGCATATCAAATCAATTGAGGGTATTGCAGCTTTCCCCTTTTTCATAATCATTTTTCTTGTGTTGGAAAAAATAAAGCTTGATGCTCGCGACATCTTTATAAACAAATCAAAAGAGTAAATCGTTTCAAGCTAGAGAATCTGAATTCAGATTCGATTCCTTAGCGCGTCCCTTTTTAACGCGAACAGAAAAAATTGCGACTCTGCTGGGGAGCGCGCTAAAACTTTTTATTTTCAAAAAAAATTGTGACTATGCCAAAGAGCATCAAGCTTTTTTGTTTCAAAAAGAAAAAAAAAGGGTTAAGCTTTCATATGTGCATATGTTTGTTTTTTTTTTATTGTGTGTTTTAGCGATTTCATCTGATGGAAAGAAATCCTAACCCGGATTTAAGAAACATTTTAAGATCTAGGTGGGGGTATAATCCTCTTAACTTGTGGGAAGTTTCAGTACTTACTAAGTTAATTTGAGATCCCTCTCTCAGTGGAGGTTGTCTTGGGAGTCTTTGTGTTTAGCAAGTATTTGCAAAGACATTTTGCTTTCGAGAGAACTTACGAAGCTGAGTGGTTGTAGAACACATAACCCATCCTGGCTATTTAGGATGTAGTGCAGAAATTATTCAGGCGTAAGCTTAGAATAGTTGTCATGCGAGACTACGATCAAGGCGAGTTTTTCTTGAAAAATATTATTGGACTTCGAGTATTCAAAAAATCCGATAATATTTCAAAGAGAAGCGTTGAACCTGTATTATCAGTAGAACCCGTTTCACAGATGAATAAGCCCTTAGAACTTACCCACGTTTGATTCTTATCGTTGGCCTCATGCTCGTGACTTCGAACGCTTGACCATGTGTATAACCACTAACCATGTTTGAATCTTTGTGGCATACATTCATACATTCATTCAAAAACTTCATTTCTCTTCCCATTTCCAAAGAATTTAGAGATTTTTCTTTGTAATTATTTTAGGTTAGAGTGATGGACGTCAGAGGAAGATTCACCAAGAAATACAGTTTTAGAATTCCTGATGTAGGAAAGTTAAAAGAGTTAGCATCCTTGGTAGAAGATCCCTCGGATTTCAGAAAATGCTATGGAACTCTTTTAACTGTCCTGAACACTAATGTTGATGAAGGACTTCTCAAAACATTCGTTCAGTTTTACGATCCAGTTTATCGCTGTTTCACTTTCCTTGACTATCAGTTGATGCCTACTTTGGAAGAGTACGCACATGTCCTAGGTATCTCCGTATCAGATAAAGTGTCTTTCAATGGTTTGGAAGCCATTCCTAAGTCACCAGTCATTGCAACAATGACTCACTTAAAGAAATCTGAGATAGACAAAAACCTAACTACCAAAGGAAAACTCTTAGGACTAACTTCAAAGTTCCTAATGGAGAAGGCTCTTAAATTCTCTGAAGCCGGTAGTATGGTAGCCTTTGAAGCTATTTTAGCTTTACTCATCTATGGATTGGTGTTGTTTCCCAACGTCCCAAGTTTCGTTGATATCAACGCCATAAGGATCTTTCTGATTGGAAATCTCGTTCCCACTTTGCTTGGTGACACGTATTTCTCCATTCATCATAGGAATCGTCAAGGAGATGGAACTATTGTGTGTTGTGTACCTCTGTTTTTCAAATGGATTGTCTCACACTTGCCTAAATCTCCTATCTTCCGCGAAAACAAAGACGATTGGCATTGGTCTCGAAGGCTCATGTCTCTTACAAACGACGATATCCATTGGTATACCTTGGCAAACAATGAGATGGAAATCATTGTGTGGAGAATTTGCCAACGTACCTCTCATCAGTACAAAAGGAGGAATCAACTACAACCCATTCTTGGCAAGGCGTCAACTCGGGTATGCAAACTCTAGTAAACCTCTTGGTTTTACAGTAGAAAGCTACTTCTATCATGAAGGGGAAGATTCCCAAGGTTTGAAAGCCAGAATGATAAGAGCTTGGCATCACATCCGAAGGAAAGAAAAGGGTAATGCAAGGAATTGTGTAGCCATGGAAATCTACACTTCTTGGGTGAAGAAAAGAGAAAAGGAATTCTGAATGCCTTATGCTTATGAAGAACCCATGTTCTCAGCAGCGTCCAAATCAACAACTTTTCCCATCGAGACTATGGGAGAATACCAAGAAGCTTTTGCCAAGATGAGGCTTGAGAAAGAGGCTTTGGAAGACAAGTTCTTTAAGACTGATCTCGAAAACGAGAAGCTTAAGAAGCAGGTCAAAGATCATGAGAAAATGCTCTACTTCCAAGATGAATGGCTCATGGAGAAAGATGACAAGATTCATCAGAAAGATAACGCGATCAAAAGGTACATCAAAGAAAGAAAAAGAAAGCTTGAGGAAATGACAACCAGCAATCCTGCTCCTGGAGAGTGGAAGAAAGTCATCAACAAGCTTAAAGCCGAGAAAGCTGAACTGAAAGCTCACTATGGGAAAGAAATCCTGAAGTTGAAGCTACATCAAGCCTTTGGTTCTTCATCCGACGAAGACGATTAATTAGTTTAGCTTTAGCTTTATCATTTATTTTATCATTGTAAGAGCTATGCTCAAAAAATAAAAATTGTTGTAATCTTCTTTCAATAATTAATAAAATAAGTGTTTTCCATCCAAATATTTGCTAGAAATTTCTCTTTTAGTATAAATTCTTTGGAAATTCTTTTCTCTTTACATTCATAATCATGCATCATATTTTACATTTCGAGTTTGTTGTTTTGAATCTTATCTTTTGGAATTTTTTCCAGAGAGAAAGAGAAAAAATCGTCAAGCTGTCGCGTCTTAGAGTTTCTCGACTACGCTCACAGTCAGCTCACACATACAATACTCGTTCAAAGAGAAGGAAAATAATGGAGGGTTTTGAATAAGAAAATGTTGAGCTTCGTAGCACATTAACAACGCTTTAGAAAGAGGTGGAGAGACTCACTTCTTTGGTAAATTCGTTGGCAACTACGCAAAGTCAGCAAGCAACATTGAGTAGTCAAAATCAAGCAACGATTTCAGAGATCACTACTACTCCAGTTTCCGCTGTTACAGTCAGTAATCCTCTTTTCAGTATGCCAGAAGGTTATCCATGGGGCATGCCTTTCAATTTCGGCATCGGATTTCGTCAACCCACTTCTCAGGTACAGGCAACCACGATTGAGATTCCTACTTTACAGAACTCAGCATATACTCCACAGCATGGGGTAACCTTTTCGCAAGTTACTATGACGGTTTCTCAACCGATCATGACAAACTCAACTTCTACAGTTCATGCTACTGCAGACGAAGAAGTCTATCATAATCCAGGTGACAACACGAATCCTCGTGGCTAGATGGAGAATCTCCAGGAACAATTCCATAAGATGCAGCTTGAGATCAAAACAATCCGTGGGAAGGAATTGTTTGGGAAGAATGCCCACGATCTATGCTTAGTTCCTCGTGTAAGGATACCTGCTAAATTCAAAGTCCCCGATTTTGAGAAGTATAAAGGAAATTCATGCCCGCAGAGTCATCTTACGATGTACACTAGGAAGATGTCTACATATAATGACAATCACCAATTGCTCATTCACTATTTCCAAGACAGTCTCATCGGTGCCGCACTGAAGTGGTACATAGGACTAGATAGTGCAAATATCCAGACATTCAATGACCTAGGCGAAGCCTTTGTCCAACAATACAAATTCAATTTGGATATGGCTTCAGATCGAGATCAACTCCGCTCCATGTCTCAGAAGGAAAAAGAGACGTTCAAAGAATACGCCCAACGTTGGAGGGAAATTGCTGCCCAAGTTAATCCACCGTTAGAAGAGAAAGAAATGACCAAGGTTTTCCTAAACACTCTTGTCCCATTTTACTACGAACGCATGATCGCCAGCGCTCCCGGAGATTTCACTGAGATGGTAAGCATGGGAATGAGACTAGAAGAAGGAGTCCGAATAGGACGCCTAACCAAAGAAAAGGGGTCTTCAAGCGGAACCAAGAGAATTGGAACCAGCTTCCCAAAGAAAAAGGAACATGACATAGGAATGGTATCCCAAGGGAAACTAAGGAAAAATGTCAGTCGCCGACAACAAGTAGCCACAATAGCACCAGTTGTTAATGCAAGTTCAAATGTGGGTATTACCCCGCAATTCCAGCAAACTCAACAGCCTCGACAATGTGCTCAACAATTCAACAATCGAACTGCACCTCGGGTCTCGCATTTGATCCAATTCGATGACATATACAGAATTATATCATGCCTGGATAGAAAGGAATCTTGTGCAAACAAGGTCACCACCTCCGGTACCAGACAAATTACCATGGTGGTACAAAGCGGATATGTCTTGCCCTTTTCATCAAGGGGCACCGGGTCATGATCTTGAGCATGATAGCACTAAAAGTCAAGTACAAAGGTTAGTGAGGGCTAATCTTCTCTCCTTCAGGAATGCAAATCCAAACGTGCAAGCAAATCCACTTCCCAATCATAGTGGACATACCGTGAACTTGATACTAAGGAATACTGATCGATATCTTATCACTGACATAAGTATGATAAGAGAAAGCTTGTACACTCCATGATACATACAAGACAATGGGCGCCTTCGCTAAACACGACTACATAGCTGCAGAACCGCTTGTGGATCTTCGAGGATGTCCAAGCGTGAGCGGACATTCAACGGTTAATAGACATTGGTGATATTCGATCTTCAGAATGTAAACGACTATGACGTGAATATGGTAGGGCATTTTCCGCATGAGCTTTTAGTCTCAGATATCAACTCGGAAATTCCCGAAGTAAACGTCATTATCCCCTGTTTCAATGTGCCCAAGTGTGTAGAAATTGAGTACAACGGCCCAAAAGTCCCAGAATCTCCTTTGGTGATCTTTTACGGTCTGCTCCTACTCTAACAAAGCAATTCCTATCAATACAAAGGCAACTATGATAGAAGATGGGAAAGGAAAACCCATACCAACTCTTTCAGCCGTTTATAACATTGCTGAAATCGGACGAGTAACGCGAAGTGGACGTGTGTACACCCCGTTACCACTGAAGCAACCCATTGCTCCCGATGTTGGGCAAAATCCAGTTAACACACGTCTCGAGAATCCCATGGGGATTCCCGTTGGTAATCCGAAGATAAATGTTAGTCCGCCTGATGGAACTAACGTCAACTCAGATTTCGACGAGATTCTAAAGCTAATTAAGAAAAGTGAGTACAGAGTTGTGGATCAACTAATGCAGACTCCCTCCAAAATTTCAATACTATCTCTACAATTCGAAGCCACGAGAAGCTTTGATGAAAGTGCTAGATCAAGCTTACGTAGATCACGACGTGACTACAGATCAATTTGGTGGAATTGTAGGCAACATAACAGCTTGCAACAATTTAAGCTTCAGTGATGAAGAACTCCTAGAGGAAGGAAAAGATCATAATCTGGCTCTACATATCTCTATGATTTGCCAATCAGACTCTCTGTCCAATGTGCTAGTAGATACCGGTTCATCCTTGAATGTAATGCCAAAAATGACTCTCGCTCGTTTATCTTACAAAGGAACGCTGATGAAATCCAACAATATAGTGGTCAAAGCCTTTGATGGGTCAAGGAAATCTGTTATTGGGGAAGTCGACCTTCCAATGACAATCGGCCCGCATACCTTCCAAATCACCTTCCAGGTCATGGACGTACCAGCTGCTTACAGTTGTTTGCTCGGAAGACCATGGATACACGAAGCAGGAGCAGTGACATCCACTCTCCACCAAAAGCTGAAGTTCACAACAAGTGGGAAGCTAGTAACCATCATCGGTGAACAAGCTTTACTAGTAAGCCATTTGTCCATCTTTTCTTTCATCACCGCCGACGATGTTGAAGGGACACAGTTCCAAGGACTTTCGTTAGAAGATGAATCTACAAGCAAAAGAAGATCGTCTATCTCCTCTTATAAAGAAACAGCACAGATAGTGAAAGACGGTAAGGCCGCAGGTTGGGGATAAGTAATAAAACCTGTTAACAACGAAACAAAAATCGGGCTCGGATTTGCTCCGGTATTTCCTAAAGACAATCAAAGGGATGAAGCTCTTCGCCCAATCAGAGAAGTATTCCACAGTGGGGGTTTCTTAAACCCTATTCTTCAAGAGGTTAACGTTCTTACCAATGAAGGTGATGAAGATGATCTCTCCGGATCTGAAGAGTGGAGCACTTATCTTACTAGCTCTGAATATGTGTCCCAGGAAGAATCGTACGCTCCATTCTATCCTCCGACTGACCAATTCAAATGCATGTTCCTACAAAAGAATGAGAATGAAAATCCACCTATCCCTTCTGAAGTTTGGGATACCTTGGGAGAACCAAGTGGAAAGTTTGACTACATGGTGAAATACACTGCACCTGAAAGCTCAAAAATCAGAATTAAAGACATCCAACCAACTGGATGGGACGATCCTTTTGAGTATCCTAGTTTAACGTGCCTGCCGAGTTTGTTAAGCCAGATTTTAACTATCACTACATCAACGTAATTACCGAAGATCAAGAGGACAATTCTGGAAATGAATTGGAAAGCGTCGCAGACAATGAGTCTCTCCACTCAGAAGATTGGAAAGAACATCCCAAGAATCCAGGATACATGCCACTTGAAAGCACATATGCTGCATACTATGCTCCTCGATCTGCCAATCAAGCAGAAGAAGATCGCTTCAGTAGCACAAAAGGCAAGGTCAACCGTCCAGAGTCTTCAAAGCCAGTTCGACCAACGACCAAAGTCTACACAAGAAATAAGCCAAATGGAAAACTACCAGAGTATCTAGACTTTCAAGGAGTTCGCCACTATTGGAAGCCTATTAAAGCTCAGACTGATGTTCATAGCTCTAAGTAGTTTATCTTGCTTTTGTTTTGAACTCTCGCCTCGCCCAAAGCAAAGAGATGTTTTATAGGGTTTAGCTTTTAAATAATTTCTCTTTGTCTTGCCCAAGACAAATGAGTTTGTATTTAGGGCCATGTTTCATATTGTGAATCATAAATAAAAGCGTTGTTTTGATTCCACATTTTGTGTTTGTTTTTCCTTTTTTCCCTTTTCTCGGAAATGGTAATCCTAAAAAACCCAAATAAAAACAAACAATCTTAAAAAATATATAATAATAATAATCTGCATACACTTTCACATTAACTTTGTCTAAAAAAAAAGAGTTAATTAATCAAACATAAATCAAATATGCAGATTAGCAGATGGACAAATCCATTGAACGCAATAACTATATGCTCTCTCCCAACTTTGAATTCCCTGTGTTAGATGTCGAGGAAGAACTTGAAGAAGAGATCTCGGATGAGATTTCTCGACTACTTAAGCACGAGGAAAGAATCATTCAACCTCACAAAGAGCCTTTGGAAGCAATCAACTTGGGTTCTGAAGAAGACAAAAAAGAAGTGAACATCGGAGCTCTACTCGACAGCAACGTCAAGGGAAAACTGATAGATCTTCTCAAAGAATATGTTGATGTGTTTGCTTGGTCTTACCAAGACATGCCGGGTTTAGATACCAGCATCGTGGAGCACCATTTTCCATTAAGACCGGAGTGTCCACCAGTTAAACAAAGACTGAGAAGAGTTCACCCTGATATGGCCGACAAAATCAAAAAAGAGGTTCAAAAGCAGCTTGACGCAGGGTTTCCTCGTCACCTCTGAATATCCTCAATGGCTAGCCAACATAGTGCCTGTCTCAAAGAAAGACAGAAAGGTCAGATTGTGTGTTGACTACCGGGACTTGAACAAAGCAAGTCCAAAAGATGATTTCCCGCTACCGCATATTGACATGCTAGTAGATAGTACTGCAAAGTTCAACGTCTTTTCCTTCATGGCGGTTTCTCTGGCTACAATCAGATCAGAATGGCTCCCGAAGACATGGAGAAGACATCCTTCATCACGCCATGGGGCACATTTTGCTACAAAGTAATTTCGTTTGGATTAAAGAATGCAAACGCATCTTACCAAAGGGCGATGACTACTCTCTTTCATGACATGATGCACAAAGAGATCGAAGTCTACGTGGACGACATGATAGCAAAGTCTGACCCTGAAGAAGAGCATATAGAATATCTCTTGAAGTTATTTCAGCGACTAAGGAAATATCAGCTCCGTCTGAATCCTAACAAATGCACCTTTGGGGTAAGATCCGGAAAGCTCCTAGGTTTCATTGTCAGTCAAAGAGGTATTGAAGTTGACCCTGACAAAGTCAAGGCTATTCAAGAAATGCCTACGCCACAAATAGAAAAGAAAGTAAGAGGATTTCTTGGACGGTTGAATTACATCTCCAGATTTATCTCTCGAATAACTGCTACTTGTGGGTCGATATTCAACCTTCTCCGCAAAAATCAAGAGGTTGTATGGACAGAAGATTGCCAAAAAGCGTTTGACAGTATCAAGGAATATCTGTCAGAACCACCAATCTTGATTCCTCCCATTGAAGGAAGACCATTAATCATGTACCTTACCGTGCTAGAAGATTCCATGGGCTATGTGCTTGGACAGCAAGATGAAACCGGTAAGAAAGAGCATGCCATTTACTACTTGAGTAAAAAGTTCACAGATTGTGAAACTCGTTACTCCATGCTCGAGAAAACATGTTGTGCTTTGATGTGGGCTTCAAAACGTCTCTGCCAGTACATGATCAATCACACGACTTGGTTAATCTCCAAAATGGATCCAATCAAGTACGTCTTTGAAAAGCCTGCCTTAACAGGAAGAATTGCTCGATGGCAGATGTTATTATCTGAATATGACATCCAGTACCGTGTGCAAAAATCAGTCAAAGGAAGCATTCTCACCGATCACTTGGTGAAGCAACTCGATTTTCAAAAATCTTTTAATTCTCGAAAACTAGTGAAATCGCCACCTAATTTTATTCGTTCTAAAAAGAACGGGAAAATATAGATAAAACCCCAAAGAAGCGGATAAGGCGGTCTTCGTGACCAAAAAAGTGGGATCGGGAGTCGGTTATGTAAGGGGAAGGTATTAGCACCCCTTACATCCATCGTACTCGATGGGACCCATTTAATTCTAACGCGTTTGTGTGTGTGTTTACTAAATTATGAATACCGAAAAGAAAACAGAATTTGTTTATTATTATTTTGAGTTTGACACGGTTTCAGAACCGTGTGCCTACATATTCCCTCGTGCAATGGGAAAGTCAAAACTCTGTAGTTCCTCTTAAAAAGGTTTTAATTGTTTTTATTGATTTTATAGGAAAAATCGTGTATTTAGACATTTCAAATACTTTGAACTAGGACTTATTTTGTTTGTTTGAAAAGCTTAAGTCCTCGTTCGTATTTGAAACGACTATTACACCCTCTTTATCCGAAAAGAGTTTTTTACAATCGCATATGAGCGATGAAAGAATTTGAGTGAGTTGAATTGTTTTTTATGTGGATGAAAAAGTACCGAACAACGAGGCTAGCGTCTCACGATTCAAATACTAGAAACCCGAGGAACGAAAGTTCGCCCAAGTCGTCTATCACCCAAAAAGTTTTCTTGAGAAAAAAAAGTGAAATGAAACGAAGTTCACGTTATTTAGGAGTCTTTAAGCCACGGGTCTAGCGTCCAACGACTTAAAGACTAAATTTTGTTTGGGGGACAAGTTTTTTAGCAATTAGTCTAGCGTTTAACGACTAAAAAACTTGTACTTTATTATGAAAAAGGTTTTGAAAATGCACTCGACGTTGGATCGAGGTTTGAGAAGAAGACTCGACGTTGGATCGAGTTTTATTAAAAGTGTTTTTGAGATGGTAATTATGGCTACTAAGGGTACGGACTAAAGTGTGATAATGGAAAAGAACAAACAATTGTGTACAAGCATTAAATAAAGCAAGTAAATAAATTAAAAGCCCATACAAGGTGGCCATATGTATGCTCATAGAAAGTGAAAACTAGCGTGGCACTAGTATTCTAAACGACCGATTGGAACAATCGATCGGATAGTTGTCGCTGTAGAATAGCCCAGGACCAAACTATGAATGTGTGCGAGTGTGCATTATGTATGTTTACCTGTTCCTTGATGAAGAGCCCAAGAGGAGGCTATGTGTTCTAATATGATAACAACACGTAATTGTACGGTAATTAATATACACCAAGAAATTAATCCTAAACTATTACAAATCATACGGGGATGGGGGATACAAATTTACAAATGGGGTACACCGAATTGAAAATACGATAAAGACTTAGATAAACGGATAAAACAAACCAAATTAATTAAATAATTAATTAAATTGAATTTTCCTATTTAATAGAATTAATCAGCAAAATGATTAATCAAATTAAATATTAATATTCAAATTAATTAAATATTTAGGACAAAAATAAATAAATATTAGTTCACAGTTTATTTGATTAAACAAAATACCCAAACAAAGTAATATACCAAAAATACAAAGAAATGGGCCAGAAAAAGGAAGCAAACAGGGGGTATGCAATAGTAAAGTCGCTGGGCCCAAGTCCAAAATGGGGTTAGGCTGATCTCGTGCGACTTTCCAGTGAGGGTTCACCATGGGTATCTGTTCTGAGCCGCCTGATCCCATCTCTAAGGCATCCTGAGGGTGATGATGAAGATTGAGTGATGAAAGAGTGAGGGTGTACGGTGGACAAGAGTGAAGTACCTGCATTTAATTAAAAGAAACACTACTCAGGCAGTGAGAAGTGTCACTGCCGTATTAAGCCATGGATTAAACAAAATTTATTTTTATTATTAATATTAAAACAAAACTTAATAGCAAAAAGACAAAAAAAGAAAAGAAAAGAAAGCACTTCTCTTCCATCTCAGTGCTCTCGTCTCTCTCTTCTTGCTCTGAACAAGAACCTTCACCGGAAATCGCCCGCAGCGGCGCTGACGGCGGCGATGCTCCGATCTTTGTTTTTTTTTTACACTATCTTCTTCGCCTCTCTATTCTCTTTCCGTTTCTGATGTTTGTTTTTGCAGATGTTGAATCGTTTGCTGTGAATCTCGAAGGGGGTTTTCGGAAACCCTAACCCTCCGATGATGACAACCGGTGACGATGATGACGATCTTGGCTCTGAAACGCGGAAATCGAAACGTCTGAGGCGAGGTTAGGTGTTTGACGACGGCGGATGGCGGTCGTGGCCGCAACCAGCTCCGGTGAGCTCTTTCCGAAACTCTCTTCTTCCCTGAAATTTGTAGCCTTGCAATCTTTTCGGTCTCTCTCTTAAGTCAGAATCTCATTTCTGAAACTTAAATCTCTGAAGGGTTTTGTAGATTAGGAAGATGATGATAATGATTTTGGGTTAGGTTAGCTGGCTGTGTACATGAATGCTTGCTGCGATTTTCTTGATCTGTGATTGTTTTCTGGGTTTGGTTTGGGATTTTTCTGTTTGGCTTACGATGTTTCAAAGAACAGATACACACATGGTGCTTTTTTTTGGATTGACTTTGAATGTTTGGAACCGATACTACAACATTTTTTGGCTGGTTTTTTTTAGAACTGATATCCTCTTTCTTCTCCTCCTGGTCTTGTATATAAGAACAGATATTATATCTTGCTGGCCTTGAATCCTTGTTCTGTTTTTTCTGATGTCCCTTTGCTGGTCTCTTGGACTGATACACTGATGCATACTTGAGTACATTCCCATTCTTGTGTATTTTCTGTGAACAGATACAATGCTTGATACTATCCTCTTTTCTGATTTTCTGTTATGGTTTGTATTGAAAGGTCTTTTTCAAGAACAACAGGTGCTCTCTTTGTATCTTTGATTGGTCTTTGTCTTAAGAACATATATTGTCTTATCTTCCTTCTGGTACTGTCCCTGTCTTGGAACTATGTTTCCCTCTTTTTCTTGGAACTCTACTTCTGTTGTCTGTAATTGCTTGCACTGGTTACTATAAACCATGTGCTGTCACTCTCTATGCTGCCTGTTTCTGTTTGCTGAGGTATGTTACATGCTGCAATATGCTGACCTCCTTTTTCATATATTGGACTGAACTGAACCTTTTTTGGAGTTATTTGGCAAATTGTTGGGCTGTTGGGCTGTTGGGAAAAATGATGTTTCTGATTTCCATTTCACACTTCCTTTTGTGAACCAACAACAAAGGTTGTTGTGATTTGCAGAAGGAAGTTGTGGCCGATGAAGGGACTTTAAAGTTCCGAGGCTTAGTTGCTTGTATATAATCAAAAACCCTTAATCCTGATTCCTGTCACAAACCCTAATGATGAGTCCGAAAGAATTGTCTTCTTTAATTTCTTGCTTTAAAATTTGTATGATTATGATTTGATGCTAATCACTTCCTCTTTTCTCGTTTTTTGTAACATGTGGAGGATGGATCAAAGATAGGAAATCTTGAAGATCGGATGGCGAGGGATGAATAAGAAGCAAGCATGAAGATTTGAAAGTTGTCAAGACTTCAAAGAAACTTAGAATTAGGCGATTCTTGCATTTTCGTAGTAAAACTTGTATTTCAATACAAACTATGGCAACCCTTGTAGTACTATAACAATGGATTTGTAATGACTTTTTTTTTGTAAAATTTATGCAAATCAAATTCTAAAGACACAAGGTATTCAATGTATGTTTCCCTCCTTGAAAAGATTCAAACAAAAATTGGAATGAGAGTGTGGAACTTGTAATTGATGGGTGAAATAACAAATGAATGAGACATTCGAAACCTTTGTTGAAACTTGAAGGATTCTATAATTGAAATGAGTCACTTGAACTTTGTGTAGAAAATATTAGAAACTTTGTAGAATTTTTTGCAAGAGTGCAACCAAGCTTTGAATGGTGTGCATCAATCAAATTGCCTTAAATCATGGTGCTCGGAAACAAAATCCAATTAAAACTTTTCCCTCACATTTCCAAACTTGCCAAGATGGAAAATCTCTTAATTAATGATACAAAAGAATCAAAATTCTCTTCAACTGCATTCTTTAAACTCACTTCTAACAAACTCAAGAAATGCACTCTAAAAGTCCCACAATTCACACTTCCTACATGATAAACTTCAATATTCATCTTTAAACTCCATGGCCCAATTAGTAGCCCCAAATTTACTTAATTATGGAAAACCTTGATGATGCCTCAAGAATTACATCAATAAAGACGTCAAGTACCTCAATGATCCGAAATCCGTGCACAAGAGCTATTGGATAAGAAAATGAAAATTACTTTAAAATACTTGCAATTGTAGCTCATCGGACGAAACAAAGAATCAATTAATGTGTCTCGAATCAGGAGAAGCCTTGGTGACTGAATAAATAGAAGAGTAGGAGAACATAAGAGCCATCTTGGGTGATTGACAACATAACCCAAATTCGCAGCTAACGGGAAAACACGAAGTCGAGAAAACCTCGGCTCAACCACAGTACGCGAATATAGAATGAAACGCTGGCTAAAATTAAGCGGGTAAATTTTGGGGTGCGACACTTGGCTTATCAAACAATCAACGAATACCAGTCTCTCAAGTTCGACTTCCCTGATGAGGATGTTATGTACTTAAAGATGAAAGATTGTGACGAACCGCTACCTGAAGAAGGTCCTGATCCAGAATCTAGATGAGGCTTAATCTTTGATGGAGCAGTTAATGTCTTTGGCAATGGAATTGGGGAAGTCATCATCACTCCCGAGGGTTCTCATATCCCGTTTTCCGCCAAATTGCTATTTGATTACACCAACAACATCGCAGAATATGAAGCTTGTATCATGGGTATCGAAGAAGCCATCAACTTGAGGATCAAGATCCTTGACATATATGGAGATTCAGCCCTTGTGATCAATAAAATCAAAGACAAGTATGAAACCCATCATCTTGGTTTGATTCCCTATAGAGATTATGCAAGACGTTTGTTGACTTTCTTCAACAAGGTCGAACTGCATCATATCCCTCGAGATCAGAATCGAATGGCAGACGCCTTGGCTACTTTATCTTCCATGTTCAAAGTCAACAATTGGAACGATATGCCTAAGATCCGTATCAGACGTCTTGAAAGACCTGCATATGTGTTTGCGACTGAAGCAGTCTTCGATGATAAACCGTGGTTCCACGACATCAAACGCTTCCTTCAAACTCAGGAGTACCCACTCGGGGCATCGCACAAAGATAGGAAAACTCTAAGGAGGCTTTCTAGAAATTTCTTCCTGAATGAAGATGTGCTATACAAAAGAAACTTCGACATCGTCCTGCTCAGATGCATGGATAGACACGAAGCAGACATGATAATTCGCGAAATGCATGAAGGATCCTTTGGAACCCATTCAAATGGGCATGCAATGACCAGAAAGATCTTAAGAGCGGGATACTATTGGATAACAATGGAATCCGATTGCTGTAAACACGTCAAGAGATGTCACAAGTGCCAGATCTACGCAGATAAGATCCATGTGCCATCGACTCTACTCAACGTTCTCTCTTCTCCGTGGCCTTTCTCCACGTGGGGCATCGACATGATTGGGATGATCGAACCAAAAGCGTCCAACGGACATCGCTTCATTTTAGTGGCTATTGATTACTTCACCAAATGGCTCGAAGCAGCATCTTACGCCAACGTCACAAGACAAGTGGTTGTGAGGTTCATCAAGAACAACCTCATTTTCCGATATGGAGTTCCAAGTAAGATCATTACAGACAATGGATCAAACTTAAACAACAAAATGATGAAAGAACTGTGTGAAGAATTCAAGATCGAGCATCATAACTCATCTCCTTATCGACCAAAGATGAACGGCGCCATTGAAGTTGCCAACAAGAACATCAAAAAGATCGTCCAGAAGATGGTTATCACCTACAAAGACTGGCACGAAATGCTGCCATTTGCTCTGCATGGGTATCGTACTTGACACTTCAAAGGCAACTCCTTTTTCTCTAGTATACGGCATGGAAGCAGTGCTCCCCGTAGAAGTTGAGATTCCATCAATGAGAGTTCTCATGGAAGCTAAGTTATCTGAGGCCGAATGGTGTCAAAGTAGATATGACCAGCTAAACTTAATCAAAGAAAAGCGCCTGACCGCTCTGTGTCATGGACAATTATATCAAAGAAGGATGAAGAAAGCCTTCGACAAAAAGGTTAGACCTCGTGAATTCCAAGAAGGCGATCTTGTGCTTAAAAATATTCTGTCTTTTCAACCAGATTCTAGGGGAAAATGGACCCCTAATTACGAAGGCCCATACATCGTCAAAAGAAGCTTTTCTGGCGGTGCTATGACCCTCACAACCATGGATGGTGATGAACTCCGCATCCGTGAATCTGATGCGATCAAGAAATACTTTGTCTAAAACAAAAGAACATCGGTAAGTTGAAAACCCGAAAAGGGCGGCTTAGGCAAAAAAGAGCGTCTCGGTGGACTGAAAACCTGAAAAGGCGGTCCAGGCAAAAATTAGAGACAATAAACAGAAAATATCCTGATAGATTGAAAACCTGGAAGGGAAATCTAGGCAAAAATTAAGGATAAAATGACAAAGTAATCGCATCATCCGTATTTCAATCAAGAATCTTCCATCAGCAGATCTTCAATCAAATCTTCTAAAGCAACAAGCACAGTTGGAATGTAAAGTTATTAGGGATAATAGTGGTTATTGCTTTCAATGTAGCCTTTTCCCAATAAATTACCATTTCCAACTTTTGTAAATAGTTCATGGAATCACGCCTTTGGCTGATTACCATTCTACCAATAAAATTTGAGCCTTATGCCCATTTATTTGCAATTCTTGCTTTATTTCTGTTTTGCAAAATAACGCTTTTTCTTGTGAAAATCACTTTTGAAACTAAAAAAGAAGTTTTAAATGAATTTTTACTTCAAAAATTTTGAAATAAAAGCGAATTTTCCTTTGAACTATGAACAACAGAAAGATAGAACGACTACTATAGAAGTCTTCTTCTCCTCAGCATAGATCATCAAAGGACGGAATTCTTATCCAAAAAGAATCCCCAACAAGGTTGTCATTGAAATGCCTTTTTCCAAGAAAGTTTGAAGCATGCAACTCAGATTCATCATCAGTAAACATCTACACCATGGTTGTAGATTTTGCTGAGTATTTGTTGAACTGTGATGTAGTTCTTTTCCCAAATACCTTTTGTTGTCTTGTCAAGTATCGTCAGCATGCATATGACATTCATGACATTCATCATTCATACATAATAGCATCATTAATGCATTCCTACATTTCTCAAATGTTTGCTTCAACATCACTTGTTTAGGTTGCATTTATTCCCAAAAAACAAGTGTGGGTATGTCATCTCTCCAGTAGATTATCCCCAAACAGAAAATACATTTTTCTATCATATTCCCCAGCTGAGATCATTCCTCATTGGGAAACGAAGTCTTGATTGACCATTTCTTTCCAGCTCATTCTTGGATAGAACCTTGTCTCTAATCAATTCAGGATTAGATTTCACATAAAAAAATCTACCTACAAAACAATAAGCAATAGCCTCGTCATCCGAGCTGCTTATTTCCTTTTTCACCTTGAAACTTGTCATAAATGATTGTTCTTCTCAGCAAGTCCAATCGTGAAAGTTCAAGAAATCTCTGCAGTTGTCTTTCTGTCTAAGGAAAACCTGTATCTTTTCAATCAAAATGCCCGCATCTTCTCAAGAGAGAGAGATCCCCGGCAAGATTGTAGCTGTGAAAATAGAAACTCATTTGAGATCTGTTTCCATCATTGTCTGTTATTCAAGGTTGAATACTCAGTAAATTTCTCAAGAATTACCTTGTTATAATTATCACTTCGCTGATAATTGGTAATATCTTCAAAACTCATTACCATAAATTATCACGAGGCTGATAATTGGTAATATCATCTTTCAAATACCTTAAACATTGTCACAAGGCTAACAGAAGGTAATCTCCTCGTTTCCCAAAACGAAACGGATATTCACATGCATTGTGAATCTGTTTTCCCAGTGAAACAAATTGCTTGTTTCCCAACCAATAGGAGTCTCCTTTCTTAGACAGATTGAGTCATCCTCACAATCATTCCCCCGGTATATCAATCTTTGATACCTCCTGGGTAAACTTTCTGCAATCATTTTGCATCACTCACATTTTTTTGGTATCTTAGGTCCAAAATTTGCGTATTCTGATATTTAAGTCTCTTCACACCTATCAAGACGAAGATCTTCATCTTCATATCTCAGGTTAAAGAAACTTAAATAGGGGCATCTGTCATACCCCAATTTTTGACCTAATATACCACCTTACATATGCATCACTGCATCACTAACAGTTCAGAACAGAATAGATCGTGCGTGGCTTCTATAAGTCAAAATCAAGGTTTCTGCAAACTTTCATCTGTACAAGATATGATCAATTAGGGTTTGAGTTTCCACTCACCTCAATTGATCTATCTTAATCAATCATCAACATTTGATCTTCAAATTCCCAACTTTTGAAATTGAGCAAGATACAAGTTGTGCAAGTTTGGCATTTTTGAAGAAGTGCATGAAGAGAAATACTTAGCGAATTCAAGTTTTTTTTCTAAATGGCTAAGCTTTCATGATCCAAACTTATTCTTGAGATTATCCATGAACTCTACACTCATTTCCACGCCTCCTCCTTATTTATTTAATTGATTTTTGAATTAAAAGGCTAAAATTCAAATTTAATTAAATAAAATATAAAGGCAAATGATAAGATGAGTTGGAATTGATTTATACTTGTCTTGAGGTCCAAGATAGCTCATCACAAGATGTCAAATTTGTACACAAAGCTTTAATACAAGATTGAGCCATTTTTGGAAAGATTTGATAACATTTCTAATGAAATATTTTTGCATTCAAGGCAATATATTTTCTCATTATTCTTGACCTAATCTCTTTCTCTATAAATACACAACAACTTCAGATGCAAAGCACTAGTTTCAAATCACAAATTCCGGGAACTTTCAGGCTAAATCGATGGCACCACTGAGTTCGCAGACCCTGATTTAGGGGGGGAGCCTTAACCATGAGCTTCGATTTTTAGTTTTTTGCAGGTTTCGAAAAGGTCCTCACCGGAGAAGATGACCGACGCTAGGGTTTTGGCGGTGGACTCAGGCGTTGACCGGTTGACTAGTTGCATGGCAAATCCCATCCTTCTGATTGGCTAGTGTATATATCTAGGGACCACGCATGCTTAATTGAAAAATTCAAAATAAAACGCAGGTGTCATACATAACCAATTAGTTGTGTTTCAAAGCCAACCAAGCATCACAGCTCAGTTGGTAGCGCACGTATGGTAAATCCAGGGGGCCATGGGTTCGATTCCTGCTGACCCCCTTCCTTTTTCTCACTATTTCCAAACATTTCTTATTTTTCTTATTTTTCTTAATTTTTCTTAGTTTCTTTCAAAAAATTAAATAAAACCTTTTCAAAATCACAAAAAATATTTTAATTTCAGATTTAGGTTAATTAAACATTTAATTAATTTTTGGCATAAAAATAATTTATTTTTCTCACAATTTAAATTATTTTTCATAATTAATTAATAATTAACTTAAAATTATGTTTTCCTACATTAAAATCAATCCAAAAAATATCAAAAAATATTTTTCCTTCGCAATTAGGGTTTAGATACTTTCTCTTATCATTAGACATTTTTCTTGTACTTTATTTCTTTTATTTTGCCTTTAAATATTAGAAATCGATGTATAGGTCGTAAGGTTATTTTTGTAATAGCGTAGATTTACTTTTCTCGCAATTTACTTTCTGCACCTCTATTATGTATCTGCCCCAAAGCCATGTAATAGCGTAGGATTTACGTTTCTGCACTTTTACTTTCCGCACCTTTAATTTTTGTATATATATCTAACTGCTAGTAATTAGGGTTTGCATGCTAAGACTAAAAACAACCCTAGATCACTTCTAATCTCAAGATAGCATATCTGAATTCAACACACTTCTTCACACTTGCGCACCCCCTTAGGGTATCCTCTCTTGTTGCCTTACGAATAAACAATGGTCATGTCCCTAGAATGTAACGATATCTTAGCTAAGAAGCTCACGAATAATATCATCACAGTCCCTTCGAATCAAAGATCATAGTCCCTCGATTGTTGCCTACGAATACATGATCTTGCCCCTCGGTTGTTGCCAACAAAAAGTGATGATCGTCCCTACGAATATGCTAAGGTATCCCTACATGTTGCCTTCTATGACCAAACGATGACCCTACGAACGTCCTTTTACATCCAACAGATAGAGTTACCTACTAACTAATGGTATGCATAGCCTTATTCTAAAGAAACCAAGATAACATGGAAACGACCATTCTGAGTAGGTAATAAGACTCTTTTGCTTGCTCCAATCAATTCAAAAATACTTTTCACACCTCACACTATTTTCAAAACTTTTCAAACACTTTGTATACATTCCAGCGTGAATCATTACAAAGTTAAATACTTTTTCAAAATAAAACATTTCCAAACACTTTGTGTACATTCCAGCAAGAATCATTACGAAGTCATAGAGAAATGTCTTTCAAAAACATATTTTCAAACACACACAGAGAAAACAAATTTCAAAGTGAGCTAAGCAATTAAGAGCCTGTAGCTAACTACGGATGGAAAGGGTGCTAATACCTTCCCTTTTCATAACTGCCTCCCGTTCTCAAAATCTAACGAAGGTTTTTTCCTGTTCTTTTTTCCTTCCCTTAATTGGATAAAAGAAAAGTCGGTGGCGACTCTTGCTATCCGCAACATTTGCGATAAAACGCAAAACAAACAAGTCAGTTCTTCCACCGTGTTACAGTAACCTATATGGTGCACCTTTAAAGATCCAGAAGATTCAATTAGAAATCAAGGAGACTAATTAGGAAACTGAAGATTGAAGACCTTACTTGTAGCAGAAATTTCTGCAGTGTGTTACAACTAATATGTTATAGTTTAAAGGCCCAAATCCAGTTGTGTATAGGTTGTAAAATAAGGATTTGTAACCTAGTTTAGGTAGCTAGCCGAAATTAGTAAGGATGTAATCATTAGGGCTAGATGTTGTGAACCACCCGACTTGTAGGATGGTCACCGTACTCCTCGAAACCTGTAGGTAAGAGGCAATACGTATTACTCTTGGAGGAAGTTGTGAAGCAACTTCAAGGTGTGTTCTAAGTTAGAAGCGAACTGCTTTAAAACTTAGTTAGGTTCTATTAGAAGTGTGTCTTCTATATTTTGTTATTGTTTATCACTGTGTGTGATTGCGGGGGAGTGAGAGGGGTATCATATCTAAGAGGTTCTTAGGTAGAAGTTGTATTTGGTAATGATTAAGTGAGGAGTTGTAAATGAGGGATTTTAGCTCTTAATTGATACTATTGATAGTGGATTTCATCCCTGGCTTGGTAGGCTCCAGATGTAGGTGTGTTGCACCGAACTAGGTAAAGAATTTGCTTGTGTCTTTTATGTTTTATGTACCGCTTTACCTTGTTTGTATGTTTATTTCAGATCAAATATCACGACATCCTTATAAGACATCGGAGTCTATTGTACCAGAATTTCATGTTTCAAATTCTGCAGAAAGAGTATTGTTTTGTCCTAAATTTAAGGCAAATCAACCCAAAACATATAGCTTGGTGGTCTCTAAGACCACTTATAATGGGATGTTGAAAAAATTATTCAATAGTTGAATGATTGTAATAGGGTGTTGAATGAGAAGTTGAAAATGATGTGAATTAATTGATGTTGAAAACATTCAACAATGTTAAATGAAAAGGGAATGGGGTCAGATATAATATTTTGTAAAATTTTATTGTTTGTTATGATTGTTTAAATTTTAATCTCATCTTAATTATCTGGAATCAATTATTTTATAGTAAATGAATTTTTTATTTTCACAAAAATTTATCAGTTTTCCTCTATAAATAGAGACTTGGTTCATTAGATTTGGACACCAGAAAAAAATTGACATTTTTCTCTAAATTTGTTCTATTGAGCCTCCAATAAACTTTAGTTTGTACTCCTAACCATCTTTTTAGTAAAATAGATCTCAACAATAACTTTTTTAACAGCCAAAATTCTACTAAAATATAAAATTAGAAAAATAAAATTCAAACAAGTTATTAAGTTAGAAAAAAATTAAAATAAATTATTTTACTTTGAATTATATTAATTTAATTTCAATCGATAATTGTTATTAATATATAATTAAAAAAAACAAAAAAATAAGAATGTAAAATAAAAGTGGTGGATAGGGTGTTGAATTTTATTAAATAAAACTATTGTAGTGAGTAAACGTTAAATGGGTGTTAAAATATTATGTGAAAGAGAGAGAAGATGATGTGGAGTGTAAAAAGTGAAAAAAAGAGTGTTGAATCCATGAACCATTGTAAATAGTCTAAAGATTAACCAATCGTAGCTGTAGATGAGGAGCCAATGGTTGAGCCATCAGTGTTGGCTTTAATCCAACAAATGATTGGTGGCTACCACAACATCTGATATGATCTACTCACGAATCATCATTTTTTCTGGTCAATTTAATGCTTAGAGTCAACAAAGTGAATCCTATGTTAGAAGATTAAATATTCTAAAAGATTTTTCCCTTCAAGTGATTGCACGACCCAGGGACAGTTACATGGCCATTTCTCTCTTTATATATAGGACCTCTAGTTAGTTTTCTCAGAATCTAAGTTGCGTGGAAGCACTGTTGAATTAGCGTTTTAGTTTTGGTAATAAATTCACCTGTAAAAGTGACAACAACTTGCATCGAGGGATTATCACACTTGTTTTCTCTTTGCTTGTGCAGCGTACTCTTGGATCAAAACAAGTTTGTCGATATTTTCGTATTTAATTCAAGTTTCATTTCTTTAAATTTAGGATTATTATCGTTTATTTATTTATGCTTTCTATTGTTAATATTATATTGCATGATATGTTAACTTTATACACAATTTCTTTTAACATGTTAACTTTAATTATAATTATGTCTTGCTAAATTTTCTTGAGTCTGGCGTATAAGGACTGTTGTTACCGACGAGACTCGATAGAAAATTATAGGTGCAAAGTTATGATTATATGTTATTCTGGTTTCAGTTTCTAATTGTATGATTTCTTATTCTGACACGAGAATGAACAATAAACAAAGTTTTAATCTGATAGTGCGAGAGTGCGAGGAATGAACCGGATAGTGGATACTACGCATTGATCCTAAAAATAGCGAGAGCGCTTTAGGTATTGTTTAGGATCTCATTGGCTTTCAAAATATGCTTTCTAATTAGAACGGTCGAGCGAGAGTAAAATCCCGTGGTTAGGAGGCGTGGTTTTATCAATAGCGTGAGAGTGTGAGACGAAACCTTTAAGTCAATATTTTCTACAAAAGTCGTAATTAGTACCCAGATTCTACAATTCCCTTAGTAGCACGAAATACATACTACGAGCTCATTTTGTAATTAATTCCAAACCTTTAGCGGTTATCGTTTACATTTTGATTTGTATCCATTTTAACCTTTAGCCTTAGTTGTGCAATGCAACATAGATAATATTAGTTTGATTATTAGTCTCTATGGGTTCAATAATATTTTAAAACTACATGATAAAGTGTATACTTGCAGTTATTATCCGACAGACACGTCACTGTGTGATCAGATACTCTGATTCTAATTGGGCAGGGTCACCTATTGATAGACGATCCACCTCTAGGTATTGTGTACTTATTGATGGAAACCTTATATTTTGGAAAAGTAAGAAACAAAATGTAGTTGTAAGATCTAACGTCTAGGTAGAGTATAAGTTCGTGGCTAATATGACATATGAACATTCTCAAGAGTACTCCTTAGTGTAATCTAGAATAGAATAGGATATCTCTGTGATTAATACTAGTATATGTATTTCTCTATATAATGAATATCTCGTTTGCTCCTCTGACACATGGTTTAACCTAAATATCTCTTAGTTTCTTTAATTTTAATATACATGAATGAGAGGAGGCGACACAATAGCAAAAAGGGGATGAAGGGAGGCGGCACAACAATAGAAAAATAGGGTTTATTTTTCTTGAAGCTGGAGAGAGAAAAGATAGCATGTGACTAATATTAATGCTAGTAATGTTGTATAAATGAAATAATTATGAGTTATTAAATAGATATTTTTATTAAAATAAAAATAGGCTTAAATAGTCATTTGGCACATATAAGTTGACGTGTTTTTGGTTTTAGTCCCTAAATATATTTATTGGATGGAGTCTCTAATTGTTAATTTTTTTGTGTTAGTGTCTGATGTAAAACTTCCATTAAAAAAAGATGATGTGGCAAACATCCAACTTCCATTTTTTCTCCCCTTCAAACTCCATCTTCAACCTCCATTTTTTCACCTTCACCATCCCATTATGTTCTGCAAATTGATGAAGATATGAAAAAAAAATCAGTTTGAAAAAATTATGGGTTTGTATGAAGGTTGGGGATGAAGATATGAACACAAACCCAAAATTCTAGATTAAATAGTCTTTTCGCCCCTATAATTTGGTGCGACGTGTTTTTGGTTTAATTCCCAGTAAGCTTTTTTTTTAGTTTTAGTCCCTAATTATGGGTTTATGTTCATATCTTCATCCCTAATATTAGCCAACATTTTCCAGACCGATGATAATATATGTGTTTGTTTATGAGGTATTCATGTATATTTATTTAGTGCTCCGCCATTTTAAATCATAATCATCTTTGGTAGTTTGACTATGTAGCTTTATTATTCACTCTTTCTCTCATAATCTTCACCATCACCTTCCATTAGAATTTCATCGGCTTCTTTTGATTTTCTTCAAAATCTTCAATATGCAGAACCCAAAACCCCTGAACTTTTCAACCTTCTTCTCCATGTTCTAAACCCTTCTCTTCATAACACAAAACCCAAATCTCTTCAATTTTCAAGCCTAATAGTAAATTTTCAATCGTTTACCCTCCTTTTCAAGACCTGGAACTCAAATCTCCTAAATTACTTATTCTTTGAAGTTTAGTACATTCAATTTTCACTTCTAAATTTACATGGCAGTTATAGTTTTGAAACCACTCTACTCTTCTGTTTGTTTGTATTTTTATTTGTGTTATTAATTTTTATAGCATTTCTTCAAGATGCAATCGAGTATTTGGTGTTGCAGTATCAATTTCAACATCAATTTTGGGTCTAAAATTTGTTTATGAAGGCTATGGATGAAGATATGAAGACAAACCCAAAATTTTAGCTTAAATAATCTTTTTGTCCTTGTGATTTGGCATGTTTTTGGTTTTAGTCCCTAAATCTTTTCTTTTTTTAGTTTTAGTCCCTAATTTTGAGTTCCATAGTAAAAGGTTTTAAATCAAAGGTTCATCTCCAAAGTCTTTGGCTAATATTAGAAAATTGAAATATTTAACTAGTAAGGAAATAAGGTTGATAAATGCATGAATCTAATAATAGACAAACACTTTTACCATTGAAGAATATAAACAAACCATGAATTTTTAACTATTTGTAGAGCCAACGTGAAAAATTTCACACAACAAATTGCTTTAACACCTTCACATCAACACACCACCCATTGTTTCAGAGGTTAAACATATGCTTGGGTTGATTGATAACAATGAATGATGTTGTGCAATATAAAATTGAGGTTGAAGAGTAGTTTGAAGGTGAGAAAAACTGAGATGGAAATGGATTGAGGAAAAAGATATTTTTTAAAATAAAAAATGGATTTCGTTCTCCGATGCCTTGTCATTGGTGCCACGTCAATGGATGTTCCACATGTCTTTTTTTTTTTAAACTGAGGGTTGACGTCCAAGATTAAAACCAAACGAAACTCAACATATAGACCTCATAAACAAAAATTTATGAACTAAAATAAAAAACACGCAAATTTATGGGACTAAAATACTATTTAAGCTAATAAAATAAATAAGTAATATTTTCGGACAAATTCAAATATATACAAACACAACCTAGTAATCCAATTTGAAGAACATTAATCCCACTTCAACCAATTGGACCAACCACCTAACCCATACAAGTGATTCAAACCAATTGATCCAAACCAACATTTTCTTTTATTTTCTATAATTTTTGCGGATTCGGATCGAGTGACACCTGTGTGTCCACCCTTAACAACGGCTTGACGAGCACATTGTTTGGTTCCGGTGTGCGGTCTTAGTGAGAGACAAATTATTTATAAACTTTAAAAAGACGAAATGCCAAATTAAACAAACTTAGATTGCCTACAATCACAAAATCAAGCTTTCATGTCTTCAAACATAGTTGACCATCCGATCAAAGATCAAATGGTTCTTATTTAAAATTAATAATTTAAAAAAAAAATGATTTTTTCCAACGGTACAGTAAAAATCAAATGGTTAACGATATCTTAACCACGTAAATGCAAACAATTTCAAATTGCAGCAGTTTCTATTTAAAATTGAACTTTCAAATTAAGTCGATGTTGTTAAGTCATATGATGGGCTCTGAACAATTATCAAATAGAAAGTTATGATGAATTGGATTCCATGCTAATATTTTATACAAAATTATGCTTATAATTTACATTAAGATATACTTTTATGAGTGGTAATATGTGAACACCAAAATATATAAAGACGTATATGCTTTTAAGAGTATATTTTAACTATTGATTACTTTTCAATCCATACAAACAAAAGAAAATATTATTAAAAGGGCAATAGTATGTATATACGGTGTTGGACACCTTTTTTAGATGTTAATATATCTTTTCTCTATTTTTATTTTGCAATAAAACAAATATAATCAAGTACGAGACACATGTCACTGTCCTATAATTTTAATCGAGATACTCGAAATATTCTTTAACCACTTTACAGAAACACATATTTTATTCTTAAAATATATAATCATGTACAAAACATCTGACGTGTGTGTTCCAAAAATAGTTTAAGTTTTTGTTTTAAAAAATAAAAGATCTTTGTACTCAACCTTACATGTAATGATAGTATATTGCATAGACATAATTAGATGTCAAACCACAAACTTATATTCTTTAATATTCTTATGTCTAATAATACATGATTAATATGGTTAAGGCAAGCAATCCAACTGTGCAACTTATAATTGATAAATTAATTAATATTATTTTGGTTACTTTTCAATTATCACTTTAGAAAAAATTTATGTTTTTTTAGTTGTCACTAATAAAATTTAATGTAATAATGATTATAGTTTTATTAAATTTACTCATAATTATTTATTATAAAAAAGAAAATATAAAATTAGAGCTATTATAAATTTAAAAAAATTATAACAAAAATAATAACAATTATAAACTTCTTTAGTATGGATAAAAAATCAAAAGATAATAATTAAAAAGAAATAGATGGATACAAATAAAAAGTAACATCGAATAGATTAAATTGTTAAAATATTTTAATAATATAATCTTATACTTAGTATTTTAATAATTATATAATCAAATATATTTATTTAATTATATTATTTATTTATTAAGTGAAATGTCTTAAATAATTATGTGATCAAATAATGTTAAAAGGTAGATTACATTAAAAAATTAGTTAATTAATTAATTAAATAATTGGATATGGACTCAAATATGAGTGAATGTCAGTATGACCCATTCGAAAATAATGAGAACTCTAATTGACCATCACATTATATAAAGGTTGTGGTCCCCAAGATACCGCACGTAAGCAAAATAAGCTCTTCTCCCCATCTAAAGAGCGTTCAAGACATTAGGAGTATCATTTGAGGAAGATCCAGAAGCCAACAAGTGTCAGTCACTTGTCTCTACACTTTTGCATTTCAGAATTACAATTATCATTGTCTTATGGATCCAGGTATTCTTGAAATCTCATATCTCGTATACTAACATGTCGTAGATCTTATGGTTATATACATGTTCACAATTATTTATTATATTTCGCACTAAAGTATATGGTACAATATATAGAACATGTATATGTGATTAATTGTTATTGAAATAATTTCAACAAGTGGTATGAGAGTAGGTCTTCATGTTTAGTTTATTGAGATTTGGCATTTAAACACCAATGTTTATTTATTTATTTATTTTTTTGGATCATGAAAATATATATTTTAAATTCATGATTTTTTTTATGAGGCATGAAGTTTTAATAATAATTTTTTAGTATTTTTTTTGTTACACGTGCTATAGAGTTTAAATTATGTGTGTTACATTTATTTTTCAAAGATTTATATGAAATTAAGATCTTCCATATGAAATTCTTGAAAATAAACTTGGTTATAGTATATATTTAACTGATATTAATTTTGATGATCACATTTGAAATTATAATTGTGATTTAAAAACTATGATATTATGGTAAAAAAAAATTTAAGTTATAATTCATATAATTATATTTGTGATAATGTAAAGTTTTAAATTTGACATATAAACCATATGATAAGATTTGTTTAAAAATTAAAATTTGAATATTTTATAAGAAGAGTATTTATAAAAAATTTGATTTGCTTGGGGACATATGTCATTTAATATATATTATGCTAAATATATTTGAAATCACATATATGAGATTATGATCGATGATTGAGAATCTTAAAATCTATTTTGTTTTAAAGAATTTTGATTCTCAGCACTTTGTTTATGACTATAAATAAAGCGGTCTAGGCAAAAGTTGGGGATTAAAAGCGTATGACTATGTCTCGTCAAGATCATCTACTTACAGACTACACTACTATCAACTTCAAATGGCGCAAATCAGTTCAATCACCTTCTTCCGACAGCAAGGAGATGAGATAGTCGAAAATATATGAGCAATAGAACAATTGAAACTTGACGAGATTGTTTCCACATAGCTTTTACTATTTTCCAAATGTTTCTGACAATTTCCTCTTACTAGGATATTTGTCTCTCTGTACACGAACTGCCTGTCTATAGGCTTACTTTTCAAAATTAATACAATTTCCCTTTTCCAGTTCCAAATTTTTTTACTTTTATCTGTTTTGTTTGCATAAAGTCTAATGTTTGCTTTGAATGATTATATGCATCTGACAATAAATATCTATTCACAGATACACGAAAGGCGAACAAAAACAACAGTTACTACAGGCCCTAGGAATTGAGATGACAACCTAAGTAACCAACTCATACCTGCAGAGTAAGTTTCACAAAAATATTCCTACAAAATAATCTCTACAATCCACACAAAGCCATCACTCCATCGACAGAGACGGATCTCTCCAACAAGATTACTACACCATCTTATCCACAGCAGGATTCTTCGCTTACAATATCTACATTTCTTCTTGTTACATTAGTCCCCGAGCAGTAATAGATCATCTCTCAAACTCATCACATTAGTCCCCGAGCAGTGATCATATCAACTCATCATGTTAGTCCCCGAGCAGTGATCATATCGACTCATCACGTTAGTCCCCAGGCAGTGATCATATCAACTTATCACGTTGGTCCCCGAGCAGTGATCATATCAACTCATCACATTAGTCCCTGAGCAGTGATCGTATCAAATCATCACGTTAGTCCCCGAGCAATGATCATATCGACTTATCACGTTAGTCCCTGATCAATGATCGTCTCAACTCATCGCGTTAGTCCCCGAGCAGTTATTGTCCATATTGTCACATTAGTCCCCGCGCAGTGAATGTCAGCTTTGTTACATTGGTCCATGGGCAGTAACATATCATCAACTTATTATGTCAGTCTCCGAGCACTAATAGGTTATTCAAAAACACATCATTCCCCAACAAGGGTCATACACAAGATATTCATCTTCCAACAACATCAATATCTAGACCTGAAACTTGGTCAGATAGTGCATTGGAGGAATTCACGTCTCTCTTGTTCCCCAGCCAGGGTCTCCAACAACTATATCCCCAAGCAAGAGTCGAAGATCTCCAGCAGAACATTCATATCTTCTTCAAGATGGATATGTTTTAAAATACCACAACATTTATATTCATACATCATTCATAAAAAAAATCATAACATGTTCATATACTATTCTCGAGCATTACTACATACTCGCATGGATCATAATGTGCATAAAACTAACCTTATTCTTTCAGGTTAAATTCTCAAACGGGTGAAAATTATTCACAAATTTCCAGACAGAAGGTCAAAGATTAATGACCGAAACAAGACAGAAAAACTATCTAAACGACCAGATGAGTTTACCAACAGACAACATGATACAAATTAATACCCGAAACAAGACGGGAGAACTATCTACCTCCTGACGAATACTTATTTTAGATAAAGCCAAGACAAAGGTTTATTCTGACTTCCTCTTATCGTCAACTATCTCTAGATGACATCTTTAAGCCCATCTCTGACTACACATTGTTATCTCTCCACCTGAAGAGTGCCGCATATCTGGTTAAAAATCAATGCGTACTAATAACCTCATTCAAAGACAAGCATGGAGTCTAACGTACGACTCACTCCCTAGCATCAGCTTCTCCAAATGGCATCTGTAAGCCCATTCCAGCACATCGTCAGTTGAAAGTCCCATTCTATACACTAGAGAGTGCAAATTTCAAGGGCACTCGAGTGTTCAATCATCTTCTACCTTCCGATCACGAAAGGCAAGCATACCAATCTAACCTCTCAGGTACAAGAAGATTGAACAGGGGAAACTGTTATACCCCAAAATTTGCCCTCCTATTTTTTCAAATCAATACACATCTCTATACTCAAGAGTTCTTCAAGGGTTGACCAGCTGTACCCTCTCCTAAGAAATCAACCAAAAACTAGGGTTTAGTTTATCTCAAGTCAAAATTGGTTTCTATTGCCTCAAGTGAGCATCATGCCTTCTTATATGTCTCAAGGTATTACCATGTCAAGTTTCAAGCTTCACAGCTCAAGTTTGCTCGGTCAATTGCTCAGATGGTTAAACATACAGTCAAACTTCATCATTTTTTGTCAACAACAAGATTTTGAAGTTACATTCATCATTTGATCAAGGGTTGATCATGATTCATCAAGAAAGTCAAAGATTTGATCAAAAGTCAAAGTTTCTATATTAGGGTTTCTTAAGGGGAAAGTCAACAGAACTTTGATCAGGCATAACTTTCACATACTATACCAGGCATAACTTGACTAGGAATTCAATTCTCTAGAACTTTGTGTCTCACAAGCTTTGGCCAAAAATGCTTCATTTGTGAGTTATGGATCAAGACATTATAGGTCCTTCTAAAAGTCAACAAAAAGTCATCTATTTACAAAGAGGTGTACAGGAACATGGAAGCTTCAATGAAAATGAAACCAAAAGGAGTGTTTAGAGGACATCTTAATATTTCTAAAAATTCCAAGAACACTTTAAAATGATAAAAATTGAGCAAGATACAACTTGTGCAAGTTTGGCATTTTTGAAGAATTATGTGAAGGGAAATACTAAGCAAATTCAATTTTTTCCAAATAGGCCATGGTTTTTATAGTTTGGACTTATTTCTAAGATAGTCCATGACTTCTAAGCCCACTTGCACACCTATCTTCTATTTATTTAATTTATTTTTGAATTAAAACATTAAAATTTAATTTAAATTAAATAAAATGCAAAAAATACAAGGAAGGGCGTATGGGCTTGATTTTTGTTTGTCTTGAGGTCCAAGATAGCTCATGCAAGCTATAAGAAAATGCCCAAGAGGTATCAATGTAAGATTGGCCAAGATTGGAAACTTTTCATGTGATTTATAAATAAAATATTTTCTCCATCAATGCAATATATTCTTGACACAATTGTTGACCTAAATCCATCTCCTATATATACACAACAACCTCAGATGCCAAGAACATGAATTGCATGCTCTTACAAACCCTAAATATTGTCCAAAAATTCAAGCTTTTAAGGGAAACTCAAAGTCCATTCTCCATCCGTTTTCAATCGATTCCAAGCACACAAACGTGTTCCTGAGGTAATATAGAGTGAGACTGGATCAGTTACCGTGGCCAAATCATGCTGAAACACTCTCTCCGAAACTCAGTTTTTGCATATTTTCATGTTTATTATATTTTGCATTCCATGATGTTTTGATTGAACTAACCTTTACTAACGTGTTCCTGATGTTCCACAAAATAGTTTAGAGCCATCGTTACAAGCTTTTCATGGCCAAATCACTAATTTCCCCTGCTAGAGCTTTAGAACTGTGAGGCTTCGAATCTCAATTTACAGGCAGTTTTAGGGAGAAATAACATCACCATTGTGTTCGCAGGGATCAATATAATCGATTTGGACATTTGTTTTTTCATTAAATGATGCATTTTGCAGGTTTTTAGGTTTTCCCCTAACCAGAGAAGATGACCAGAGTGTTGACTCCGGCATCCACATGTTTGTTGACTCTGGTAGGGTTTAAAGGGGCAGGTGTGGTGCAATCTGATTTGTTGATTTAAACATGGGGACCCCATCAACGCGCATTTTAATTTTAACCTGGCTTCTGGAATTTATTTTCACTTATATATTTATGTTTTCAGTAAAACTAATAGATGTATCACCACCCTAGTGGTTCAACATGCGCGCGTAGTCCTCTTCCTCTCTCAAGGTGTGGGTTCGATCCCTGCCTTTTGCAATTTTTCAATGTTTTTGATTTTTCACAGGATTCACACATATATTTTTTGAGGCGCACATATATCACCATGGTCAAGTGGTGTAGTGGTAGAATTTTGAACCTGCAACCCCAAGGGAGTGGGTTCAAGCCTGGGCAGGACCTTTTCTATTTTTTAACACTTGTTTCCTTAATATTTTTCAATTTATCTTATTTTCTAACCAATTTAATTTCTTTTCAAATAATTTTAAAACTATTTTCCAAAACCCTAAAAAATGTTTTAATTTTAGATTTAGGTTTTAAAAACCTTTATTTAATTTTTTTACACAAAAACATTTAATTTTATTTACATTTTAAATATTTTTCTTAATTAAATACTAGTTAATTAGAATTAGGGTTTTCTTAATTAAAATCAACCACAAAAAAAAACTCCAAAAATATTTTCTTTAATAATTAGGGCTTAGAATATTGTTTACAATTATTAAAGCATTTTTCTCATCATTTATTGCTTTTTCGCATTTAAATTCTAGAAATCAATGTATAGGTTGCAAGGTTGTTTTTGTAATAGCATAGATTTAATTTCTCGCATTTTACTTTCCGCACCTCCTATTATGTAACTGCCCCAAAGCCCTGTAATAGCCTAGGATTTATTTTCCCGCACTTTTTACTTTCTGCACCTTTATTTCTTGTACATATACACTCCTTTGATGTATGCTAATAGGATTGTATGGCATGACTAATCAATCAATCGTAGATCACCTTAACTTCAAGATAAATATCTGAATTAATACACTATTTGCACCCACTCACACCCTTAGGGTATCCTCTCTGTTGGCTTCAGAATAAAAAAGGTCATGTCCCTCAAACATAGGGGTACCATTAGCAAAGACGCTTACGAATAATATCATTATAGTCCCTCTGATACAAAGATCATAGTCCCTCGATGACCCTCCGATTGTTGTCTATGAATACATGATCTAGTCCCTCCGATTATTGCCTACGAATAAGTGATGATCGTCCCTATGAATGCTAAGGTATCCTTACAATATTGCCTTCAATGACCATATGATGACCCTACGTCTGTCCCTTCACATCCAACAGATAGAGTTACGTACCAACTAATGGTATGGATAGTGTTATCCTAAAGGAGAAGAAAAATAACAAGAACGGCCTTTCTGAGTAGGTAATAAAGACTTTTAATTGCTTGCTCCAATCAAAATCATTTTTACACCTCACAATTCCTTTCAAAATACCTTCAAACAAACACTTTGTATTCCGACGAGAATCACTACAAAGTTACATTTTTTCAAACAAACATTTCCAAACACTTCGTATATATTCTTAAGGACTGATACAAGAATCATTACGAAGTCAAAGTGAAATTCTTTTCAAAATACTTTTTAAATCACACACACAGAAAGCAAGTTTTCATAAAAGTGAGCTAAACAATTAAGAGCCCGTAGAGAACTACGGATGGAAATGGTGCTAATACCTTCCCTTTTCATAATTACCTCCCGTACTCAGAATCTATCAAAGGTTTTTCCTGTTCTTTTCACCTTTCCTTTATTAGATAAAAGAAAAGTCGGTGACGACTCTTGCTATCTGCAACATTTGCGATAAAATGCAAAACAAACAAGTTAGTTCTCCCACCGTGTTACAGTTGGGCTTGTGTTTGAATACAGAAAATGTGATCCAATTGCTTTGTTTTCGTTTGAAAAGAAAGAGGGTTCGAATTTTCTTTTACCATTAAAGTTTCGAATTCGAAATGGGAATTTTATATCTACAACAAACAAGATTTTGAATTCAAATATGACACGTTGTTTCGTTAAGGACGCGTGAAAGCTAGGGAATTCAGATGACATGCAATGATCTAACGTGGCATCATTCTATAATAATACCGTTAGGGTCGAATTAGTATAAATAGGAGTTTTAGTGTTAGGATTTCGTGTGTTCATTTTGTACAAAAACTCATATATACTCAAATTACCAAGTGTTAGGGAAATGACTTTTGTAGAGCATTGTACGTATAGAAACCCCATCTTTACTTTCGAATTAATCGAAGTTTCTTTATCTTATAAAGTCATTCAAATTCCAGTTTATCTTTTTATCTTTCCAGTCAGAAATTATATCTTCGAAGTCTTTACTTTCCCTTTAACAAGTTTGTTATATTTCGTTTACCAACCATTTACATTGCTTTACAAGTTCTTTATGTTTTTAATCAAGTTTCATTATCACTTTTAATCGAAGCCTTTATTTTCCTTAATCGAATTTACTTATATTCGTGTTCTTAAACATTCTTAGTATTCAAGAAAAAATATGTTAGGCATAAATTTTGATACAAGTTTAAACACCAATACTTAGACACATGTCCTAGGAAGACTAATGGTTGTTTACTAGAAATCACTGTAAACATACCCCCACAATGTTCAAAAGTTATGAACTTTCTGAAAGTAAGGTAATCGTGTCTTGATAACACTTGTTTTTCAGAAGTTGTGAATTGTCTAAAAATATGGTGATCAGACTCTGACGCTTCATAAGTTGTGAACTGTATAGAAGCTTGACAAAGTTGATATGTTAATAAGAATTTGTTTCAGAAGTTGTGAACTATCTGAGAATGTCAACATGTGCTCTGGAAATATTTTCTCTATTTCCAAGAAACTGTTCAGAAGTGGTAAACTATCTGAAAGTTCTGTAACTAAGTTATGATAAACCAGACTCTGATACTTCAGAAGTTGTGAACTTTACGGAAGTGCAGTTAGTCTGCTTTCAACTAGGCATCATTCAGAGGTTGTGAATGTAACACCCTCTAATTCTCCAAAGCAAATATATTGCACAATCAGAGTAAATTAGCATGTATATAAAGAGGGCATCACATATCTCTTCAAATTAAAACAACACATACAATGGTCATGCTCAAATAACATGTATTTAAATTCATGCTTGTATATATTTAACAATTATGCATGTCACAACAGAATAATTGCATCTCTACATAGCAAATAAAGCCAAACAATGTTATTCACATCCAACACCAATTCACAAACCAAACAACATAATTACAATTCATTTATATAATCACGTTATTATTAAATTATTTATTACCAATAAGAACAATTTTATTGAAAATAATATTGTGCTATCTATTTAATGCTTCAAACGGGGACTTAAACGAAGTTACAGTTCAAGAGATATGAATTGTTGAAGTTTCAACGAAAATGTAAACACCGATATCATACACTAACAACTTTAAACATGTCAGAATTACCCAAAACAATTAAAATATGACTCTTAAGAATTTAAAACAACTCTGATAAATTTATTGACAACTCTACAACTCTATTAACAATTATATCGACAATTCTAAGGATTCTATTGGCAACTCTAACGGAATTAAAATTAACTTAATTTCTCATCTCTAATTCAAAAATCCTAAATATTATTATACTAATAATACTAAATTATTATTATTAATAATAATATTAATATAAAGTGACAATTATTTAATTAAAAATAATATATAGAGATGTGACTAATAGAAATACACGATTACAACTCGGTCATCAATATATACAAGGCAATGCTCATAAAAATTAATTAAATTTTTGAATATAATATTATCAATGACCACATCAACATGATAACTCAACATGATAACTCATTTCTCCGTTAGTAGTTACAGTAGATGAATATATATTACAAAGAAATTATACATATAGGAATAGTTACTATATATGTTTCACTATCACCGAAGCAATATATGCATATGTTTGTGAATCAGAATATATGAGGAACACGAGGAATACAAGGATTGGTTATTAACTGTTATTCTTTCCTTTATCTTAAATCAAGATTATAAGTATACAAGAATAACAAATAACCATCCCACCCTAAAATAGGATTTGCAGTATGCAATGATGAGAGACTAGTATGCTATTTATAATGAACCTAACATACTACACTAATGGGCTTTTATCACAAATACCCATTACAATCTAACTTAGGTTACAGGCTAACTTAACCAATTGGACATAACAAACAGACCCAATTAGATGCTAACAATCCTAGCATCTTTCGACACTATAAGCTAGAACACACTTCAACTACAACTTGTAGCACTTCGACAACTGCATGTGAGCAAACTTCGACAACATGCTAAACTCTGTCGAACCATCGAACCAAGATACTACCTTTAACCCAATAGAGTTTGATCCAATATCTCACAAATCTCCACCTTGGAACAAACTATGTTATCAATTAACGAACTAGTTTTTCACGCAGCTTTATCAACTACATACAGTGGAAAAACTTGCAACTAGGAAATGTCTTGGTGATCATATCAGCAACATTATGATCTGTCGAAACCTTCACCACTTGAACTTCTCCACGATCGATTACCCCTCTAACGAAATGTAGACTCATATCAATGTGCTTGGTTAACTCATGATAGGCTGAATTCTTTGATAGGTGTATTGTACTTTGACTATCACATTTAACAGTGACAACTTCACCTTCGATTACTGCTTTATTATCTTCACCCAAGGCTCCACTATAAATTAAGACTTTGTTCAAAGACCAAATTATGTACCTTAGAATCCACTTGAATGCTTGCCAGTGAGTCTTTCCAAGATTCTCCATGTACTTGCTTATAAGACTTACTGCATTTGCTATGTCGGGTCTAGTACAAACCATAACATACATCAAAGAACCTACTACATTAGCATATGGGATTCTGTTCATATAAGCTCATTCAACCTCAGTACTGGGACACTAATCAATACTCAACTTGAATTGAGGGTTTGTTGGAGTTACAACAGGCTTCGAATTTGGCATACCAAACTTTTTGAGAATCTTCTGTAAATATGCCTCTTGAGATAAGCATAATTTCTAATGCTTTCTGTCTCTTCGAATGTCAATCCCAAGAAGCCTGGAAGCTGCACCCAAATCCTTCATTTCGAACTCCTTATTGAGTTCAGTCTTCACCCTCATTACCTCTTCGACATTGTTACTTTCTATGAGAATATCATCAACATAAAGCAACAAAATGACAAATGAATTACCAGGACGAAATCTGAAGTAAACACAGTGGTCGAACTGACTTCTAACGAAACTAATGCGTGCCATGAATTTGTCAAATCTCCTATTCCACTGTCGAGGAGATTATTTCATCCCATATAAAGATCTATTCAACTTGCACACATAATTTTCCTTTTCATTTTCAACATACCCTTCAGGTTGCTTCATCAGGATTATTTCATCTAGATCACCATACAAGAACGCAATCTTTACATCCATTTGTTCCAATTCAAGATCGAACTGTGCCACCATGGCAAGCAACATTCGAATGGACCTATGCTTCATAATAGGAGAAAACACATCATTGAAGTCTACACCTTATTTCTGAGTGAAACCCCATGCAACCAACCTTGCCTTGTATCTTTTCGACGCCACTCCTTTGATTCCTTCCTTAACTTTGAAAATCCATTTATAGCTGACTAACCTGGCTCCAGCAGGTTTCTTGATTAATTCCCAAGTATTGTTATCATGAAGAGACTTCATATCATCATCCATGGCCTTCATCCATTCAGTCTTATTTCGACTCCTCATAACTTCCTTATGGTCTCTTGGTTCTTTGTCTAGAACCTCACTTGCAAGATTAGAGCTTAAGCTATAAGATCTGCATACCCAAATATTTGAGGTGGCTTGATGACTCTTCGTGTCCTATCTCTTGCCAATATATAGTCATCGGTAGTTTCCTCAACTTCATCAACATCCTCTGCTTCTTCGACTTTATCTGGGATATATAATTCAGCATCAACATGCTCCACCTCAACAGGAATCTCTACTGTTCACTCTTCGTCGGATACTTACGCGACCAACATCATCCGTTTTCTTGAAAGCCATTTCAGCTTCATTGAAAACAACATCTCGACTGGTGATTATCCTTTTGTGACTTGACTCTAGGCACCATAGCCTATAAGCTTTGACTCCTTCAGGCTTAGTTATTAACTGTTATTCTTTCCTTTATCTTAAATCAAGATGAACACGATGAACACAAGGATTAGTTATTAACTGTTATTCTTTCCTTTATCTTAAATCAAGATTACAAGTATACAAGAATAAAAATAACAATCCCACCCTAAAATAGGATTTGTAGTATGCAATGATGAGAGACTAGTATGATATTTATAATAAACCTAACATACTAAACTAATGGGCTTTTATCACAAATACCCATTACAAGCTAACATAGGGTACAAGATAACTTAACCGATTGGACATAACAAATAAGCCCAATTCGATGCTAACAATCCTAGCATCCTTCAACACTACAAGCTAGAATACACTCCAACTACAACTTGTAACACTTCGACAACAACATGTGAGTAAACTTCGTATGCATTCTAAACTCTGTCGAACCATCGAACCAAGATACTACCTTCGACACAATAGAGTTCGATCCAATATTTCACAGCATAAATATAGATGAAGGTAATCACTATTGTATGTGTTCATTTGTATTCTCCCTTTCATAATTAAGTGTACTAAATAGTAAAATAAAGCTATCATATCTCAAATCCAAACACACTTACTCATCACATATCAAAGATTACTCATCAAAACCTAACAATTTCAATTCATAATTTTTTTGGAGATTTCAACCTAAACATGTTTCTACCCATTAATACATTATCATACAAACCCAATAATCATGTAAAAATCCACCCATATTTTGATTCTTTGAGCTCTTAACCTTCTTCCTCTAGGTTTTCTCCTCCTCTTATCCACTTCTCTCATTGCCTCTTACTATCTTCTTTTCTTCACTTTCTCTCTCTAATCCTATAACTCTTTTATTTTATAGAACTAACATTATTCTTGTTCGTGCATAAAATCTATTGCCCGAACTATAAAGGTTAAGTAATAAGCATGAGCAATCTAACAAGTAAAAACAAGGGTATATACCGGAGAATTAAGCCTAACAGAAGATAAAGAGATAGTTGCCGAGCTCATGTCCCAAATCTAGGAGTTACCAAAAGCCCGACCATTATGAACACGTTATGGCAAGGTCGACTCTTCAAAGATGTAACTGCTTGATTATACCTGACAGCGCCGTTACATAATTGGCCATGATTGGCAGCAGCAGATGTTACAGGACTTTATGACAACCCAGTTACACATGATGAAGGGTCACGACGGTTGCATGCAGTGAATGGTGAGGTCCATACATTTCTATAAATAGGACTCCCGACTGAGGGTTAAGCAAGACATATAGCTTGGAGCTCAAGACAACTAACTTAAGCCTCAGAATCCCTAAACATCGTATATATTATTTTTTAGCACGAACTATTCTTAATGGGCTTAACTCTACCCACTATTCTATTGTGATATAAGACCTAATTCCTAATTCTACCACTTCTATATTATTTCCACCAAATAAAATAAATCACATAATTAATTAAGTTAATAAAATCAATTATGCACAAAATCACACAATTAATTAATAAATCATATATTTCACCAAAATCGCCAATTAATTAAATTAATCACAAATTCACCAAAATTAAATAAATTAAATAACTATCAAACCAATTAATAATTACATAAAATAAATAAATAAACAAAATAATCAATAAATAAAATTGGGGTGTTATAGTGAACCTTATGAAAACATGGTCAGAAGACATGGTCTAAAACATGGTCTAAGACATATTTTATGACATGGTCGAAAAACATGGTCGAAAACATGTTCTAATACATGTCCAGAAGTCATGTTCTAAGACATTGCCAAAAGACATGTTCCAAAGACATGGCCATTCAGGCAATAGTTTTGCTTCTGAACTTTCTGATGACATGATGCTTAGCACCTTTTGGTTACATGATTCTAGTTTCTAGAAGAACCAGTAAATTAGTTCTGATGTTTGATGTGAGTCATCAAAATAGTGACTAAACAGGTTCTGATGCTTCATAGTGTTTGATAGTAAACCAGGTTTTGAGATGAAGATCAAATATTTTTAGTCAGACTTTGATGAGACGTCAATGGGTAAATACTTCTTCTTTATGTTACATTGTGTACTACAAAATTCATTTTGTAAGTCTTGGGCTCATGGGGAGACTATGAACAAGCATAAATAGAATTTTTGGAATTAACATATTTAGAGGGAGTTGGTTAGCTTTTCTGAATTTGCGTCCCATGGTGATTATCCTGTATGAATTGTTCTATCAAAATACATAGTTTTGTCATCATAAAAAATGAGGAAATTGTAAAACAAGATTGGTTTTGCATTTGACCTTATGTTTTGATGATAACTTTACATGTTATCTTGTAGAACAATTGTGTACTCTAATGGTTTATGTCTAGTGTGTAGCTTTTGCTAAACAAATTTTGACTCTAGTAAGAAGGCGTGTGGCGTCATCAGGCTTGAACTCAAGACTCTAGAAGAATATCGTTGGTGTGTTAAGTCAAGATTCTATAATGCTTCTTCTGCAACGGTTCTAAGGAACATTAGTACAAGAGCTTTTGATCCTCAAATATGCAAGGAAGCTTTGGAGGCCTTCTAAATATTTACTTATGTTCTTCCAAGTTTTGAAGATGCTGAAGACAAGGTTTTGTTTAATGAGTTCTGAAGATCTAAAGACCAAGTGCTGAAGACTCTTAAGACAAGAGTTCTCTAAACAAGCATTGAAGACTCAAAGACTTGGGTTCTAAAGATACAAAGTTCTGATCCTTTTACAACATACAATTTGGAAGCCTCTGAAAATGCAGAACAATATACATAATATTAACCATGTTCTGTCACTAAATTATAAATATATTAATCAATTTTTATACTCTATTAACCAATTTTATTTTACTATTTAATATTATTTTTATATTTAAGAACTCATTAACCAATTTATAAACTGCATTAATCAATTCAAATTATTAATTAAAATCTAAATGATATACATATATATTTTTATGAATATATGTTAATCAAATTTAGAATTTTATGAACTAAATTTTAATATTTTATTAATCAAAATAATTATAAAAGAACATAAAATATTAAAATATTAAAATATTAAAATATTAAAATATTAAAATATTAAAATAATAATAAAAACAGTATTTACATATTTGTGAATATTATATTAGATGTAAATGTAAAATTATGATGTAAAGATATAACTTCTCTTCTTATATGTTACATCTCATATGATATAAAATCTAAACCGCCTAAACATCTCAACAATTTAAGTTACATCATAATTAACATGTCAATATATTTTCTCTTTAAAGACTAATGCTATCTAGACACCGGTTATTAAAAAATGGTAAATATATGTTCATGTATAAATATATAGGGTAGTGTGCGAAACTGGAAAAAAAAACTTATGTGCATAATATTTGGTGTTACAAATAATCAATTATATTTTTTAATTAATTAAAAGTTAAAATTACAATATTCTATTTCTTCATAAATAATCATCCATATTGATAGTTTAAGAAAAAAATAAATTTTAAATAAATTAAATATTTTATCTATCTTTTATTGATTATTTGTAACAATAAACATTTATGTGTTTGGATGCAAGTAAGTTTTTCTCATTATTTGTAACAATAAACATTTATGTGTTTGGATGCAAGTAAGTTTTTCTCATGAAAGTGATTGTCATCGGAGGCTTAGAGCATTACTCTTTTTTAAATTATCTACAAATTTAAAATACAAAACAAAATTTACTTGTTTATAATAAACAGTATTTTTTATTTTTTTTAATGAAAGTTCTCTTTCTTTTTTCTTTATCCCAACCTCTCTATAAATCACATTACGCATAAGGCTGTACGGCACAAGTCGGTGCTACACAAAATAAATCCCTCCGTTCCGACATCTCCGTGCGACTCCTACATGTAATAATCATGAACATGGACATGGATATGGAAGTAGTCCCCGATTTCCTACACTTTTCCAACCACAGTCACAGTACAACCACTCCCACTTCCGAAGACGATACCTTAAACAACACCTGGTCTCCTCTCCTCGATTTCGATTTCTTCACCACTAACCAAGATCACTTCCACGACTTCATTGATTCCCTCACCAACGACGAAGTCACAGCCCTTGATCCAAATCCACTCAACCCTGTCTTCCAGGAGGAGCAAGAAGAACAATCATCCATCGGAAACGGAAACGGAAAGGGCCTCCGTCTTGTCCACCTCCTCATGGCCGCCGCGGAGGCTCTAACCGGCACCAACAAAAGCCACCACCTGGCTCAAGTGATATTGATTCGCCTCAAAGACTTAGTGTCTTCCACTCACGGCACCAACATGGAGAGACTCGCCGCGTATTTCACCGACGCGCTACAAACTCTACTCATCGGCACCGACGGCTCCACCAACCACCACAAGCTTTGCTTACTCACTGCACCCCACCAAACTGACCTCCTCTCCGCCTTCCAGCTACTTCAAGACATGTCCCCTTACGTCAAGTTCGCTCACTTCACCGCCAACCAAGCCATCCTTGAAGCAGTTACACTCGAACGTAGGGTTCACATCGTCGACTATGACATCATGGAAGGAGCCCAATGGGCTTCACTTATTCAATCTCTCGCGTCACGAAAAGACGGCGTTCCCGGTCCACACCTCCGCATCACTGCATTATCTAGAAACAAAGAGCGTGGAAGTGGACGGAGATCCATTGCTACCATTCAAGAAACCGGAAAAAGGTTAACTGCGTTTGCGGCTTCCGTTGGACAGACGTTTACTTTTCATCAATGTAGATTGGAGTCAGACGAAACGTTTAGAGCTTCTTCCTTGAAGCTTGTTCGTGGTGAGGCTTTGGTGTTTAACTGTGTGACGAATTTGCCTCATCTTAGTTACCGGGCTTCAGATTCCGTTGCTTCGTTTTTGAACGGTGCCAAGGAGTTGAGATCGAAGCTTGTGACGTTGGTTGAGGAGGAGGTTGGGCCCGTCCATGAAGTGGGCTTTGTGGGCTTGTTCATGGATTCGTTGCATCGTTACTCGGCCATGTATGATTCACTTGAGGCCGGGTTTCCGATGAATAAATGGGCTCGGGCTTTGGTAGAGCAAGTGTTTATGGGACCGAGAATAATGGGCTCCGTGGCTCAACTTTACATGAGTGGTGAAGAGGAGGGGCTTGAGAAGGGCTCTTGGGGGGAGTGGTTGGGTGCGGAGGGGTTCAGGGGAGTTAGTGTGAGCTACGGTAATCATTGCCAAGCAAAGCTGTTATTGGGTCTGTTTAATGATGGGTATAGGGTGGAGGAATTGGAGAACAATAAGTTGGTGTTGGGTTGGAAATCAAGGCGTTTACTTTCTGCTTCTATTTGGACTTGTAACTCACAGTCAGAATCTGATTTTTAGATGATTTCGTTTTTGTTTAATTCTGAAAAAGGAAATCCAAACAAAAGGTTTGATCTGCAAGTCCATCATCTTAAAAGTACTACCAAATATGCATATTCAAAGTGTGACCACTGTTGTCAATGTCATGCAGAAAAAGAATTCCTTCAACTTATTTGTTCTGTTTGTGTTTCTTTTTGTTCTTTTAAGATTTTGTTACATTGGTCGCTATTTTCTCAACTGTTGTCCTCTTGATTGACAGAATGATTGTTCTTCTACTAGTACACTGAATCACTAATTTCCAACAGACAAAAACAACACTGCAAATTGAAGATAATCGTTTTAGTTTTTATGTGAATTCTTTAACAAAAAACTGCTGAATGAAATATTAATAAAAAGTCATCCAAAACGGAACATTCTGAAAATAATAGGAGCCGAGTTGATGCCTATGTATCAGAAACCAACAGGTCACCAAACCATTGAAAAGTCATCCAAAACGGAACAGAAGGCCAATGATCTTAAATTGGTTACAAGTGATTGTTACACTGCTTTCTACCTAACAGAACAGCAGAGACAGACAAGAAGCACAAGATACAACTCCAAGCTGTCTACCCGATATAAATTATGGTACATAACTCCTGCGGCATGATCCTATAAAGCTGATCCAGGCCCCCACACAAAGCATCGAAGCGCCGGCGGCATCCGTAACTAACCAGCAAAAAACTACAGAACAACAAACTGGAACAAAGTTTAAGTATAGCAATGACAATTTTGATCGAAGGTGTGCCCAACTAGGTTGTTAAAAGAGGCTTGGAAAAAATGAATTCACTGCTGCTTCCAACTGCATCAGAGCTGCGCAGACGATTGCAATGAGAGTCGGGGCTACACGTAGTTTGAATTGTCTGGTATGGAGAAATACATCTCTCTCATCTTCATCTGGATATCTGCAAATCCTCTTAAAAAACAAAATAGAAACAATAATTCAGTAAGTTGCAGGAATATCTAGCAATGGAAAGATCTCTCTTGGAAAAATTGTTGTAATCATGCCTCGCTGAAGGTGCATTTTGAAGCAAAAAGTCTCCCATTCCATCTTGTACCGATGAAAGGTTATATGTTTCTACTTTCAATAACTTCAAATTATGTAAATAAGGGAAATCAATCTTGGATGAATCAGGAATTAAGTCGAGAATCTAAACAACAAGGAATGACGGGTGTTAAGCTCAATTGAAGGCAAGTCAATAAAAAACGAAAGCAGTGAAAACTGTAACTTCTAAACAAACCAAATTAAAATACCAGGAGAGTGCATGAACAAATTGTGAATGATTCCATAAGAGCAAGCTCATGTAGCCAATTGAATAGAACTGAAGGACATTTTACACATGCCCAAATAGGTAAATCATTTTTTACATGTTTAATAGAAGAGAGATTACTATTGCTATTGCACCCACATAGTTTCTGAAGAGGCGGACCCCTAAAGTAAAAGCGGCAAAGATTTGGGGTACATAATTCAAATTAGTAAGGGCAGAGGTGAGACGGTTGTATTGATAAATTAATAAGCGAGACACTTGATATGGAGAGGCTCTTATTATCAAAAACTTCACAATATAGAATGATCAAAGTATTCAATATTTTAAATGCAGAAAAGGGATTGGCATTGCCATCATCACCACTGCAAAAGGAAAAGCGGTGTATAGCCAAGTAGGTTAATGCAGGAAGTACCAGAGAATTTGGAAATGATAATGGTGCCTGAGTAGGTTTACAGTATGAAGTAAGGTTAAGAGAGGTTAAAGTGTGAGATGAAAAATTGCAAAGTGAAAGTTGTTCCAAATGACAAGCCAAACACATGTGTAATAGTTTGAGATCGGGTGAAGGTGCATAATTTAGGATCATTTTGCGTAGGTGAGGGTCTTCTCTAAGAGACTGAAATTTGAGAGCTTGCAGAGGAGTTTTGTCATTGCGTAGAGACAAAATTTGAGACACAAAATTAGTGAATTTTAAGAAACTTTTGAGAGTACGGAAGTAAGAAGAATCTATAGAAAGAACATGAAGATCCTTCCAGACATTCTTCCATCTTGTAGAGAGGATGCATGTTTGAACAACTTGCTTGGCATTCAAATGCGACAATATTCTAAGTAAAAGACAGTATATAAAGAGCAGAACCGGTTGCACAAATTGACTTAACCAAGAACCAGCCCAAAAATACTACCGCGAATCCACACTAAATTTTTTTAAAGAGCTGGATAAAAACATATTTTAAAGACTTAATATTTTTTTAATGGTTTAAGAAATGTGTTTGTATGAGAGTGATAAATTTGAATAAATAGTAGCAGCCTTAAAATATTAATATGTGAAATTGTTTCTTTACGTCCAATCTTACGTGTTGGATTAATATGAATATTGGTCGAAATCGAAAGAATAATTGGGATAAATTTTGGGCGAATGCAAGCTACATGATATAGATATGGAGAAACAAGGAGAAATTTGAAGATGATTTTGTTCGGCCTCATAATTAGATTGACACTTTTCACTTGATGATAGAATATTATACTACGTCGGATGGATTTATGCAAGAGAAGACTAAGGGGAAAACTACAACAATACAAATTCTATTCACACCTCCCAATAGTGGATGGATCTGTATAAATGTTGATGGTGTTTGCCGAAATGAAATAATTGGATGTGGTGGCATAATCCACGAGAATAGTGGGGAATGAATACGGAGTTTTGCAAAATTTATTGGAAGAGAAGAACCGTATATAGTTGAACTTTGGGCTCTCTGTGAAGGATTACAGTTAGCCTGGAAATTAGACTTTAAGAAAGTGGAAGTCTGTGTGGATTCGATAAAGGTGTATAAAGATATTAGCGAGAAGTGAAGAACACATCGAGATGGAATTAACTTGGTGAACCACATTCTTAAATTGTGGGAGGATGTGTGGGAGGTGCAAATAATACATGTCCATAGAGAAGCGAATCAGGTGGCAGATGCATTGGCGAATTACAGTTTTACCATACAAGAGGAGTATACATTGTTTGCGAATTGTCCTGAAGATTTAGATCATATACGGCGTGCGGATGAGACTGCAACTTCTTTCCCAAGAACAATTAACCTGTAATTCTGTTTCTCCGAACTTTTAGCCCTCTTTTTTTAAAAAAAAGTATTTTATTGGAATTCACACTAAAATAAATATTGACAATGCTAATTTAAAGAATACTTTAATATTAAATGTTAAAAGTTAAATTAAATTTTGAAATATTTCTCTCCAAATATATTTTTAGTTAAAAATTTTCTCTTTCCCTTTTGATTTATATTTGAAATCAGACAATTTTTTTGAGATATAAAATAATTACTCGTTCAAATAACAAAATATAATAATAATTTACAAATGATAATATAATATTCAATGTAATTTCTAAATGTGAATTCTAATATCAATATCATTTAACACTCATTTAATTAATTTATAATAAAATAAAATTTCAATTTTAACACTTACAAAATATAGTTATTTTAAAATTAGATCAACAATAAATTCCCATTCATTTTTATCAAAAGACTGCAATTTCAAAAATTAATTCTGAATAAAATGTCATAATCAACATCTGATCAATAAACTTCATTGATTAAATTTATGAAAGAATAGTTTATATATAAATTTCAAAACTGAATTTCTCATTGATTAAATAATTGCATAATAATAATAATAATAATAATAATAATAATAATAATAATAATAATAATAATAATAATAATGTTTAATTACAGTCCCTTATTTTTTTCCATTCATGATATCAATTCTCCTATTTTTGTTTAAATAGTTTTGGTCTCCCATACCCATTTTCTGTCATAAAACGTTGAGGTATATCAGTTTTAATTACAGGTTTGGTTCATCTATTTTTTCAGTTTAAACAATTTTGGTCTCCTATTATTTTCAACTCAACACTTTCTGACAGAAAAATGGACATGTGAATCAAAATTGTTTTAAAAGAAAATAGTAGGACGAGTTGGGGAAAATAGGGGATAAAAATACAATTAAACCTAATAATAATAATAATAATAATTTTACTTATTAAAACATAATACATATTTCTCATTTTTATGTAAATTTTTATCAGAGCTCTAGCAATAAAAAATGTTTCTGCATCAATAGAATACAGAAAATTCAATTAATATTAAAATGTATTTGCTTTTTAATTGGAGTAAATTTAGATTCAAACAATAAATCAATAATAAAAACAAACAATAAATTAATAATAAAAAGTAATATAACCATTGCATAGTTCAAAATTGTTACGAAATCAATTCATTTAATTAAATTTACTGTGTGCACTTATAATTGTAATTAAATTTAAAATGAATTGATAAATAAAATATTAAATAAACAATTAAAAAACAATATTGTTTTTGTAAAAACAAATAAAAAGCCAAAAAAATATTATAATAAAAAAATAATTTCATATTCTATTATTGATATAAATGTATAATGTGTAGAGAGTAAGACTAATTTTGATCTCTGACAAAAATTATAGAATGGAAATTAATTTATGATAAGAAAAAGAATTTATTCCAATCCGTTATAAACTTTTACAAGGTTATATTAGCCCTTATGTTAATATTATTTTTTTAAAATTGTTTTGTCTATCTTTAAATTGTTATTGGACTGCATATTGGATTATATTTTTTATTTTTTAAATACTAAATTAATTTTTATTTTTAATTTTAATTTCATTTTATAAAATTTAAATTCACAAAGATTAGCATTTGTCTTTATCTTCTCTACACCAGTTATTCTTTTATTTTATTATTAATAATAATTTTAATTAATTCTAAATAATTATTAACTAGTTATCTAAATTGCTAAAATGCTCCATATTTGTGAGGGGAAATTTCGAGGAGGAAACATTTATTAAGGACACACCTTTGTGAGAGGTACACCAGATATCCACCTAAAACCTTAAGGTGATAAGTGTGTGAGTTATCTCACTTATATAGTGTTCAATCTTCTTTTTTCTAACCAATGTGGGACTTCTCCCTCACACTTGATTCTCAACACTCCCCCTCAAGTGTGAATCACAATGCCCCCCTCATGTGAAATCTCTCCCTCTCCCTTCCACATACACTTGTATCACCGTTGGCACTTTCCAATGAAACACCTTCTACCCACCTTCCGCGGGAAGTGTTTCGATACAAGTTAGTTGGTCTCTATCTCGAAATCATACACTCTTATACCACCGTTATGGGGGATCCGAGGAGGGAGCATTTACTAGGGACACACCTTTATGAGAGGCACACCACATATCCACCTAAAACCTTAAGGTGATAGGTCTATGGGTTCTCTTACTTATATAGTGTTCAATCTTCCTTTTTCTAACCAATGTGAGACTTCTTCCTCACACTTGATTCTCAACATTACTCACATAAATTTCCAGTATCCCACAACATAGCATTCACATCACACATCATACTCAACAAAATATCACATATTCATCAACAATTCACGATTATCCCTAATAACTCATTTTAATAAGTAATTCAAAAAATCAGAGTGTTATAACTCTCCCCACTTAAAGAATTTTCGCTCCGAAAATTACTTGAGGAAAACAGAGTCAGATACGAATCCTTCATCTAATCCTCGCACTCCCAAGTCAAACTTCCACTGGCTGATCCCCCCACAAAACCTTCACCAAAGCAACATCTTTACCCGACAATTACTTCACTTTCTGACCTTCTATCCGTACGGATGATGCTTCGACAGTCAGGTTATATCTTACTTATACTTCATCCATCTAAGTCACATGCGAAGGATCCGGAACGTACTTTATCAACTAAGAAACATGAAACACGTCATGAAGATTTCCAAGTGACTAGGGTAAAGTAATTAGATAAGCTACTCCACATATCTTCTCATATATATGATATGGACCAACAAAATACGGTGTAAGCTTTCTCGACTTCAGAGCTCTACTAACACCAGTCATCAGAGTGACTCCCAAGAACACATGACCGTCTTCTTTGAACTCAAGTGATTTTCTCCTCTTATCATGATAACTCTTCCGAAGACTCTGAGAAGCTTTCATCTTCTCTTGGATCATCCTGATCTTCTCAGTCGTTTCCTGCACAACCTCAGGTCCAAGTACAACACTCTTGTAACACCATTCTAATCCCCGACATATATTCAAGATTTTTCTAATAAATAAATCAGAGTGAAGCACTAACAAGGGCGTCACATTTGCTTCATAAAACAACATACAACTATGTCTTACTCCGTCACACGGTTTTTAAAATCAATTAAGACAATTAACAATCATAATTACTTCAAATTACTCGTAGTGGACATCATAACTTCAAAAACATCTTTATTCAAATCAACAAATAAACCTCCTTAAATCAAGGTTCATACTTCAATAATTCAAAGACCACGAAGGGTAATCCAAAACATCACAATAAAGCAAATAACATAATTCAACACGTTCCCGACCCTGATATTACATATTAGAGCAAGACCCTATAAACTCAATGGAAATAAACAAATGCACTCCGAAGCGAATCCTCTACGCTTCCTTACATTAATCCTGGTCACCTGCAAGTTACCCACGTATAGAGGCAACATTTTCAAGTAGAAAGGGTGAGTAATCACATTCGTTACAAAAGATATAAGGAATAAACATAGCAGTTCAACATCAACAACATCATAGCATCAATTCAACAACAATTCCAATTAACACATCAACATAATACAACATTATTAAATCAAAAGCTATGCAATGCCACGTAAGATGTAGTGCAACAAAACAGACTCATGCATGTGGTACCAATTCATTTTGATGGGCATTGGACCATCACCCTCCAAAGATCCCTAACAAAGGATTGATTCCCTCTTGGAACCAGAGCACAACATCATCATACCTTAATCCACATAATGGGATTGAGGCCAACACTGGATCAACGTCCTTAACAACACTGGACTTACGTCCTAAATCAACATGGGCGGACCAAAACTGTCCAAACTATGTCACGAATACATGATGCGCAACAATAAGATATCCAACAACTACAACTAGTCAAACTGCATCATCATTCATGAAATCATAAATACATCGACATATCATCATAATACGCAAAACATCATTATGTAAACACAACGTCAGTAAAACATCATAATAGACAAAACATCATTTTAATTCAACATGGGGAACCTAACTATATTCTAACTTAGGTATTTGAAAACTACTCCTAAGTTCTCATTCTATTCCATCTAACTAAGGTTCATTGCGTTAGCTAGGCACTACTTCGAACAACACCTCAATCGGAGTTACAGAACTCAAGTTATGGCCTTTTCAAGAAATCCAACTCAACCTATCATTTCTGCCATCTATCGCTCAATGACACCCTCTGTCACCTGGAGATGCTACCTTCGTGCCACCCTTCACGTAGAGACGCTAAAAGCGACTCACTCCAGAAGCTTCCATCTTTCCACCTGTTCCTTCGCTCCACCATTCACCAGGCGACGACATCATCGCCTGACTATACAACCTCCGTCGCCCAGAAATCCTGTGTGAACAAGATTTTCCTGCTGCAATTTCTGCACTACACTAGTCCCAAAATCCCTACGATTTTATCACTAAACAATCCCGACTCCCATGGTTTATAACATAGGATCGCCACACAACACTTACACCAAATTACATGTATTTTATACACGAATTCATAACAATTCATCATGGAAATTTACTCAAAAGAACACAAAACTTCATCAAAACATAACATATCATCAATTCATCCAAATCCCAATAACTCCCTACATATATTTAAAGCCCATATCAATCTTAATGACAGCTCACCCCCTTACCTTAGATTTGGAGCGACCAACTTTCCTCTTCGCTTTCTTATGGTGATTTCTCCAAATCATTCGTTCCATAGCTTTCTCTATGCTCTTCTCCAAGTTCTTTCACGATCGTACAAATCAATATACTATTTCCCCCCCTTGTTTACCCTTAGGACCCCTAATATTTGCCCATCTTGTCCTCACTTATCATTCCACCAGTTACCATCTTTCCCCTAATCTTTCTACCTCATTTATCCCTTTATTTTACTAGTATTGATAATCCTAATAATTATTATAAATTATTATAAAATAATTATCTACTTATTAGAACATTCTCTACTCATTACCCACAACATAACAACACATCACACACATCATAGTAAACAAAACATCACATATTCATCAATAATCCACAAATACTTCTAATAACTCATCAAATGAACAATCCTAAAAGTTGGGGTGTTACAACTCTTGCCTGACTCATATCAACACAATGAAGTTCTACACCTTCTACCATACAACGCTGCATACAGTACTTTATTATTGTAAGTAAACTCAATTAACGACAAGAGGTTGTCATAAGAACCTCCTTGTTCCGACACACAAGCCCTCTACAAATCCTCTAAAGACTAAATAGTCCTCTCGGCCTAACCGCCCGTCTACGAATGATATGAAAAACTTAACCTCAATTTAGCACCAAAAGCATTCTGCAAACCCTCCCAAAACTTTGATGTAAACCTCAAATCTCTACCCGACACAATACTCGAAGGTATACCGTGAAACTTCACAATCTCATCAATATACATCTCTTCTAACTTCTCTATGGAATGATTAATTTACATCGGTAAGCAATGATCCGACTTAGTCAATTTATCCATGATCACCCAAATTGAACCATTGCCCTTAGAATTATTAGGCAAGCTCGATACAAAATCCATTGAAACTCTATCCTAATTCCATTGTGGAATACTAAATGGTTTCATAATACTCGTAGACTTCTGATGTTCAATCTTGGACTTATGGCAAGTAAAACAGGCATACACAAATTTCACAACTTCCTTTTTTATTCCGACCACCAAAACAACTTCTTCAAATCCTGATACATCTTCGTAGCACCTGGACGAATAGTCAAGTTTCCTCGATGTCCTTCGTCAAGAATATTCTTCTTAAGATCTGGAACATCTGGAACATACACCTTATTATTAAACTTCAAAACACCATTTTCATCCACTCATAATTCACTATCGTTACCTCAGTTTATCAATGTTAATCGATCCACCAAACTTAAATCACATTTCTGACCAGCTCGAATTTCTTCAAGGATACCACTAGTCAAATTTAACATTCCCAATTTCACACTGTTAGATGTCTCTTCATATACATAACTCACGTCTCTAAATTTCTCGATCATTTCCAACTCCTTCACCATAATCATCGACATATGCAAGGACTTCATACTCAAAGCATCAACTACTACACTTGCTTTACTAGGATGGTAACTCAAGTGAAAATCATAGTATTTCAAAAGTTTGAGCCACCTCTTTTGACTCAAATTAAATTCTTTCTGATCGAACAAGTACTTCAGGCTCTTATGATCACTGAACACTTCAAATTTAGACCAAAAAAATATAATTCCTTCAAATCTTCAGCACAAACACCACAACTAATAGCTCTAAGTCATGTGTAGGACAATTCCTCTAGTGAAATTTCAATTTCCTAGAAGAATAAGAAACAACCTATCCATTTTGCATTAAAACACCACCAAGACCCATCTTAGATGCATCACAATATACCACAAAAGACTCGCTCGGATTAGGCAAAATTAATACTGGAGAAGTCGTCAATTTCTTCTTTAGTTCTACATAACTTTATTTGCAAGCTTGACAGTCAATAATTTAGAAAATCCTTCAATGAACCTTCAATAATATCTAGCTAAACCAAGAAAACTTCGAATTTCAGTAACGAACTTCAAAGTTTCCCATTGCAACACAACATCAACTTTAGAAAATCTTCAATAAATCATTTCAGACTTGCAAAATCAAAAGCACTTGCTCAATGCTCTTCTTTCGACTTAGAATAAATCAAAATATCGTCAATAAAGACCACAACAAACTTATACAGATACGAATGGAAAATTCGATTAATATACTCCATGAAAACACTCAACATATTGGACACACCAAATGGCGTCACAATGTACTCATAATAAAAATACCTTGTTCAAAAAGCTGTCTTCGAATATCTTCTAGTTTAACACGGATCTGATGATAACCCCACCTCAAATCAATCTTGCTTAAAACAAAAGCACCCACAAACTGATCCATAAAATCATCGATCCTCGAAAATGGATACTTTTTGGTTCTATTGATTGGCTACAATTTTGGTAAAACATTCTGCTCAGAAAAATGCCATGAAGAATACTGAAACATCAGATGTCCTGGCATGTGAAACCGAACTGAACTGTTTTAACTTCAGATATTTTAGGAAGTCAGTTTGTTCTAATCTGTATGCTTTAATTAAGGAAGCTTATGTAAACGTCTTCAGCAATATTCTTGAAGATCTTATGTCCTACTTCTGTGGAGAAAGCTTAGAACGATGAATACTTGTGATTAAAGTAATCCTAGCTGATGTTACTCTATTTAAGGACTGCAAACCCTGTTTTGCAGGTTGGTCATTCCAGACGAACTTAGACTTAAAATTTACATTGTTGGTTGTTTTAGTTGTTGGATGTTAATTGTGATCCTCTCTTGTATTCTTTGATACTTGAGTAGGACATTAGTTGAGTTGTAATTTGTCAATCACCATAAGCTTTGACGCAAGAGCGATTGTGTGTCTTTGAAGGGTATCTTCAGTATTTCTTTTTGTTGATTGTCACCGCGTGTGACTTAGGGAGTGAGCGGAGGTTCTCATATCTAGGATAGGTTTCTTAGGTAGAAGGGTCATTGGGTAGTGATTAAATGAGGAGTGTATACAAGAAGGTTTAGCTCTAAATTAATAATGCTAATAGTGGACTTCATCCCTGGCTTGGTAGCCCCCAGGCGTAGGTTGGTTGGAATCGAACTGGGTAAACAATTCACTGTGTTCTTACTGTTTTCTGCACTTTAAAATTCTGTACTGTAAATATTTATAGGACAGATACCAGTTTCGTGACATCACCTTCGACATCTTATATCTGATACCAGAATTTCAATTGGTATCGAAGCAGGCATCCTGCTATGTCTCTGGGTGAGATCTAGGGAAGATACTTTCTGGTACTATGGAAAAGGAAGGAAAATTTATGAATAGACCACCCATCATGGATGGTTCTAACTATGACCTATGGAAGCCTTGTATGGAAGCTTATAGCAAGTCCTTGGAAAGCTATTTTGAAAGGATGGACACACCCTGTTATCATTAGAGCAGATAATCAACCTACTATTGAGCTAAAACCTAAAGAAAACTGGTCAAAGGAGGACGATGAATTGGCTCTTGGGAATTCAAAGGCACTAAATGTTATATTCAATGGAGTTGACAGAATTATTTTTAGATTGATTAATACTTGTGAAGTGGCCAAGGATGCTTGGGAAATTCTCAGAACTACTCATGAAGGCACTTACAAAGTTAAGATGTCAAGGCTGCAGCTACTCACTATTAGGTTTGAAAATCTAAAGATTAAAGAAGAAGAGAGCATACAAGAATTTCACATGAATGTTCTTGAAATAGACAATGCATGCAGTGCCTTGGGTAGGAAGATTCTAGAGGAGAAGCTAGTAAGGAAGATTCTCAGGTCTCTACCTAAGAGATTTGACATGAAGGTAACAGCCATAGAAGAAGCTTAAGAAATCAACAACATGAAAGTGGATGAACTAGTTGACTCTCTCCAAACATTTGAGTTGGGCATTAATGAAAGATCTGATAAGAAGCCTAAGATCATACCTTTCAAGTCCAACACTGAAGAAAGAGACGAGGAATATGATCTTGACACTGTGGAAGGACTTTCAAAGACCATAGTCTTTCTTGGAAGACAATTTAATAGAGTGCTAAATAGGATGGAGGGAAGCTCAAGACCAAATGTCTGGAACATCCCATACGAAATCAGCAGAACAAATAATTATGGGAAGAAAGCAGAAGCTGAGGAAATAACTACTCAAGGAAGAGAATTAAGGTGTTATAAATGCGGAGGTTTTGGTCACATCAAAGTTGAATGTCCAACTTTCCTCAAAATACAAAGCAAAGGACTGAATGTACTCTGGTCAGATGAGGACTCTGAAAATGAAGTGGAAGAAGAATCAGCCAAATATGTAACAACTCTAACTAGTACCTATATTTCTGATGGAGACTCAAGTGATGAAGAATTAACCTTTGAAAAACTAGCTACTTCTTACAAGGAACTTTACATTAAAAGTGTTGAAGTATGCCAGGAGAATGAGAAGCATAAGAAGCTCATAATACAACTGCAAGACAAAAATAAAGAGCATATAGAGACTATTTAGAAGCTGAAAAGTGAAGTGACTGCGCTGAAGTATGATCTTGACAAAATGTCCAAATCTATCAAGATGCTAAATAGTGGATCTGAGACACTGGATAAGATACATCAATTTGGAAGAGTAGAAGGAGACATGAGTGGTCTGGGATACAATAGAACAAAGGATAAATCAAGTGTTTCAACATCACAGAATAAACAACTACACACATCCTAAAAAATACCTCAGCGCTGGAGATGTCATTACTGTGGAAGACATGGTCACATAAAGCGATCCTGATTCAAACTCTACGGTTACCCCAACCCTACACCCCAACCAAATGTGACTCAGGCCAACCCAAAGAAACAATGGATTCCCAAAGCTAATATTGCATGTTTCTTGGCTCACACGTCTCCAACAGTAAAGACCAAAGAGGACTGGTATTTTGATAGTGGATGCTCAAGGCATAAGATGAGAAACAAAAATTTGTTGGTTAATATTCAAGATCATTCAATGTGTTATGTCAACTTTGGAGATGGAATGAAGGGAGAAATCAAGGGAGTGGGCAAAACAAACAACTATGAAATTCCTAATATTGAAGATGTCCTGTTTGTCAAAGGACTAACATCCAACCTGATAAGCATAAGCCAACTATGTGATCAAGGATTCAATGTAAACTTCACAAAAGCTGAATGTATTATTACAAAGAATAAGGGTGAAGCTACTATGAGAGGTATGAGGACCAAGGACAATTGTTATCTATGGGTTCCCTAAGATACAAGTTATCCCACTTATGTTGAGGTCAAACAACTTGAAGACAAGAGTTTCCAAAAGAAAAAGAAAAATCAGAGGTCAAATGATCACAATGTCCCAAGGAATGTCATGACATCATATGCAAGAGTTAATGATCAGTCTGCTGAAAGAAGACCTATGGATCTAGTCCAAAAATTTTCTAAAATGAAGTTGGTCAACTATTATTCAAGAGGATGTAATGTATATGGAATTTTAAGAAGAGAGCAAGAGGTCTGTTTGTTAAAGAAATTATAGCAACTAAAAGCGTGTGGGAACGTCATTAAAGGGGTTGAATTTTTAGACTATCACTTAACTGCGTTGAATCATGACACGCAACATATAAAAGTCCCATACCATTGGTTCAGTTTTGTGATCTGTTATACCATTGCTTCACCTTTCCTGACTATCAGTTAGTTTCTACCTTGGAGGAGTATGCTTATCTGTTTGGTCGACCTGTTACTAGTGTTGTTCCTTTTACTAGTTTGGAGGAGGAGCCTAAGTATCATGAGATTGCTGCTATTACCCATTTGAAGAGGTCTGAGATTGAAGACAATATAACTACCAAGGAGTGTATCAAAGGATTACCGGTTGTATTTATTTTGAAGAAGGCTCGTTATTTTGCTAATATGAAGAGTATGGAGGCTTTTAAAACCATCTTTGCCTTGCTTGCCTATGGTTTGTTCTTGTTTCCCAATGTTGACAACTTTGTTGATGTTAATGCTATCAGGATCTTCATGATTGGGAATCCAGTTCCCACACTTCTTGCTGAGACTTATTATTCCATTCTCCTTCGAAACTTCCGTCGAGAAGGAGAGATTATCTATTGTAATCCATCGCTATACCATTGGTTTAATTCTCATTTTCCTACAGCTGATGCTTTTTGGGATCCTAGAAGGGGATCTCGTTGGGCACCGAAGATCATGGCTCTCACTCATTCTGATATTGTATGGTATCCATAGTTGTCAGTAGAGATTATCAAGTTCATTATGATGTAGATATTATTGATAGTTGTGGTAGCTTTGCAAATGTTCCTCTTCTTGGTACAAAGGGATGTATTAGCTATAATCCTGTTCTTGCACATCGTCAGATTGGTCATCCGATGAGGGATAAACTAAAGAGTATTCATGTGAGTGGATTCTTTATTTAAGAGGGTAAAGACCACGGTTCAGCTAGGAAGGATATAGAGAAAGCTTGGCGTCATATTCATAGGAAAGGAAAAGAGAATCTAGGGCAGAGAGGAGTTGTTTTGTTGGAGCCTTATCTTCTATGGGTTTAAGAAAGAGCTATTGAGTTGAAGATGCCATATTCTCGCGAGGAGCCCCTTACTGATTTGTTCTTAGCAACTACTTAGGGTTCAGATGACATAGATGATCTTCATTTTGCTTTGGTTAGGATGCAACAAGAGAAGGAAGCTTGGAAAAACAAGTATCATGCCCTAAAGATGTATCATGTAGTAGAGTTGAAAGAAAAGGATGATTTGATTGAGATTCTCGAGAGTCATGTTGTAGAGATGATAGAGAATCAAGAGGATTTACTTTCTTTCAGTGTTCATCTAGTTCTTAGTGCTCATGTCCATTCTCATACTTCTCCTGAGTCCGGTGCTTGGAAAGGTTATGTCAATAGGTACGTATTAGAGAACGAGCAGCTGAAGGAAGAGATTAGGAAGCTTAAGAGGAAGCGTTCTTCTGAACAGGGGTCTTCTAAAAATTTGATTCTTTGGGACTTGTAGTTTTGTTTTGATTTCTCTCTTGTACTTGTGACCATTGAAACTTTTATTGAAGAGTTGTAATCCTCAAATATTTTATTAATGATATGAGTTTATTGCAGCATTTCAATTGTGTTATACTTTGATATTTGCAAATTAAATTGTCTTTATTAAGTTCCTTGAATAATAAATAATAATAAAGAATAAATAATAAACAAATCATATGCATTGCATGTTATGTATCATGACACACACATTCTTGCATTTTCATACTCTCCCAGGTGTCTTGTCTATTTCTCTGCTTCGTTCAATCTTCAAGTTGTTGCATCGGTATAACACTTAAGCAAACTCCAAGAAGAAGATGGAAAATCTAGAGCAAGAGAATCGCGAGTTGCGCGAAGAGGTTATCTCCCTGAGGACCAGTATGTCCAATTTGACTGTTATGGTGGAACAATTGGTGGCTGTTCAGAATCAGCCACTACCTCCTCCGCCTTCTCCTCGTGTCATTCCAACTCAACAGACAACTATTATCCTTGAGATTCAAGATGTTAATGTTTCTACTATGCTAGTGGTTTCTATCATCCAGCACCGGATGCCTCATGGTTATACTTGGGGAATGCCAGAGAATTTCATGCCTGAAGGTTACAACCCTGGTGCTCAAGTGACTTCTTTGGCCCAACCTGTTGTGGTTTTTGCACCTTCTGTGGTGCATGCTACTCTTATTTTCAACAAAGAGTTTGACAATCCACTCCCTCCTCTGAGTGAAATCTTAGAATTCTATGATCGAATGGATGGTTTCCAGGAACAGTTTGACAAGATGCAGAAAGAGCTGAAAGCCCTCAAAGGGAAAGATCTTTTTGGTGACAATGTCAATGATATGTGCTTAGTTCCCAATGTGAAAGTGTCTGCTAAAGTCAAAGTTCCAGAGTTTGAGAAGTACAAGGGAAATTCTTGTCCTCGTGACCATCTGATGATGTATTTGAGAAAGATGTCCACTCACACTAAAGACCAGCGTCTGCTCATTCACTTCTTTCAAGATAGTTTGACCAATGCAGCTTTGAGATGGTACATGAATCTAGATAGCAGTGACATCCATACATTTAATAATTTGGGTGAAGCTTTTGTGAAGCATTACAAGTACAATATGTACATGGCACTCGGTCGTGATCATCTGAGGGTAATGTTTCAAAAAGATAAGGAATCCTTCAAAGAGTATGCTCAGTGATGGCGTGAGCTTGCTGCACAGGTTATACCTCTGCTGAGTGAGCAGGAGATGACCAAAGTTTTTTTGAAGACTTTGGGTCCTTGATATTACAGGAAGATGGTGGCCAGTGCACCTAATAATTTTGCTAAAATGGTGAGCATGGGAGTCCGTCTAGAAGAGGTTGTCCGAGAGGGACGATTATCGAAAGAAGAAGGATCGAGTGGGGCTAAGAAGTCATCTTTTGGATTCTCTAAAAGGAAAGAAGAAGTTAATGTTGTTGTCTAGGAAAGGAGAACCAGACCTCCTAATAGACGTCCTCAAAACCAACAAGTTGTTGTTGTTATCCCTGTTGTTGCTACAACTCCAACTACTATCCCTTATAACAAAGCATTTCAGCAAGGGCAAGGCCCAAAGAGAGAACCGTTTTATCTGATTTTGATGACTTATGCCGAGTTGTATCCAACATTGATTCAGAGGAACTTGGTGCAACCAAGGGCTCCTCCAGCTGTTCCAAATCCTTTGTCGTGGTATTACAAAGCTGATTAGACTTGTGCCTATTATCAAGGAGATCTATGGCACAATATTGAGAACTGTGATCCATTAAAGTTAGAAGTGCAAAAGATGGTCAGATCAGGTCTTTTGTCTTTCAAAGACATGGGCCATAATGTGCAAGGGAATCTGTTTCCCAAACATGGAAATGTTGTGAATATGATTGATGGAGAAATCAGGGTTTATGATGTGAATTCTATCATTGAGATCTTGTGAAGATGCATGCTACTTGTAATGTGTGTAGCAAAGACACTCGTCATTGTGATAAGATAAAGAGTGATCTTCAAGATATGATGGACATGAACCTTATATAGGTTATCAGATTGAAGGATGATCCTGAAGTTGAAGTAAATGCCGCTTATGGTCCTCCTAGAGAAGTTCGAATCTGTGATGTGAACGAGACTAATGCTAATTTGGTGAATTTGCACGCTGAGTTCAATTTCATTGAAGGGCAAGAGGTGCACCAATACAGTGAATGCTCAGTATGTATCACAGATCATCGTGGTTTTGATGTTGTGAAAAGAGATATTCAACGCCTGCTAGATGAAGGCATTATTAAGATTATAGTAAGCAGGGTTGGTTTCAACAATGGCGTCAATATGATTGAAGGGTCGTTTGATGAATCTGATGATGAATACATTTCTTCTGGTGAGTATTTCTCCGCTGATGAGTCTGGTGAAGAAGCATATGTAAATGTCACTGTACCGCATTTTGATGTTCCCACTCCTGTGGAAGTGACCTATTATAGTAAGCCTCCTTTTACTCCTTTAGTTATTAGCTTACATGGACCTGTCCCGTATAGTTCCAACAAGGTTGTGCCATACAGGTACAATGCCACCATTCTAGAAGGAGATGTTGAGATTCCAATTCAACCGTTACCTCATGCTAGTCAAATGACCAGAAATGGTCGTGTAATTGCTCCTTTATTTTCGAAGTTGGCAGATGATGGTAAGAAGATCGTGGAAACTAGTGCTAAACCCAAGAAGGTTGAAGGGTAGACTAGTGGGGTAATCCAAGAGAAAGAAATGGATGATTTGTTGAAGATTATCAAGATGAGTGATTATAAGATTGTTGAGAAACTGTAGCAGACACCGTCAAAGATTTCAATCCTAGCTCTGTTGATGAATTCTTCAGCTCACAGAGAGTCTCTAATGAAGGTTTTAGATCAAGAATTTGTCGATTATGATGTTCCTTTAGAAACTTTTAATAGTGTGGTTTGAAATATCACAACTTGTAATAATTTGAGTTTTAGTGATGAAGAGTTGTCCGTTGAGGGAAGGAATCACAACTTGGCTTTGCACATTTCCATGAATTGCAAGAATGATGCATTGTCCAACATGCTTATTGATAATGGCTCTATGTTGAATGTTATTCCCAAAAGTACCCTTTCAAAGCTTTAATATCAAGGTCTTTCGATGCTTTCTAGTGGTATCATTGTGAAGGTGTTTGATGGTTCTCGTAAATCTGTTATTGGGAAATTGGATTTACCCATTCACATTAGCCCACATCTATATCAAATTACCTTCCAGGAGATGGATATATTTCCTGCTTATAATTGTTTGATTGGACGACCTTGGATTCATGAGGCTGGTGCTGTGACTTCGACCCTCCGTTAGAAATTGAAGTTTGTCCGTAAAGGTGATGTGATTATTGTGGAAGGAGAACAAGTTATGCTAGTTTCTCATTTATCCTCCTTTTCCATAGCAGAAGCTGATGAAACCGCTGTTTGAATGCAATTCCAAGCTTTGTCTATGGATAGTGTCCAAAGGTGTGAAGATTCTATTGCTTCGTTGAAGGATGCCCGTAATATGGTTCAGAAAGGTTCTAGCAATGTTTAGGGACAAGTCATTGAGCCAAAGGTGAATAAGAGTGGTTTTGGTTTAAGATTTTCCACGAAGATCAGAAGAGAAATTCTGAAGTCAGGACCTGTTGCTTCCAAATATCCAGATATTTTCCGAAGTGCTGGTTATCTTGATCCTACTGTTCCAGGAGTCAATGCCATTGTTAAAGATGGACTGGAGCAGGAAATACCCAATTTTGTGATGCATGGAACCAGAGTTTGTAATTAGACTGCTATTGACATCCCCACTTGAATTCACGTGTCTAAGTATTTCACTTTTGCTTGTTTAATTTTTCAAATAATGATCATTTCACTCTGCCCAAGGTGAAAGTGATGTTGTATGGGCAAAATTTGTTTGTTTTGAAATTTAAGATCATTAGTAAAAGTTTGTTTTTCATTCCAAATTATGTCTTTAATTTTCTGCTTTTTTTTTAAAAATGGTAATTTGAAAAAACCTTTCACAAAAAAATAATAATTGAATTAAATATGCATAATCACTTGTCACATGTGTCAGTTTCTAAAATTGATCATAAACATATGTGCAAATTAATTTATAAAACCGTTGAAAACAATGACCCTGAGCCCTCTTCTAACTTAGAACATCCTGTATATGTAGTCAAAGAAGAGGAATTTAATGAGATCCCTAAAGAGGTTTCTCGTTTGCTTGAGCGCGAGCAAAACACCATTCATTCGTACAAAGAGCCGTTGGAAGTCATTAACTTGGGTTCTAAGGAAGATGTGAAAGACGTCAAGATTGGAGCATTGCTACATCCTGAGGTGAAGATTCGTTTGATTGAGATGCTGAAAGAATATGTGGATATATTTTCTTGGTCATATCAAGATATGACATGTTTAAATACTGATATTGTGGAGCAACACTTGTCGTTAAAGCCTCAGTGCCCGCCAATCCAGCAGAAATTGAGAAGATCTCATCCCGGTATGGCGATAAAGATTAAGGAGGAAGTTTTAAAGAAGATTGATGCAGGTTTCCTTGGGACATTAGTTTATCCTCAATGGATTTCCAATATTTTTCCAGTACCAAAAAAGGATGGAAAAGTCTGCATGTGTGTTGATTACCGAGATTTGAACAAAGCTAGTCCGGAAGATGATTTTACTTTGCCACACATTGATATGTTGGTGGACAGTACTGCAAAATGCAAAGTATTTTTGTTCATGTATGGATTTTTCAGATACAATCAAATTAAGATGGATCCTGAAGACATGGAAAAAACAATGTTTATCACACCCTGGGGAACATTATGTTACAGAGTGATGCCCTTTGGGTTGAAGAACGCTGGTGCAACGTACCAGAGGGCCATGATATGATGCATAAAAAAATTGAAGTGTATGTTGATTATATGATTGCCAAGTCCCAAATTAAGGTAGATTATTTGGAAGATTTGTTGAAACTGTCTCATCTTTTGAGGGAGTATCGCCTCCATTTGAATCCTAAAAAATGTACATTCGGTGTCCAATCTAGGAAACTGTTGGGTTTTATTGTCAGCCAAAAAGGAATTGAAGTTGATTCTGATAAAGTTAGGTAAATTCAAGAGATGCCAGCACCAAGAACTAAAAAGCAAGTTAGAGGGTTCTTCGGTCTTTTGAATTACATTTCCATATTCATTTCTCATATGACTGCAACTTGTGAACCAATCTTCAAGCTATTGAGGAAAGGTCAAGGTTGCGTATGGACAAATGATTGCCAAAGGGCATTTGAAAGTATCAAAGAGTATTTGCTTGAGCCTCCTATCCTGCTCCTTCCCGTTGAAGAAAGGCCATTGGTTCTATATCTGACTATGTTGGAAAGCTCCATGGGTTGTATTTTGGGACAGCAAGATGAAACAAGAAGGAAATAATATGCCATTTATTACCTGAGTAAGAAGTTCACCGACTGTGAATTCTGGTATTCTATGTTAGAAAATACTTGTTGTGATTTAGCCTGGGATGTGAAGCGTTTGCGACAATATATGTTGAATCATACTACTTGGTTGATCTCTCGAATGGATCCGATCAAGTACATCTTTGAAAAGCCTGCTCTTACGGGAAGAATTGCTCGTTGGCAGATGTTGTTATCTGAATATTATATTGAATACCACACCCAGAAGGCTATCAAAAGCATTGTGTTGGTAGAACACCTAGCTCATAAGCCGTTTGAAGATAATCAATCTGTTGAATTTGACTTTCCTGACGAGGATGTAATGTATTTGAAAATGAAAGATTGTGATGGACCTTTACTTGAAGAAGGTCCAGATCCAAAATCCCGATGGGGAATGGTGTTTGATGGAGCTGTGAATGCTTATGGAAAAGGAATTGGTGTTGTGATCATCACTTCTCAAGGAGCTCACATTCCTTTCACATCAAGATTGATATTTGATTGTACAAATAACATGGCGGAATATGAAGCTTGTATCATGGGTCTTGAAGAAGCCACCAACCTTAGAATCAAAATTCTTGATGTGTACGGTGATTCAACTTTAGTAATAAATTAGATTAAAGTAGATTGGGAGACTCGTCACCCTGGCTTAATCCCTTACAAAGATTATGCAAGGAGGCTGTTGACTTTCTTCAATAAAGTAGAGCTTCACCATATTCCTCGAGATGAAAATCCGATGGAAGATGCCTTGGCAACTTTGGAATCTATGTACAAAGTGAACTAGTGGAATGATGTACCTCAGATCACCATTGAGTACCTTGAGAGGCCAACTTATATATTCACCATAGAGGTGGTAAAGGATGATAAACCCTGGTATTATGATATTAAGCACTTCCTGATGACTCGAGAGTATACGATTAATGCGACAAGAAAAGATAGAAAGACCTTGAGGAGATTGGATGGTAGTTTCTTTCTTAATGAAGGTGTGATATACAAAAGAAATCATGACATGGTCTTGCTCAGATGCGTGGATAGACACGAAGCAGACATGTTGATGCATGAGATTCATGAGGGTTCTTTTGGTACCCATGCCAATGGACATTCCATGGCTAAGAAGATGCTAAGGGCAGGTTACTATTGGTTGACTATGGAATATGATTGTTACAAATTTGCGAAGAAGTGCCAAAAGTGTCAAATTTATGCTGATAAGATTCATGTGCCTCCTAGACTTATCAATGTTATTTCTTCCCCATGGCCTTTGTCTATGTGGGGTATTGACATGATCGGGATGATTTAACCCAAGGCTTATAATGGACACCATTTCATCTTGGTAGCAATTGATTACTTCACCAAATGGGTTGAAGTGGCTTCTTATGCCAATGTTACCAAGAAAGTGGTGGTCCGATTCATCAAGAACAATCTCATTTGTCAGTATGGTGTGCATAGCAGGATCATCATTGAAAACGGATCGAATTTGAATAATAAAAGGATGACGTAACTTTGTGAAGAATTCAAGATTGTTCATCACAACTCTTCTCCCTACAGACCCAAGATGAATGGGGCAATTGAAGCTGCAAACAAGAATATCAAGAAGATCATCTAGAAGATGGTCTTCACCTACAAAGACTGGAATGAAATGTTGTCATTTGCTTTACATGGATATCGCAATTTGGTACGCACGTCAACAGGGGAAACCCTTTTCTCTCAGGTTTATGGGATGAAACCATTACTCCCCATTGAACTCGAAATTCCATCTTTGCGTGTGATAATGGAAGCTGAATTATCTGATGCTAAATGGGTTCAAAATCGATTTGACCAGTTGAATTTGATTGAAGAGAAGAGAATGAATGCTTTATGTCATGGTCAGTTATACCAGAAAACAATGAAGAAAACTTTTGATAAGAAGGTCAAACCTCGTGTATTCATAGAAGGTGACCTCGTACTCAGAAAGATCATTTCTTTAAACTCTGATTCCAGAGGCAAGTGGACTCCCAATTATGAAGGCCCATATGTTGTCAAGAAAGTCTTCTCTGACCATGCATTGATTCTTGAAACTATGGATGGCGAGGAGTTCCCACGTCCTCTGAATGCTGATGTAGTCAAGAAATACTTTGCCTAAATAAACAAAAGAATAGCTCGCTAAGTTGAAAACCTAAAAGGGAGACTTAGGAAAAAAAGAGCATCTTGGTAGATTGAAAACCCAAAAAGGCGGTCTAGGCAAAAATTAGAGACATAAACAGAATAAATATCCCGGTAGGCTAAAAACCCACAAGGGCAGTCTAGGAAAAATTTAGGGACTTATATGGCAAGTAACTACATCAGACAAGACTTGATCATAGAAGAAACAATCTGCATGGGTTATCTTAATACCTCAACTGAAGACTATAATACAACAGCTCAAAGTTGTTAGGGAGAATAGTGTTCATTGTTCTTCGATGTACCTTTTCCATGTATTTACCATTTTTCAAAAGTTTGTAATCATATATGATGTCATGCTATTGGTAGACTACCATTCTATCAATATAATTTGAGCCTTTATCCAATTCCTTGGCAATCTTATTTTTTTTCATTTTATAAAAATATTCTTTTATTATTGAAAATGCATTTCAAAACAAACAGATTTGTTAGAACATACTTGCGAATTTTTTTTCAATTTAAGTGTGTTTACTCCGGATGTGAAGCAAAGGGATAAGATGACACTGTCCTAATAACAAACAAGATTGATAATGTTGAAGTTGGTACCATTAGGACCTCTATAACATTTTTTTAGTTCGAATATGAGATATAAGTGCAAAGCGGATTGTTCCCACAAAATGTGCCATTTGTCCCCAGAAGAGTTGGTAAGAGTAGCGCTCTGATGAGACATGGTGACACCCCATAGGATGCTTCCACCAGAAGGAACCTGAGAGAGTTTACGATATACCTGCGGCTTTTTTTGAAATTTGGTGCGATAAAGAGCTACCCTTCGGTTGATGGTTTGAGAAGACTTCGTTTTGGCCGAGTGTTGTCCATGCATTAGTCAACCTTCCATGTTGATCCTCAATAAAATGTCCATATGCATCTCATTTACATTCATTCATACACTATGCATAGCTAAATTTCATTCGCATATGTTGATAATCAGAGTATGTTTCATCTTTCCAATAGAATGTCAACTTTAAGTAGAAAAACTTTATCTTTCCGTTTTCTCCTGAATTACCCCTTGAAGAAGAATAGGGTCTCGACCCTCTTTAAAAGCCTCTATGATTGTTTAAATAACCCTTCCCTAGCTTGATTCTGGTATGGATTATGGTCTCCAAGCGGCATTATTATGTTGTTCTTCCTAGACTATGAGTTATAATTAGAAAGCACAGTATATCAGGAAGATCTCATCTCTCCAACAAAGGTGAATCCAAGAGAATTCACTTGCATTCTCCAGCAACATTGTTACAATCTTTTCCTAACAGTAGGTGATAGTCTCTTCCCGCAAGCGGTTGGTTTTCTCCAACAAGTGTATTAATGCCAATTTAGCCTCCTTTCGGCAACCCAACGAGGAATCTCTCTCTATGGATTGACCGTATTTCTTCATCAAGTTGAAGACTTGTTATGGAAATATCTGATGGGTGATTTACAAGGTCATTGTTAAACATACCTTTGGGTGACTTACAAGCTTATTGATGAATGTTTCTTTACGGTATCCCGTTGGGTGATTTACAAGCTCATTGCGGATTAGCCATTTATCTCCGATGGGTGATTTACAAGATCATTGTTAAACATCTCTTTGGGTTATTTACAAGCTCTTTGATGCATGTTTCTTTCGATAATCCTTTGAGTGATTTACAAGCTCATTGTTGAATAATTTTGATAGCTATTTGCAACAAGATTTATTTTCCGATGAATGGTATCCTTGTCATTATGGAAGGTAGTTTATCGAAGATTTGTTTTTTCCGATGAATGGTAGCCTTGTCATTATGAAAGGTAGTTTATCTAAGATTTATTTTTCGATGAATGGTAGCCTTGTCATTATGGAAGGTAGTTTATCAAAGATTTGTTGTTCCGATGAATGGTAGCTTTCTCATTATGGAAGGTAGTTTTTCGAAGATTTGTTGTTCCGATGAATGGTAGCCTTGTCATTATGGAAGGTAGTTTATCGAAGATTTGTTTTTTCTGATGAATGGTAGCCTTGTCATTATGGAAGGTAGTTTATCGAAGATTTGTTGTTCCGATGAATGGTAGCCTTGTCATTATGGAAGGTAGTTTATCGAATATTTGTTATTCTGATGAATGGTAGCCTTGTCATTATGGAAGGTAGATTATCGAAGATTTGTTGTTCCAATGAATGGTAGCCTTGTCATTATGGAAGGTAGTTTATCGAATATTTCTTTTACCGATGAATGGTAACCTTGTCACTATGGAAGGTAATTTATCAAAGATTTGTTTCGATGAATGATAGCCTTGTCATTATGGAAGGTAGTTTATCGAAGATTTGTTTTACCGATGAATGGTAGCCTTGTCATTATGGAAGGTAGTTTATCGAAGATTTGTTTCGATGGATGGAAATCTCGTCATTATGGCAGACAATTTGTCGTTGATTTTTTGAATACTCCACTGGGCAGAACTTTAGCTCATTGATTGTATGATTGCTTGGTTACCTTTTCCATATTAAGTATCCTGGTTAAAGAAGGAGTTACAACCCGACTTTGGTGAAGCGCCAGAGCTCTATGGAAAGTTAGTCTATTGTTGACGTTGTCCTCTTACCACCTTTGGGTTAGAAACAATTTTTTGTGTTTATTCGGGGTTGATGGTTTACTATCTTTAGAAAGATGGTGTCACTCCCTTGTTTTTTCTAACTCCTCTGTGAGGAGATAGTTCGCCGTCTATCTAAGGATTGTAGCTGTTATTCCCATTCCCCAGTGGAGTCATGTTTTTCTCTCCCATAAGACTGAGCTTCTTTCCCACAGTAGTTCGTGTAACACCCTTCTAAATTCCCCGCGAATAATAAAATAATTCAGAGTTAACATGCAATTAAAGGGCGTCACAATTAATTAAAAATATAAAATTCAATACATATGCCATGCTTAGCTAAGAAACATAATTTAATCAACACATGTTTAACACAGCATAATTATTTATTCAAAACTTGGATAATTCAAACCAAATAAACACCAATCCCAAAAAGGTCAACGCCTTAATCCATAGGAATAATTATCCAACTAAAACAAATAAACAATCTAGAGTGTAATAGTAACTCTAAAGACAAACGTTTCTCAGTGTTACTAGACCAAAGCATGACACCGACACGTGATAATTAAATAGCATAGCTCTACGAGCCATCCTCACCAACTCCTAAGCCGCTATAGCTTCAATCTGAAATCATCAAAGTAAGGGTGAGACTACATCATAATTAACATGCATTATAAATTCATAAAATAAATAGAACTTCATAAGCTATTACTTCACCCTATTTAGCATAATAGATTCAATCCTTCATTCCACAAGAAACACAAGTCATGAACATGCATCAAACACAACAACTGAATTATAACACTGGAAACCATCCTATCATGTTATAATTCATACAAAATGCAATGCAAGACTCTATGCATGTGGTACCAAAAGTGAACTAAGTCACACACTAATCCGTAATCACCCGAATACAGTTACATCGATTCGTCCATAATCACCCGGACATGAATCCACCCTCACCACCCATAATCACCCGAGAACGGTTATTGGCAATACTCACTAATTCCACACAATGGGAATTAGCTACCACCAAAATGTATATGCATGCACATCATAAAAACATGCAACATTCAACACAGGTTATAATAACATCATACATCATAAACCATCATCAATCCAAAACATGATAACCATCATTTATCATGAACATCATCAAACAACATAAACATACACAAGCAATTACTACAACATCATCACCAAAACATGATAACCATCATTTATCATGAACATCATCCAATCGCATAAACATGCACATCATCAAGCATGCAACATCATCAACCAAAACATAATGCAATCATTTATCCGATATGTCACCAATAGCATAACATGCAAAGAAATTACTCACCAATTAAGAATTCTATCACCAACATAAGCATGCAGCCATCAATATACACACATACATCATCACAAAACAACATACCATTGCTTGCCCATCAAGTGTACAAAATGCGAATAACCGTAAGTCGGAAAATCAATACTTTTCAAAATAAAATCAAGTTACTGTTATTTTATTCATTTTATAAAATAGAGTATTTAATTTAAGAAACAACGTCCAAAACAGAGACTAAAACAGACTTACGGTTTGAAAGTTACGAGTTTTTGAAGTTTTTAAAATTTTGCCATACAGGGTACAACCGATTTGCACCAGACTGCAATCGATTGCACAAAACTCCAGGGGCCAAAAATCATATTTTCGAAGCAGTGCAATCGATTTACCCCAAACAGCAATCGATTGCTTGCTGTAGCAGAAGCCAAAATACTACATTTAACAACAACAGTGGTTTCCGATCCCACCAATTTCGACCCTAAACATATGTATCATTAAAACAGTTCCAAAAACATGATTATAATGCAATTATATCATGGTACAACAAAATCTAACAACACCATAACATCAATTTGCGTCAAAACATCAAAATTCATGGATTTGGGGTTTAAACTCATAAACCTAGAAAATCCTAAATTGGGATTCCTAATCTCTTACTCTATTCTATCATTCCCAAAATCTATAATACAATATAATTAGAGTAGTCACCCCTTACCTTAGCCAATTTCTTGAACTCCTCAAGCTTTAGATTTTCCTCTTCCTTTGCTCTTCTCACTTCTCGTACGATTCCTTTGTTTCTCCCAATTTGATTTCCAATTCCTTTTTCTTTCTTATTATTCTATTATAATAATAATAACAAAATAATTAGAGGCTTTTACTCCTCACACCCCTCTTCTATTATAATAATAAGCTCAATCTCTTTTCCTTTATTTATTTTCCAATAATTCTAATATTCCAATAATTTCCAAAAATTAAATTTTAATGAATTAAATAATTAAAATTCCAATTTAGTAATAATTTAAAATATGGGGTGTTACAGTTCGTCTTCTTGGATGAGTTGTTTTTCTTAGCGTGTCTTAATTATCTTTGCTTTCCCCAACGGCGTTCTGTTTCCTCTGTGAAGATCATCCTATTGCATTACATGGCATCTTAGGGCCAAAAATAGGGCTAGTGTTATATTTAAGTATCTTCTATCCCGTCGAGGCAAAGATTCCCTTCTTATCTCCTGATATAAGACACTTAAATAAGGGAAGTTGTTGCACCCCAACTTTTTCTCCTAAGATCCCTCATCATCTCATCATCACAATGCATTAAGATCACAAACAAGGTTGGGCTCTTATGGTTGTCCTATTCCTAAGTTTGCTCTTAAGAAATCACCAAGCACCATGACTGTGTTCTGCATGCATGATATATATGCATTTATTTCATCTGCTAACCTCTGATTAAAATACCAAAAATATTTGCTTTTTTCTTTTTATATTTGTGTTTTGTAGGTATCAAGCCAAGACATTAGGTGAGTGTAAATTTTTCTGATGTTTTTTCCCAAACTTGATTTAAAACCAATTTTTAAAAAAAAAACAGAGTGAAATCGATTTGCACATTTGAGCAATCGATTGCTCACGGACCATTTTAGCAAAATTTCAGAAAATAACTCAGTGCAATCGATTGCAATGCGCAGAATGCTGGAAAAATTGGGCAATTTTCAAGTTTGTGGGCTTGGGCTCCAATTTCGTTTTTTATTTTCTTCTAATTTCAAAATTAATTACTAATTGATTTGATTTTGGCTCCAAATTCATTTTCCAAGCCTAGTTCCATACCCAAACCAAATTTTAAACCACCACTCATTCCCAAACCAAAACTTTATAAATAGAGGCCTCTTGTCATTCAAATTTCAAGCTTTTGATAGCCAAATACACCTTGTCAAAATTTCTCCTCATTCTCTCATTTTCCCTGATTCACCCATTTCACTCAAAGCTCTTTCCTCTTCATAAAGATTAGAAAATTCTTCATTAGAATTCTCTAATTCTTTGAGCTAAACTTCCATCCACACTCTTTTTCTTCTTCAATTCTTTATATCTAGGCTTGTGATTCTGAGTTTTGAAGTTAAACTGAAGAAATTTGTAGTGTTACTCTTGAAATTTTTTCTCAAGATCTACAAGTGGTGAGTGTTGATCTTCATCTTTTACAATGTGATCTATTGATAATTTTTGTTGTTTGATTCATTGAGAAAACTTGTTTTTAGTTCCATTTATGTTAAATTCTCAGAAATTAGTTGAAATTTTCGTGCTCAATTGAATCAAGGAACACAAGGTGTTTGTGAAAAGTTTTGAACAAGAATTTGGCCTTTAGAAATGTGATTTTTCTGGTTTTTGCAGTAAGCAATCGATTTTCACTGTAGTATAATCGATTGCACGGGCTAGGTTTCTGAAACTTTTTTAAAAAACTGTGCTGATGCAATCGATTTCACAGAGGAAGAATGTGATTTTCACTTGTTTTTTGACTTGTTTTTTATATTTACTCTTCTTTTACTCCATTCTTTTGATGATTACCTTGGATTGTAGTCTTGAACACCTAATTCCTCTTTAATCTCAATGGACTTTGGGTGTTGATGAGGTTGGAGAAATGTATTGTTAATTCCAATCTATTAAAGGATGAACTTAAATATGGAAGAATTTTTGAGAAGATAACTCAAGTTGACCTATCATTCCCTTTTATTTTAATTTGTCCCAAATCGACGAATGATCAATTGGTGGCATGAACTTTAATGTTCAAAAAATACCCCAAAAGATGACTTGAGCTTTGATGTGGGTTCAACACCTATGGCGCTTGTCGTGTGGTCGCGTTGATTTCTAATCAAGCTTCTGGTAAGTTTCCACTAACTTTGTCCATTTGACATTCTCAAACATCTTTGATCAAGTGATGTGATAATTCCTAAACCGGTGATTATCTTGAGAAAAAGAAATTGAAACTTGTCGTGTGGTCGCGTTGATTCTATCAAGCTTTTGGCAAGTCTTCATGCGTAAGTTTCAAGATGTTCACCTTGCTGACGACTAACAATTAACAATTTGATGATATACTTGACAAGTTTCAAGATGGTCATCTTGTTAATCTTTATTAATTGCTTTTTATTTTCCGCTCTTTGCTTTCCAAATTTACTTTTATGCTCTTTATTTTTTATGCACTTTATTTTTTATGCACTTTATTTTTAGCATTTACATTTCATGTCATTTTTCCTTTGCTCACTTGAGCATTTTATTTTCTATGCCATTTTTCCTTTGCTCACTTGAGCATTTTATTTTCTTGTTATTTTGAATTTGCTGACTTGAGCTTTATTTTCCTTTTTCCAAAACACTTAATAATTCAACCTAAACATAAAAAAAACTCTTAATTTGACTTGATTATTATCCTTGAGATTGGAGCTTGATCTTTGGACTTAGAATTAGGACCTCTACCTCATCTTGGAGATTTATGTGCCCTAGGTGTTATTCTGTCTTGTCTGGTTATTATCTTTGTATGCAGGTTATTCCGTTATACTCGATTAAGAGTGGATTTCCTCCAAAATACAACCGTTACTCTACCCGTTTTTCTCAAGACAGGAGTTCACCTAAAAGTTTTGATTTATTTGAAGATTGACTTTTTTGTCTGGTTATTTGTTGCTTATGTTGTAATTTAAAGAATGGGATATGATATTGGATCTTGATGTCAAGTACTAGTCTTCTTACCCGGTGATCATACATAAAGTCCTAGCCGAGATGTGAAGTCGGGAGCGGGTTTGTATGGGGTCGAGAAAGAGCCCAAATAGAAGTATATGGGTGGAGTTTGGGGTGGATCCCGGGTGAAGGGAGAAGAGCTAGAGTATGGTCCGGGTATATATCTCGGACATGCGTCTTAGGATCCAACTCGGATTAAGTACGTACGTTACGACTAGGTCGAGGAAACTGATGCATTAATTCCAACGACATACGTTACGTTGAGAAGTTATCATTTCCTGAAACGGCTGATGCTTCACCTTCTTGTTACAGTTAATGTGCTGGAGGCCGTTACTGATAGAGAAGAAGGAGACTCATGAAGTCACTCGTATATATAGGGCTCCCGCCAGTGGGATAAGCAAGATAATCATAGCTTGGAGATCAAGAGATCATACTTGAATCTCCAAATCCCTAAATACGATCATAAAGGTTTTTCCTGCAAGAACATTTGGTGCCCACCGTGGGGCCTCAGTGAAATTAATCATAGGCCACCGCATTATAGACGCTAGAACACGATGTCAACAACTTCACCAACCGATCCACCAGATCTGACTCAGTTGTTGGCTATGATCGATGACCTATGTCAACACAATGACACTTTGCAAGATAGTGTTCAAGCTCTTCAGCAGAAGAGTTTGGACGAAACAGAAGACCAAGAAGTAGAGCTCTTGGAGCAACAACCCTTGTCCCAAGCTATCTGTGAGGATGTTGTTCCTGAGAATTTCAAGCCTCCCGTCCTAGCAACGTACGAAGGGAATTCCGATCCTCAAGAGCACATCATTTCGGTTAATAATATGATGACGTTAATTGGAGCAACAAATTCCCTAAAATGTAAGTTGATGGCTGGCACATTCAGGGAATCTGCTTTGCGTTGGTACATGGGGTTATCGCGACTTTCCGTGGTTAGCTATCAAGATTTCAATAGGAAAATTGTTCAACAGTTCTCAGCAAATCGCCATCATAAGGTGGCCAATACTTCTCTCTTCAATGTTAGGCAGCGTTCGACGGAGTCGTTGCGGGACTTCATGGATAGGTTTTACGAGGAGACCATAAAGGTTTCACACCCTAACCAGGAAACCTTTATGGAGGAATTTCAGCATGGACTCAAGGCCAACCAATTCAATGAATCTTTAGCTCAGAAGCTGGCTAAGAGTATGGACGAGATCATCACTTGGGCGGAGTGTTATGTGAAGGGAGAAGAGAGTAACATGGAGAAGAGAGCCCGAGATTCCAAGGAGAAAGGTTTTGGGAGAGATGATAGAGCTGAGCAGAAGTCTCGGCCACGGGACCACACGGCGGTCAGAGAACGCACCCATGAGAAGCGTCCTCAATCCCGGGGGTATCCGGCTATAAAACCCGGGGAAACTTTCAGCCTTTAAACGCTAGGAGGGAGGACATTCTCCGTGACGCGAACCATTTGAACACTCTTCCCAGGCCTTGGAGACCTCAGACGGCCAATGCTATAATGGGAAACGATTTGGAAGCTTGGTGTGAGTACCATCGCATAAGAGGACACACGACTGAAGCCTGCGTCCATCTGTGGAGAGAAATTGAAAAACTGATCCAGAGGGGTAAGCTATAATCCTACGTGAAGGATGACTCTGAGCAGGCCAATAATCGTGGTCCATCTCCAAAAGGGGAGTCGGCTTCCGACTCGGATCAACCTGCTAGGGGCTCTGTACCTAAAGTCTCAACCTCGCCAAGGCTCTGTTCCGACTTGGATCAACCTGCTAGGGGCTCTGAGGCAAAAACTTGGATAAAGGATATTTTGTTTTAACTTGTTTAGAAGAAGTCCGGCTTGAAGCCATAAAGCGGCTAAAAAAGTCTGGGGGCTTCTTCTACGTGAACATCAGATTATGTACTTTAAAGCCTTCATGGTCTGCATAACGAACCATTTGGCTCGAGGAGCTAACAATATAGCATAAATCTGTTCACGAGGTTAAACATACAGACAAGCATTTTTTGACAATATAAAACATGCAACATTAATAAAAACCCAGAGGGTAAATGTTAGGAAGTTTTACAAAATGCATCCTTCGAAGGGGATGACTAACTACAGATTAAAGTAAAAAAGGGAATTAGGTATTGGGGTGAGAGGTGTCCACGGCAGAAATTTCTTCGCTCAGTGTGGCGTCACTATCACCGTCATCAACTTCCACCAGCTTCCCATCAACAATAGACTTGAAGAAATCAACCTCCGAGAGGTCAAGATCTGGATACAGGCAAGAACCTTGAGCCTTTGCTCGGTCGAAGGCCATATCTCCGGCGTTCAGCACGTCCATCTGGGACTTATCCAAAGCTTCTTGCATGTCGGAACGGGTTCTCTCCGAGACTTGAAGTTTGTTGGACAGCTCGTCTGCCGAGGTCTTCATCAAGGCAACCTCCTCTTCCAAGGCTTTGATCTTGTTATTAGATTCAGAGGTTTTTTCCTCCAAAGCTTTGATCTTTTCATCAGATTCCGAAGCTTTGGTCTTAAAGAAGGAATTTGCCTCGTTGAGAGATTTCTCTTTCTCGGCCAGCCTTGTGATTTCCTTTTCCAAATCGGAATTCTTCTTTTCTGCATCGTCACCAGATTCAAAGAGACTCCGAGTTAGCACTGCACATCTCATCAAGTATGAGCTTAAGTGCTGTGTAATCTTTTGGGGGCCTAGATTTCTCAGTTTGTTAACATCTTCTATGGCGTTAAGATGGTCGTACAGAAATTTGATACCATCAAAGTCGGTAGACCAGAATTTGTTTTCAGATGAGGTTTGGTTCGAACTATTGCGGGATCTTTGAGTTGGAAACTTCGATCGATTGGTTTGTTTCATTCCCCATTACAGTTTTAAGTTTTTTTGGAGCATGTTCACCTGCTGGCTCGGTGTCGGAGGGTCGCTTGACTGGAGTGGCTGTTATCACTACAGTTTCCAGCGCACTCGATTTGGATGTTGTATTTTTCTTCTTCTTTGAGGCCAGGATTTCCAAGCCGGGTAGGTTGGATTTAGTCTCGGAAGGACCTCCAGCGTTCATCCAGGAAGCACGGCCCGCCACCATTAATTTCTTCTGCTCTTTCATAGACATGTCAGTCATTTTGTTTGCAATCAAAGAAGAACAGAAAGGAATCAGTCAAATTAAATGAAATCTAATGAAAGGATTCTAGTACAAGATGCTTACCTAGGAATTCGGGAACTTCTTTCTGAGGTAGTGCTAATAAATCCTTAACCTTGATTGGCCGGAAGGAGTCCAAAACTCCCAGAGATAGGGTCTCGGATTTGCTCAGGCTGTCATAATCCAAGTCAGGAATGGGTAATGGGTTATTGGTCTAGTATAGGGGAAACTTGTGGTGCCCATCGACACCATAGATGATCTGAGGACACTGGGGTCCGCACCTAACTCGGAGAAAGCGTTCTTTGTAGCCTTTGAAATTGGATGTGTAGGCCTGTAGGAAAATCCTCTTTGGGATGCCGCTGATGGCAACCTAGCTTCCGGGGTCAGCACTTTTTATTTCGAAAAATGAGAAGAACAGTTCAACGGTTGGGGTTATCATTAGAGCTTTGGAAATTAGTTCGAATGCTCTTATAAACCCCCAACTGTTGGGACGGAGTTGAGAGTGGGCGACATTCATTGTTCGCAATATGTCAGTTTCGAACTCGGAAAAGGGAAATTGGATGTTCAACTCCTCTACGACTCCAGCGTAGAAATAAAACCATTCAGGATTTACCCCTTTGGGGAGGGACATGCAAACGTTCTCTCCAATCTCGCAGGGTTCCAAGATTACATCGTCTTCATTCCCCGTGGAGGAGATGTTCCAGAGAGATCGTAGGGTTGCTATTTCCATATCTTTAATCAGACTTTGTTTGAAGCCTAGGGCTTCTCCTTTGAGTAGTTGGTTGATTTCCATTATGAGCTCCACAGAACTTGAAGAGTCAGGGTCAGAATCGCTATCAGAGGTTAGAACTTCAGAGTTAATCTTGTTCATAACCCTCTCTAGTTCTTCTACCCCTAGAGCGTCTCTCATTTCTTGCATGCAATCTTCCCATAAGATTCTACGTTCCTCGCTACTTAAGTGTTTTCTATGCCCTAGTTCATCGCACTCTCTAATGATCACCATTCTATGTGGAAAAATAAAGAAGAAGAATAGAAAGGGGAATACCTGAGTGAGTGATCGAAGAACTTGTGAAGATCTGAAGTAAGCAAAGCAGCGGCAAGTGGGCAGAGAAGATTAAATAAGGAAATAGGGTTTTGAAGAGGAACGAGCGCGTTATAAAAGGAAAAAATGAGGAGGGGACGTGTGGGTGGTTATAACCTACCTAAAGGTAATTATTACACCTATGGGTGACTATTCAGTAGAGTTGGAGAGTGTGCTCACGCGCCCGGAGGTCGGCTAGCTGATGTGTATCTCGCCTTCAGCTTATAGTTTTCAGTTGTTTGATCATGCGATCTCAAGACATGAAATCAAATGTTCAAGGGGCTTATGATCATCCATAAAGTCCATCATCATAATAAAATCCAACAGTAAATAAAACATGCGTTATCCCCCGAGTGCTACGTATCAGAGCGACAACACTGACTCAAACTAATTAAGTTAGACAACCTTCACCCTGGATTACCTGCATGTTACCCACATAGAGGCAACATCACAACCGAAGGGGTGAGATATCTAACAATCTAATAAATCATATGATATATAATATATGACAGAATCAGATAATGTAAATCACTGCTTCACAAATTATTCACAAAACAAACAATTCCACATTTCATTCAATAATCACAATGACTCATAATGCAACATGAGATGCAATAACTTATTCAAATGCACATGCCTGTGGTACCAATGGAGCAGAACTCCCAACGTAAGAATCTGCCTATATCCGAGGCATCAACAAGTCATAAGCCTTCATCACCATCGTGTTGCCAATCCAGATTATCGTAAACAGAGCAAAGCTCCCAACATAATATTTTTTCCAACTCAGGCCAATATAATTATGCAATGTATGAGACAACATGATGCAATTCAACAACAACAACAAAATCATAAATTCATCGTCAACTTCATCATAATTTCAACACTGGCTATAAGCCTTCATCGTAATAATAATTCAACAATATCATTCAACGTTGACACGATGCCTACAAAATTATTCAACACACCAACAAAAGATAACACAACCAATTTCATCACAACCTGCAATTTTTGCAATTTATTAACAACGTCAATACAAGCAAACAACAACAACAATTGCTACACAAATTAACCTCGACGATCCTACACCAAAAACAATTTATTTACCACTAATACTATTTAATTATCTATACATCTTTACCACCTAATTAGTTAACTCAGCTGTTATTATTTCATTAAATATTCCTGTTACCAAAATACATACGACTATTAACATGTATTATATATATATTGTTGTTACAATTTTATTCTGATCACACGTTAATTTTATTTATCTAATACACTAACTACACTTACTAATTAAATATAATGAATATAATGGTCGAATTAATTTAAGAATACGGCAACGCAAACAACAACATGGAATAGACAAAAAAACAAGAAAAGAAAATAAAAGAAGTGCCTGCACACTAAGGGGTGCCACTCAGCACTCTCTTCCTCCCCAACCCGTTCGGCAGGCCTTCATTGCCATCATCATGCCGTTCGACATGCATCCTCCCACCAAGTGTGTCGTTCGGCACACTCCCCTACCCAAGGTGTGCTGTTCGGTAAGCAGTTTCTTCCTAGATCCTGCAATTTTCTGCAATTTTTTTCTCAGAATAAATCTATGCTTCTACCGATTCATCAACAATCATAACTTCCTCACACATGCCATCAATAAACTATCACCAATTATAATTTTCAATTTCCATAACCGATTATGTAACTAATTCAAGAACAAATCCAACACAATAAAACCAAACAATTTCACAAACATAACAACTACGAATACATGGTAAATTCTCCATTACCCTAACTCCCACATACTACTAATCATACAACCCATTAGAAAATTAGAACCCCACCCTTACCTTGGATTAAAGGTCGCTCTACGGAGTTTCGGTCGAATTTTTTACTTTGGATTTCGGTCTGCAATTTCCTCCCGGCGGCTAGCTCTCCAAACCCTTGTTCCTCTTCTTTCTTTCTTTTCCTCACGTACATCTTTTTCCCAACAAAATACTAACTAACCCTTATTCTTATCTTTTATATTATTTCTTAAATAACTACTATATTACTAATCCCTTTATTTTAAATAAACCTAATAATAAATCTTAGTATCCTAATGGGCCTACTACTCTTACTCCCACTTTACTACATACTACCACCAACACATGTCCAACAATTATTCTAATAATATTATTATTATTAATAACCAACTAATACTATTATTAATATTAATTCTACCGACTATTCAACAACTAAACAAATAAATCAACTAACAACTCGACAACTCAAATCAGAAATAATTCAAAAATATTTAATTAACTAATTAATTAAATAACCGTGTATTACAGGACACAATGTTGAAAATTGTTTGGCACTGAAGTACAAAGTGCAAGACTTAATTGAGTCACAAGTTATTCAGTGTTGGGGAAGTTGTTCAGGCCATTATGGATGATGGAGAAATTCTAAACCTGGTCATGGATGTGAATTTGGTTAAGACTCTGTTTCCTTTTGTCAAGGATTATCTTATTAAGAGGGGTGTCTTCGCAGGTTGTGTACTTGATTGCGTTGATTGTGAAGCTTGTTCAAATGGTTGTGAGAGTTTGAAATTCGGTATTCGGAAATTGATTACCAGTGGTGAATTGCAATTCGATAGAATCAAGAAGGATAAGAAAGGAAAAATGCATGATGTCTTTGTGATTTCTATTCCTTATACTCCAACTACCATCTCAGCACCAATTAAACATGTTCCTTTGATGATTACAAGACCTGGTCCCATCCCTTATGTCAGTGAAAAGGTTGTGCCTTGGCATTATGGGTCATACGTTTATTATTACGGGGTTAAACAGGACTAAGGATCTTCTTCCGATAAGAATGATCTTGAGCAGGATGTTTCGAATACCGACAACTTCACTGGTGGTGGAAGATTGACCAGAAGTGGTAGAATTTTCTCGGCACCAGATGTGCAGACTAATGCAGATGCCTTAGCAAAGGATAAAGGTAAAAAGCCAGCGAAAGACTCTTAGCTGCAAGTTGCTAATCCAGAATTACACAAGGATGTAAAAGAGATTATGAAGTTTATCAGAAAAGTGATTATCGTGTCATTGACCCGCTCGGTCAGACTCCTGCAAAAATCTCTATCCTTTCCATGTTGTGTGATTTAAAGGCGCATAAGAATGTCCTAATGAAACAGTTGAGTACCGCTTTCATTCCGCAAGAAATCTCAGTTAGTAAATTTAAAAATGTTTGCGCAAACAACTCTTTCAGCAAATGGTTAGGGCTTTAATGATTTTGATCTTCCTCCAGAAGGAAGAAATCACAACAAAGCCTTGCATATCTCCATTAGGTATAGGGGCACTACTCTCTCTCTCTCTCTCTCTCTGTCTCTCTATCTCTGTCTCTCTCTCTCTCTCCTGTTCTGGTTGATACCGGGTCATCATTGAATGTAATCCTGAAGACTGCTTTGATGAAGATTGATTATGCAAAACTTGAGCTACGCTCGAGTGATTTGGTAGTAAAGGCCTTTGATGGATCAAGGCGCTCTGTATTTGGAGGGTTAGATATTCCCATTAAGATTGGACCTCATCATTTCATAGCCACTTTCTTTGTGATGGATATCTAACCTGCATACTGTTGCTTGCTTGGTCGCCATTGGATTCATAAAGCTAGGGAAGTGACCTCGACGCTTCATCAGAAGCTCAAGTACCCGGTTAATGGTAAAACGATTACTGTGTGTGAGGAAGAGGAGTATGTGGTGAGCCATCTTGCATTATTCTGATATATGGAGATAGATGGTAAAGTCCATGAGACTCTGTTTCAAGGCTTTAAAACCGTGCATATGATCAAGACTCCTCATCCTGAGGTGAAGAAGAAAGATAAACATGAGTCATCAATGGCTTCATTAAAGGATGCTAGATCTGTAGTTAAGGCTGGTCTCCCTAAAGACTAGGGAAGTATGGTGGAGGTTACTCCAAAGTTCAACAAGTTTGGTTTGGGTTTGACCCTATTCTGCGCAGACAGATTCTCAAGGATCTGAATTTTACTACACCTATCAAGTTTGCAAGCGCTAGTGGCAATGATAATCAAGTGAATTCTGTTGGGGACCATGACAGTGATTATGACATTGATGATTGGATTCGTTCAAGTGTTCCAGGTGTTGAGCTCAATAATTGGACTTCTGAGGATGCTATTCATGTTAAAATTGTTCAAGATTATTTTTTTGTTTGTTTCTTTAATCATGCAATAATTCATGTGCTCTACCCAAGGCACAGTGAATCGTTTGTTGGGCCTCCATGTTTTCATTTGCAAATTTTACAATTGAATAAAGAACGTCTTTTGCATTCAAATATTTTGTTTCCTGTCTTTCTATTTTACAACAAAATTTTAACGCAAAATGACAATGTTTTTATTTTTCTTTTATCATCCAAAATCTAAAATAAGCATAAAAAATATGCATATTTAATCTCATTATTCTAATGGATCCCTTCGATAACAACTCTGCTATAACTTCTTATGACTTTGATAATCCGATCAACCAAGCCAAAGAAGAAAGTGAGGAAGATTGTGAACTCCCTAAGGAGTTAGCAACGTTATTAAGACAGGAAGAGAGAGTCATTCGGCCACATCAAGAAGAGATTGAGAAGGTGAATCTAGGAACCATAGATGTGGTCAGAGAGGTCAAAACTGGAGTTGTTCTAGAAGATTGTGTAAAGAGAATATTGGTTGATTTTCTCTGAGAGAATTCATATATATTTTCCTGGTCTTATGAGGACATACCCGGGTTAGATGTCGATATAGTGGTGCACAAGCTGCCTTTGAAGGAGGATTGTCCCCAGGTCAAACAAAAACTTTGAAGAAATCACCCTGAGATGTCTAAGAAGATTAAGGAAGAAGTGCAGAAACAGCTTGAGGTGAGATTTCTGAATGATTTCTTATCCTCCATGGATTGACTATATTGTTCCCGTACCCAAGAAAGACGTGAAATTCAGAATGTGTGTTGATTATCAGGACTTGAACAGAGTGAGCCCAAAAGACGATTTTCCACTTCCTCACATCGACGTGTTGGTTGATAGTACCACTCATGCCAAGTGTTCTCATTCATGGATGGCTTATTCGATTATAATCAGATCAAGATGGCGCCGTAAGATATGGCAAAACCGACTTTCATTACACCATGGGGAACCTTTTGTTATAAAGTGATGCCTTTCAGATTGAAGAATGTCGGGGAAACTTATCAACGCGCAATGGTGACTCTTTTCCATGATATGATTCATAAGGAAATTGAAGTGTATGTTGATGACTTGATTGAAAAGTCTTAGGATGAAGAAGAGCATCTTGTACATCTGCAAAAGTTTTTTGACAGGTTGCAGAAATTCAGATTGAGGTTCAATCCCAACAAGTGTAACTTCGGGGTACGATCTGGGAAACTATTAGGCTTTGTTGTAAGCAAAATAAGTATCAAGGTTGATCCTGCAATGATCAAAGCAATACAAGAAATGCTTGAGCCAAGAACAGAAAAAAAAAAGTCTATGGTTTTTTAGGGAGGTTGAACTACATCTCTATATTCATCTCTCATATGACAACCATGTGAGAACCAATATTCAAATTACTGAGAAAATATCAGTTGGTAGGGTAGAATGATGATTTCCAGGTGGAATTCGATAAAATAAAAGCGTATTTGCAGGAACCTCTAGTCCTCATGCCTCCGGTGGAAGGTAGGCTTTTGGTCATGTACTTGACAATACTTGAAAACTCCATGGGTTGCGTACTCGGTCAATATGATGAAAGAGGAAAGAAAGAGAAATCGATTTACTATCTGAGCAAAAATTTTAACGACTGTGAGTCAATATATTCACTATTAGAGAAAACTTATTGTGCATTGGCATGGGATGCTAAGCGTTTGAGGTAGTATATGTTGACACATACAACTTACTTGATATCCAAGATGGATCCTATCAGGTATATCTTTGATAATCCAGCTCTGACGGGAAAAATAGCTAAAAGGAAGATGATCTTGACGGAATATGATATCCAATATACTACTCAAAAAGCAATCAAGGGTAATGTGTTGACATATTATGTTGCTCATCAACCTGTGAATGATTATCAATCGATGAAATTTGAATTTCCAGATGAGGACATCTTGTATATCAGGGATTGTAATATTCCTGGCCCAGAAGAATGGCCTAAATCAGGATCACGATGGACGTTAGTGTTCGATGGTGCCTCTAATGCTTTCGGTAATGGTGTTGGTGCTGTTATCATGTCTCTGGAGGGTTTTCCACATTCCTTTCACAACTAGAATTTGTTTTGATTGTACGAATGACATGGTTGAGCATGAAGCTTGCATGTTTGGTATTGAGGTTGCAATTGATTTGAGAATCAAGCACTTGAAAGTGTATAGAGACTCAACTCTCGTGATAATCCAAATCAATGGAGATTGGGAGACTCATCACCCAAATCTGATTCCTTACCATGAACATGTTATGAAGTTGGTTCCTTAATTCGAGGAGATCACCTTCGATCATATTTCGCGAGAAGAGAATAATCTTGCAGATGCCTTGGCTACCCTGGCATCCATGTTCAAGGTCAAATGGGCTAACAAAGCACATATGATCACAATCCAAAGATTAGATGATCCATCATTCTGTTTTAAGATTGATGTGGAAAAGGATGGTAATCCATGGTTCTATGGAATTAAAAGATACCTTGAGACTCAAGAGTATGCCGAGGAAGCGTCAGTGACGGATAAGAAGATCTTGAGAAGGTTCTCAGCAAAGTTATTCCTCAATAATGGCGTATTATACAGAAGACACCCTGATGGGTTGTTACTCAGATGTGTTGATAAGAATGAGGCCACAAAGATCATTGAAGAGATGCATGCGGGCTCGTTCGAAAGTCATTCTAGTGGGCATACCATGGCTAAAAAGATTTTGGGAGCTGAATATTACTGGTCCACCATAGAAGTTAACTGCTTCAACCATGCCAGAGTTTGTTATAAGTGTCAGGTGTATACTGACAAGGTGAATGTGCCACCATCGCCTCTGAATTTTTTGACCTCTCCTTTGTCGTTTGCTATGTGGGACATTGATATGATCGAAAAGATTGAGCCGACTACTTCCAGCGGTCACCGTTTTATTCTGGTCGCTATAGACTACTTCACCAAGTGGGTCGAAGTCGCGTCTTATGTGAATCTCACCAAGCAGGTGATTTCCAAGTTCATCAACCACAATATCATTTGTCGCTATGGGATTCCCGACAAGATCATTACTGATAATTGATCGAATCTCAATAACAAGATGATGAAGGAGCTTTTTGAGTCCTTCAAGATCAAACATCATAATTTGTCTCCGTATCGGCCTAAGATGAATGGCACTGTTGAAGCGGCAAATAAGGATATAAATAAGATTGTAGAGAAAATGGTAGTGACCTATCGAGATTGGCATGAGATGTTGCCCTTTGCTCTGCATAGTTATTGGACTACCGCATGCACCTCGACTGGGGCAACCCCTTTTTCTTTGGTATATGACATGGAATCAAGCTTCCCATTGAAGTCGATATCCCTTCGTTAAGGATTATAAAAGATGTAGAGCTCGGTGAAGATGAATGGGTTTAGAATAGGTTAGATCAGTTGAACCTCATCAATGAAAAAAGATTAGCGGATGTTTTTAACAGTCAAGTCTATCAACAGAGGATGAGAAAAACATTTGAAAAGAGGGTATGACCTCAATACTACAAGCCAGGTGACCTCGTGCTGAATAGGATAATTTTTCCTCAGGGTGATCCCAAGGGCAAGTAGACGCCGAATTATGAAGGGTAATTCATTGTAAAAAAAATTTCTCTGAAGGTGCCATGATGCTTGCAACAATGGATGGAGAGGATTTCCCACTACCCGTGAACGCGGACGTAGTCAAAAAATACTTCGCATAGATCCGCTCAAAAAAAGGAAAAAAAGAAAAAAGGAAGAAAAAGAGAGACGAGCTTAAAGAATGAAAAATAAATGTGTACACCCGCTGGATTGAAAACCCGAGAGGGCAGTCTTGGCAAAAAAGGAAATAAAGCAAATGACTACGTGTGGCATTGGATATTTGATGTCACCTCATTTCTACAACACGCTTCTCTGAGGGGTATGGATCAATCTAGTCATTTTCTTTGGGAAAAAGCAAGGTGATGAGATAGTTGAGGTTATAAAAGTGATAGCAGCGTCTGAACCCGATAAGGATTCATTGTTGCATTGCCATGCGTTTAGTTTCTTTTATTTTGCTTTTTGTAATTGACTCATTTCAGTAATTGCTCCCACATGTATTAGCCTATTTACAGGTCATTTCCAATCAATAAATAAGTCTTTTCAATCAATTATTTTCTTGTTATTTTACTGATTTAATTGTAAAAGGTGTTTAAATTTTTTTGATAAAATATTGCATTTAAAAATTTAGAGGTTTTACCATGGTAAGAAACATCTGAATTTACTTTGAAAACTTGTGTGACTAGGTTAGTAGACAAAGCTGTCATGCTAAACCTGGGGCATCTCACTGACAATGTGTTGCGGGAATTTTTACATGCTTGTAGGTAGTCAACGTGCCGATGGTAGTCTTCAGCAGGAGGCAGATGTTGATATTTGAAGCAATAAGTTCAATGGTGGGTCTTTTCAATAACATTTTCTGGAATTCCCCCCCAAGCGAAGGCATCCTTCGAAAAGGTTGGATCAAGGTTTGTTAAGGCATCCGAAAAGGGACAGTATGCATTTCCCTAGTGAAATTCCCTATGAAGTGTGTACCCGGGCGATTCTTGTGCGTTCCTAGTGATAAGAGTTAACTTCCCTAGTGAGTCAGTATATTAATTGACAAATCTTTGGGACTTCCTATTTTTCCCCAGTATGTCGACATTGGATAATTCCTAGTGTAGCGGCGCCATGAAGTTTAATTTGGTCCTTGTTGTGATAGCAGAAAGTAGTTTGTGGTTTTCCCCTAAATATTAATTTTCCTCCAGTAGTTGGCATCCTCTCTCTCTCTCTCTCTCTCTCTCTCTCCCCTCTCACTAAGGCGACTTATGCATAGTTCATGATCTGCGGTGCCCAATGGGTGTAGACTGTTCGGTAGTAATCTGTATTCCCCTGTCAAAGTCGTGATGGATTGTCCATGATATCCCCAATGAAAGGTAGTACCTTGCTAACCCTAGTAAAGTCAATCCCGGTAGTCAGTATAAAGTTTCTCTCCACAGCCATAGTGTTTGGTTAGAAATCCCGGGTGGAGTTATCACTCGTTAAGACCTGAATCGTATCCTCCCCAGCAGAGTGATGTATGAATAATTCTTTATCACCCACTGAAGTCATGTTATGAGCATGATATCCCTAATTAAAGCGTTGGTGGGGACTCTTTGTCAAGTTGGTTTTGATCATTCCCTAGTAAGTCAATGTCCCCGAGGAATCGGTTCCCTAGAAAGTTGCATTCCCCAGGAAGCCTTTCCCAAAAGGCTTGTTACTTAATTTCCCCAGTAATCGCCAAAGTCAATGGTTGCGTCCTTGCTCCGATAACATATCTTTCCTTCTCCCAGTAGAGTTTGCAAATTTGAAGTGTTCTCAGAATATAACCCGTGGTTACCGGTTGCTCATTTTATTATCTTTCGCAAACATGCATCACCGTATTACATTATTCCATAAAATTTAAACACGCATAGAGTTGTAGGCCAAAATCGTGATATTTGTCCTCAGTGATACACCTGCAATTCCTTGATAGGTCTGGTGATTTGAAAATCCCAATCCTGATGAGTCCTTTGACATATTTGAATCCATGTGAAGTCTGGTCGTTACTAGTCTTTACTTCCTTTGTGGTGATTCCAGTATTTTGCTAGCACAACATATTTAGGTTGTGCCTATTAAAGGCAAGTCCGATACTTGTTTCCTTTCCCCGAATGCAGCTTTCTAGTATTCTGCAAAGACTGGTCGTTACTGGCCTTTGTTTCTTTCCCCGATGAAGTTGGATTTGGGTCGATGCCAATTCTTTATAGGGAAAGTTCGCTACTTGTTCTTCTCTCAGGATGTAGCGTTCTGGCATTCTAAAAGGCTAGTCATTACTATTCCTTGTCTTCTTCCCCAGTGGGGTCCGAATTGGGTTGCAACCAATTTTTAGTAGGTCGAGTTTGATACTCGTTCCTATTTTTGTAGAGCAATGTTCTGGTACTATGTGTGAAGCCTAGTGGTTGCTAGTCTTTATTTTGTTGTGTTTCCAGTTCTTCCCTAGCACAACAGTTCGATTTGGGTCGATATCAAATCCTCCTAAGGGAAATTTCGCAATTCTGCTACTTGTTTCCCTTCTTAGAGTACAGCGTTCTGGTATTTTGTAAAGCCTAGTGGTTACTAGTTTTTTCTCGCTGTTATATATCCAGTTCTTCCTTGGCATAACACATTCGCATTGGGTCGTAGTCAATTCTTTGTAGGTCGAGTTCGCTACTCGTTCCTATTTTCATGGTGCAGTGTTCTGGCACTATGTTTGAGTCTAGTGGTTACTAGCCTCTTGGAGTCGAAACTTTTTACGCGTCGTCTTTTGGTTCGATACCAAAAGTTAATCACCCCTAGTCCTGATACACCTGGTCTTAATTCAGAATGCAAATTTTCGAGTTCATGTTTGTATTCAATCACCTTTTACCTTTTTACTCGAAAGGCCGGAGCCAATCTCGCCTCAGGTTAAATGATGATTGAATAGGGGCAGCTGTTGTACCCCAAAATTTACCCTATTCATTTTAACCTTTTTGGCTTATAGTTTCATCATCATGAGCATGCATGGATATCATTGGTTTCGTGCTTACAAGATTGAGAATTTTTCAAGAGCAATAAACTGAGTTTTATGGCTGAACCAAGTTTACGGGACACTAAAAAATGCATAACGCCTGACTGGAACGTCAGAACTGATTGGTTCCGGTGCCTAAAATTTTGTCTTGATATCCTCTTCAACTTTCGTTCTCGGGTCGAGAGCTTAATTCCTTACGGACCAATACCATAATTTCATTCTTTGAAGGTATATTCGAGCTGAACCATCGTTAATTAATTTGACGCGCAACGTTCAAAAAGTTCAAAAATTCGGTTGGCTTCAATTTTCGGTCACATTCCAAGTTCGGATTTTGATCAGAAGATCCCCGTTCAAAATTTTTTCCTTAGGGTGCGCAACAAAATTTTGCATGTGTCAGATGCCTTAAATGTGAGCTGAAACTTCAAAAATTCATATCTCCTTAACCGTTTGTCGGATCGAGCTGAAATTTGCACACACGAGACAATTTTTCATTCCGTACATTTTTAGTCAATTCACTCAAGGATATTTTTCTCAAGTATAAATCAAATTTTACTCTCATAATTTGGGGGGATTCATCATTTTTCAAAATTTAGCACAAACACTCTACTCTATTCTCTCTCAATTCTCAAGAATCAAATTCAACTTTTTCATCAAGTTTTCTTAAGAATCAACAACATGGAGAATTGAATCAAAGTTGAGGAAGATTTTTCTACTCTTCCCTTCTCCATTTTTGGATTTCCCTCTCTATTGTCTCCCCTCCAGTTTTCTTCGATTCGACATCGACGATTTCTTCCTCTCGTTCTCCTCTTCATTTCGACGGTAAGAATTCTTGATTTAAGCACTTTTGCATAATTGATTCTTGAAAAAAGCACTTCTCTAGAATTGAAAATTAATCAAGGTTTTAGTTGAAGAATTAAATTGAGATTATGAATTAGGTTGAGAAATTTTGATTTGATGTAATCCTAATGGTGAAATCTGGAATTGGTTGATAAAAGCATTTATTGATTAACTGATTTTCATGAGAAAAGTGCTTATTCAAGTAGTTAATTGTTGATATTTTTGACTTGTTTATATGAAACTTGAGTTTGCATGTGATTAGCCTTAGGTTTTAACCTTGAATCATGTAGAAAACCACGTGTTGAAAGGTGTAGATTAGGTGTTTGTTCAAATGCTAAATCCAAGTTACCAAGCCAAAAAATTGTAAAATAAGCCTCTGGTTCAACGACGTAACCAGTTACCTCACCATGATAACTGATTACCTCACTGATTCCACGTTAAATTTTTTCAAATTTTGGCTGAAGTAAATGGATACCTCACAAGTCAGTAGCCAATAACTTTGCAATTTTGGACGAAGTAATCGGTTACCTCATTGAAGTAACCGGTTACCTCACCAAGTCAGAGGCCAATATTTGCAATTTTTGCTGAAGTAATCGGTTACCACCATAAGGTAACCGGTTACCTCACTAAAGCAAGATTTTTTTTTGCTCGATTGCCATGCTTTCTCCAAGCTTTCTTCTACTCTTTCTTGCACATAGTTACCTTGTTATTTTTGTCAAATGACCATTGGATCCTTCCATAATTTTTCCAAAAATTAAGAATGTCAAAAAGTATTTTAAAACAATTAAAAACATCAAATAAAATAGAAAAATCATTAAAAATATCAAATCTTAAAATAAAATTATGAAAAAATAAAATTCAGAAAGATAATATTTCAAAATATTTTTGTGAATTTTTTCATAATTTTTGAGTCAGAAATGAATTTTATATGATTTTTTGAAGTTTAAAACATTTAAAATATAAAATCAGAAAATAAAATAAAAGGCAAAAAAATGTGGACCATCTGATCACAGTGAAAACGCGTGAGTAAGCAGATCCAAAGGATCACACGCGTTGTGCTTGATATGGACCTCTTTGGTTTTCACACCGGATTACAGTTTAAATTAAGTTTTAAAAAATAAAATCAGAAATAATGTGACGCGTTGGATCGAGTCTGACTGACATCAGTAATCAGATCCAAGGGATCCGGAGACACGTGTATGGTAAAACGTTATCACAGGATCCAATTCAAAAATATTACATGTTAAGCCCTCATTGGTTGAAGACAGACACGTAAGTCGTCTTCAACCTCCAGCCATCCTCCACACGTGATCCTCAAACTGTGAAATAAATTCTTCAGACCGGTGTCATTCGCTTCGTCTCTTCAAGACGATTCTAATGGTACCCTCGCAAAGAATTTATTTCACTCATACCATGAATAATTTGGAAAAATCAGAAATAATAACGAGCACTTGTTTCCAGAAATTCTCATTCAATACTTGATGAAAACACAAATGGTGAAGATCACAAGGGAGATGAGGAGAGTGCAATGATGCTTTATTTTACAAGGTTTGATGGAGATTCCTATCTAAACGAAGTTCACTTTCAGAGCTCTGAAACTGGACATGGATAGCACGATTTAGGAAGCTTCAAGGGACAATTCTTATTCTAATAGCTTCAGTGAGGTTCAAGGAAGAAGAATGAATGGTTATTTCAAACTGGAATGGCTTTGAGAGTGAAAACGAAGTTGCAGAAAATATGGTTCGAGAGAGTTTGGCAGGTTTTTTTGGCTATCAAAGCTTGAGGAAATGAGTGAGGAATTATCCTCTATTTATATGGAAGTGAGTGGTGATGAGAATGAGGAGGAATTGTGAGATTTGGAGTGAAATCGTGAAAGGTGTGTGCACAAGGAAAGTGTGACCTCATGTGCATCAAAACTCAACCAAAACTTGTGTTTGAAGGTGCTAATTAATTCCGGACAACACCTAAACATGATTAGTCACGAAATCAAGGCTAAATTTTGGCTTAAAATTGATTGGTAACGCAAAATGCACAAAATGATGGTGTGCTCGAACAAATTTTGGCACAAACTTTAAATTGAGGCCAAATCAAATTCCCTCGTGTGTTTTCCAATTTTCTTTGAGCCAAATGAAGTATTCAAAGAGTATAACTGTTGTAGGATTTTTCCGTGAACAAAGTATTTTAATTATCGATTCCACAGGGATTGGTGCATGTTATAGTCTTTCAATAGAAAAGTATGTTTTAAGATGATGTAACCAAAGGGTTTGTTATCTACTCTACTAGAACCATGAGTTTCCAAACAACAACTAAATTAATTCTTTCAAAGAGAGTTATAGTTTGGATTAGAGAGAGTTTGAGATTGTTTTCAAGTTAAGAAGGCATGTCAAGATTAGTTTCATTGATCTAGTTTCATACATATTCATTTTAATCAAGTGATGAACATAATAGATGATTTCTACAAATACATATCCTCTCAATCTTGTAGATTTCCCACCAAGATTGTGAATGTTATCATGTTAATCCTTGCATGATTCCTCACTACAACTATTAGCATGATAATCATTAAGTTCAATATTTTGTAAACTCTAACACACAAATCTATTCCTAGCATTTGTTTATGAGAGGATGAATATCCTAGGTCACTTTGAAATATTCTTTTCCAAGCAAAACTCAAAGCATAAAGATGAAGAACAAAGATATTCAACTATATTAATCATCAACCATGTTCATACACAAATGGATTAATAGAAATACATACTATAAAGATCAACTACCTCTAATCTTGACACAAAAGGAGCTTAGCTACTCATTTCCATGGTTGCCTTGCTCTCAAGATTGTTGGTAGAGATGATGAACATGAGAAAAATCAAGAGAAAAGCTATGCTTTCTTTTTCTAAACTTGCCCTAGATTTTCAAAGATGAAAAAGATAATGATGGTGGAGTGGTTCTTGCTTCCTTTCCCAGCCAAAAAGATCAGGTGAAGTGATGGGTTGGTGGCTCAAAAGGTGAAAGCATGGGCTGTCCTTTTTTCTTAATTTCGCAGACCGAGCTGGTAAGTGGCGCTCATGCGGCACCGAGCGACCTGTAGCATGCTTCCCTCTTCCAAAATTATCTTCAAAAGAATCATCCCTAAAGCTCTTCAAGTGCCCTTGAATCCAAGCTTGGGAGAATTAGTTAATAAATTCCTACAATTAAGAGTGAAAATAAGTTAAATAATATATATTAAACAAAAACTAAATAAAAACCTAATTAAAACACAAATACTAGAATAAATATACAAATTAAATAAAAAGACATTGTTAAGGACCACAAAATAATGTACAAAGTAACTACAAATTGGTCCTTAACAACTCTCCCCAACTTACTTCTTTGTTTGTCCCTAAACAAAAGTCAATAATCTTACAAAGCTAGAAAGAACAAAATGCAAGCATGCAAACTCACACAAGAGTAATGGTTCAAACTCAACATACCAGGCAAAAGCACTCATCAATCGCTTCTTCTAAATACAACATGGCCATGAATTAAGTTCTAAACACAATATATCAAAACATATAACAAAATAAAAGATATGTTCACACTTGAATCACCTAATCATTTCTTCAAAATTCAAGAAGAACAAAATGTAAATTCACAAAGGACCAAACACTCTCACTAATAATTATGCACATCCAGAATAATTCATGCATTCATCGAAACAAGTTAAATGATAAAATGGAAACGAAGATCACTAAGGACTTTCAAGGTTGTAACTTGGCTTAGGTTAGAAACAAGGGATATTTAAGTACAAAGCCATTGAAACGAATCGGGTAAAAGGATATGAAGAGCATTTCACAACTAATTCCCATCTCATTATTCACAACCTCTTTTCTTTCCACACAATGATCCTCTTTTTCTTTCTTTTGATTTCTTTTCAAAACAAATTTCTTTCTTCTTTGTATTTTTCTTTTCTCTATTCTTTTCTTTCTTTAGGATCATTGTGCCATCAATTTAGGTTCTTTTGATCCACCTCCCAACTTCATTTATATCAATCCTTTTTATTCAAGACATGCTCTTCAAGGGTTAATTGACAAAAGGGGTGGTATAAATCAACAAGAAAATTTATAGAATGAATTATCATTGAATTTGTCAAAGATCATCGACAACTATTAAGTGGCCTACTTAACAATTAGTCGATTTGATACATTCATCCTACAAATACTATTTAAGCTCAAAAGGGTTCACAAGGATTCACTCTCTCACGGGTAATTGGAGCCCTTTTTAGAATTGGTGGTTTTCCTCATAATGCACAAAAATTGCCTTGATCATTTCTTAGTTTCCAAGTTATCACAAACAAGTAAAGATTAAGCATGAATCACACGAGTTAACACAACTATTAGACACTCAATATTTGGTAAAAAGTGGAAGCTTCTCACATATGTGGTTTATGTCCTAATGATTCGAATGTGAACACAAATTTTTTTTTTTTACATGCCACAATATCTTGCATAAAGAACAAATTTCATAGACATGTTATGTTTCTACAAAACGATTAAATGTGTACCTTCTTCGTGGAATGAATCGAGAATTTTATCATCACCATCACTTTGGTGAAACACACTTACTAGCTTTGAAGAACCATTTGAACAATCCGGACAAACCACAAGAAGTAAATTCAAACTAAATACTATAATCTAAAAAAAAAATAAAAAAATAGAACCAAATAAAAGAAACTAAACTTAAAATGAAACGACACCCCAAAATGGTGTTTAAAACTTAAAAAGAAGTATTTAGGCTTCATGCCTACAAAAATTAATTGGAATTACAAGCCAATCCCCAAAATTGGATGGCAACCAACAAAATCCAAAGTTTTAAAACTAAAATGCAAAAGTAAAATCTAGAACTAGAATCTTTGAAAGTAAAATAAAACAGGAAAATAAGAGAAAATCAATCGAGGTCTCGAGAATCGAATCTCCAATCGACCCAGTCGATCGGAACCGAACGAACTCTTCACCATCATCCTCATCTCCCACCTCCTCCTCAGATTTGGCCCGACCCGGCCAACCAAAGATATCTCGAGCTGCTCACCCGTGAGTGAAATGGTTCACTCCGGCTCTCTAATCTGTAGAGCAAGGTGCTCCATGCTCTCATGCATAAACATAAATGCTCTCGATGAGCGAGATGCATCTGTCTGCTCCATTCTTCGATGGACTAGCTTGAGGAAGTGCGAACGTACAGCCGGCAATTATCAAGGACCCTACAAAATCGATCACGTGAGTGATCATCAACAACTCCATCAATGGTGAGGTGTCCTACGGCAGGAAAAGCCACCTTCGCTCTCTTCAGCAAACCCATGATCAAGCCAGGATAAGTGAGAGCACACTTTATACGCTCCCCCCTGGAGGTATAACTAAGCGTAACCCTCTTCAGCTCATTCGCGATCAGACGGCCAAAATCAATTTGCTCCTCATCGAGCATGTAAGCAATCAAACCTTCCGTCTCCATGGGTATCGAAGATGTGTGGCTCCTAGGTTTCAGATTGTATAGAGCCACACACATCATAACTCTGGCACTAGTTTTCAGACTGGCCCTTTTGAATTTCAAAGGTTGACCGGCCCGATTCAACTCATAAGAATGCCCCGACAAACAGAGCTTAGTCCGCAGCATGTTGTAATCCCAATTACCACGAGCCAGGTGCTCATGGTAGACATCCAGTTGGTCCTCTGGGGCTGTCCAATTGATGCCCGAGTGATTGTTGGCGAGAGAAAGAGACGGATTTGCCTCGAACAACGGAAGCAAACCTAAACTCACATCCCTCGGCCGGGATAGCATTAGCATAGAACTCGCGAACAAGCTCCACATTCACCTTTGTCTGAGGGTTACAAAGAACTTCCAACCCGTAGTTATCAAGGATGACATGAGGCGTGTGGTAATGCCCTTGCTCACGGAGGTCGATGGTGCGCCATGATGTTTCACTCCTCGAGCTCTTTGTAGCGAGCCTCCGAGCAGGCCCCAAGAATCGCATCGAACGCAGAGCCGAGAGGCCCGGCCAGAGGAAACTCTTTGTCGCTTAGGTGCCATCCGAATTTCAACACAAAATCAACGTAAAAGTGACACCGAGGTGTCCGTTAGCAATGAATCATGCAAACAAGAAAGCAAACCAACCAACCAAAGCATTACAACTAATCGAAACACTAAAAACACAAGAAGAATTTTTCAAAATTGCAGACATACGATGACCGCTCTGATTTGCAAAAAATTCTTCTACAAAACAGAATTTTTCTCCACACAATCACTTCCTAGGGCAGCGAAAATAACATCCTATTACTTCTCTAACACAAAAACATCCTAATTCTAAGAGAAAATTCAAAAATTCCTAACCCTAGGTTTTCAAAATCTAACCTAAACATGCAATGTATACGAAATTGAGAAAGGAAAAACATAGAATACTTACTAGGATGCCTTGGGTGATTGATTTGACAAAGAAATTCGCAAAGATTCGGAGATTTTTGGTTGGGGATTTTTGGGATTTTGAGAGGATGAAGAAAGATGATGAAAATAGGGAAAAGGGTTTAAAATAACCCTAACCCCTTTTAAAACTAACTAGGCCACGATTTGGGCCTCCAAAATCTGATTTTTTTCAAAATATTTTTTTAAAAATCCCAGACCGCGCTGAGCGCGAAAGTTTCTGCCAGATGGGTCAAAGTGCGCGCTGAGCGCGGTCTAATTTTAAATTTTAAGAAAATAGCAAAATTAACAGTGCGGGCAAGTGTAAATGAGTTCAAGGAAGAATACTTACAATGTTGGGGTGCCTCCCAACAAGTGCTTTGTTTAACGTCGGTAGAGCTCGACGGTTCATGATGATCATTGATCATCAAAGAAGGATTCGCTATGTTGCGGCTCACCTCTCCCCAACGCACCGCTTCAACCGCTGCCCATTCACCGTCCATTCTTTTGTTCGTGCAAGATCTTGCAAGACAATTGCACCATATTCTTTGACTTCTTTGATTAAAAACGGACCGGACCACTTTGTTTTGAGTTTTCCCGGAAAAAGCCTCATCCGGGAATTGAACAAGAGAACCTTTTGTCCCAGCCTTAATTCCTTGATCTTTATCTTCTTATCATGAGAAACCTTAACTTTTGCTTTGTACCTCCGGTTTGAATGGTATGCTCCCTCGCGCATTTCTTCCAATTGAACGAGTTGTAATTTTCGCTTTTCACCCGCCAAGGATGAATCAAAATTCAAGAATCGGAGGGCCCACAATGCTTTGTGCTCCATCTCTACCGGGAGGTGACAAGTTTTGCCATACACAACCTGAAATGGGGTTAGTCCGATGGGAGCTTTATAGGCGGTTCGATACGCCCACAAAGCTTCATCTAATTTTTGTGACCAATCTTTTCGAGAACCCGAAACAGTTTTTTCCAAAATCTTTTTGATTTCTCTATTAGACACCTCGGCTTGGCCATTTGCTTGAGGGTGATAGGGGGTCGTCACCTTATGTTTTACACCAAATTGTTTCAAAAGTTTTTGTAACAATGCATTGCAAAAGTGCGACCCACCATCACTAATGAGCACCCTAGGCACACCAAAACGAGAAAAAATGTTTCTTTTCAAAAATTTGATAACAGTTTTGGCGTCGGCCTTAGGCGAAGCAATGGCCTCTACCCACTTTGACACGTAATCCACAGCTACAAGAATATATTCATTTGAAAACGAAGATGGAAAAGGACCGACAAAATCAATCCCCCAACAATCAAATACCTCCACTTCCAACATATTGTTCAACGACATTTCATCTCTTTTTCCTATCCCGCCACTTCTTTGACATTTGTCACATGACTTAGCGTGAGCATACGCATCTTTGAATAGCGAAGGCCAATAAAATCCCGATTGTAGGACTTTGGTGGCCGTCCGCATTCCATTATAGTGTCCCCCACAAGGGGAATTGTGACAATGCCAAAGAATGTCTTTGGCCTCTTCATCGCTCACACACCTTCTTAGCAATCCATCACTACTCAACCTAAAAATGTAAGGTTCATCCCACACATAATACATCGGCTAAAATTTCCTCCTCTCATTCCAAGTCAAATCTTGGCATTAATCCATGCCTTGAAATTTTCCATGTCGGCAAACCACGGTCGCTCTTGGATTGCAAATAACTTCTCATCCGGAATTCCTCCTTCACCTCTTTTTCCTTGTCCGTAATTTTACGTTCACTAAGCGAGACAAATGATCCGCTACCAAATTTTCCGAACCTTTTTATCACGGACCTCTAAATCGAATTCTTGCAAAGAAGAATCCATCGGATTAGCCTTTGTTTAGAGTCCGGTTTGGTGCAGATATTTTATCGCGAATGATCCGTGAAAACTACAACCTTGGAACCAATCGGTAAGGACGAAACTTTTCCAATGCATATACAATTGCGAGCAACTCTTTTTTTGTTGCATAGTTTATTTGAGCATCATTCAAAACTTTGCTCGCATAATGTATAGCATGGAAGATTTTGTTCTTCCTTTGGCCTATCGGCTCACCGCATAATCACTAGCACACATTAGTTCAAAATCAAGTTTCCAATTAGGCGCGGTGATTATGGGTGCATTTATCAAATTCTCCTTTAATTTTTCAAAAGCTAACAAACAATCATTATCAAACAAGAAAGACTTATCTTTGTTGAGCGGTTGCTCAAAGGTTTGGCTATTTTGGAGAAGTCCTTGATGAATCTTCGATAGAATCCGCATGACCCAAGAAGCTCGAATGCCTTTGACATTGGTAGGTGGGGGAAGCGTCTCGATAACATCAATTTTTGCTTTGTCAACCTCAATTCCTCTTGAAGATATCTTGTGGCCAAGGACAATTCCCTCGGTCACCATAAAGTTGCATTTCTCCCAATTCAAGACCAAGTTGGTTTGCACACACCTCTTCAAGACGGTGTCCAAATTTTCCAAACATAAATCAAATGAAGCTCCAAAAACGGAAAAGTCATCCATAAATACTTCAATTGTTTTCTCAATCAAATCGGCGAATATAGCTTGCATGCACCTTTGGAATGTTGTCGGCGCATTGCATAAGAAAGGCATACGCCTATACGCGAAAATTCCAAATGGACATGTGAACGCTGTTTTCTCATGATCTTCGGATTCACCGATATTTGATTATATCGAATAACCATCCAAGAAACAATAGTATTGTTGTCCAAGCCTTTCTAACATTTGGTCCATGAACGGAAGAGGAAAATGATCTTTTCTCGTCGCTTTGTTAAGCCTACGATAATCAATACACATTCTCCACCCCGTCACTTTTCTTGTTTGCACTAGCTCATCCTTATCATTAGATACAACCGTCAATCCTCCTTTCTTAGGAACCACATGAACCGGGCTCACCCACGTTATCCAAATCGGGTAAATCATCCCGCTTCAAGCATCTTTCTACTTCTTTGCGAACTACCTCCTTCATCATCGGATTCAATCGCGTTGAGGTTGGGCTACCGGTTTGTACTCATCCTCCATCATAATGTTGTGCATACAATAGGCGGGCTTATGCCTTTCAAATCGGCTAAGACCCAACCAATCGCATTTTGTTCGATTTCAAAACTTCAATTAAGCTTTCCTCCTCATTCTCCGACAATGTATTGCTAATGATTACGGGCTTTTATCTCCTCCTCAAGAAACACATACTTTAAATGAGACGGTAGCTCTTTCAACTCAAGTTTTTGGTCGTCATCTTTTAGATCTTTCTTCAAACTTTCCTCTTCTTCCTCCCAAGGGTGCATTTCCTTTGAAATCTCCTCCTTCCAAACACTCCTCAATATCTCGACTATCATCATCATCATTCACTTCTTGTGTTGCTTCCTCAATAACGTCAATCTTAAAACAATCTTTCTTATCCATGGGATGCTTCATTGCTTCAAAAGATTAAAGCAAATCTCTTCATCTTGTACTCTCACCTTCATTAGGCCATCATCTATATCAATCATCATCCTTGCCGTCTTCATGAACGGTCTTCCAAGAATTAAAGGTGCATCCACATCTTCCTCCATGTCTATGACTACAAAGTCCACGGAAAAAGAATTTGTCCACTTTACCAACAAATCTAAAGCTACGCCGCGGATAGTAATAGACTTGTCCGCTAATTGCAATGTCATTTTCGTGGACTTTAATTCAATCTCCCCAATCTCTTCACAATGGATAATGGAATCAAGTTGATGCTTGACCCCAAATCAATTAATCCTTTTCAACATACACATCCCCAATAGTAACGGGCAAAGTTACACGACCGGATCACTCTTTCTTGAATGGTGCGTTGAATTATTGCACTACAACTAGCATCCACCATTATGGTTTCTTGATCCGTATACCTCTTCTTTTCGTCAAGATATCCTTCATGAATTTTGCATATTTGGGCATTTGCTCTAATGCTTGATAAATGGAATATTTATTTGCAATTTCTTGAAAATATCCATAAACCTAGCATAGTGCTTTGCATCCTTTTTAGAGGAAGGTGAGGATATGGTAAACTTCTCAATGGATAAGTTACTTCCTTCTCTTTTCCTTCTTCATTCTTCTTTTTCTCATCTACTTTCTCCTTTTCAACTACACCATTTTCCTTTTCATTTTCAACTAACACCTCATTTTCAACTAAATCATCCTCCACATCAACATTATCATGTTTTTCAACTTCATCCTCTTCATCTTTTCAACTACCTCTTCCTCCACTATTTGTTCTTCATCCTTCTCCACTACTTTCTTTTTTCTTTCAACTACCTTCCTTTTCTCATCACAAACTCTACCACTTCTTGTTGTTATGGCTTTCCAATGCTCCTTAGGATTTGTTTGCGTAGTTGGGAAAATGATGTCAAGCACTTTGTTCGGAAAGTTGCTTAGCTAGTTGTCCAACTTGAGTTTCCAAGTTCTTGATAGATGCCTCCGTGCTCTTTTGATTAGCCATTGAGGCTTGCATAAATTGAGCTAGAGTGTCTTGAATGTTGGAAGATCTCACTTGACTTTGAGGTTGGTTTTGTTGTTGACTTTGATTTTGTTGTTGACTTTGATTTTGTTGTTGTGTTTGATATGGATTTTGCCTTCCTTGGTTATTGTTATCTTGCCTCCACCCTCCTTGATAACCTTGGTTACCCCTTTGTTGGTAACCTTGGTTTTGATTTTGATAAGGGTAAGGAGCTCGTTGTTGGTACCCTTGGCCTTGGTTGGCCACATAGTTAGCTTCCTCATTCTCCGGAGGACAAAATCCGGTTTTATGATCTCCTTTGCACAATTCACAACAAGCTATTTGGTGAGCTTTCTTATTTGATGCTCCTTGTAACTCCATGATTTGTTGAGGGAGTTTAGCCATTTGTTTTGTCAATTCTTCAACTTGTTTCGCAAACAATTTGTTTTGTGCTACAAGTGCTTCATGACTCGAACCAATTTCTAAAACTCCGTTTCACTTGTACACCCTTGATCATGTTGAGTTTGATGATCATTCCTACCCATCTTCTCAATTATTTGGATTGCTTCATACGGTGTTTTTGCCATCAAAGAACCTCCGCCGTGGCATCCAACAACAATTTGTGTTGAGGTTGGAGACCATTCGGAAAATATGAATTTGTGTAAGCTCGTCAAAACCGTGGCTCGGACACTTCCGAGCATAGACTTATATCTTTCCCATGCCCGATTCAAAGGCTCGTTTCGCCTTGCGAAAATACCGAGATAGCCGTCTTAGCCTCCATGAAGCGTGATTGAGGAAAAAGCGTTCAAGAAACTTTTCCTCCAAAACATTCCAATTAGTCATTGTCTCTTGCAATTGATCAAGATACCAATCTTTTGCCTTCCCACTAGAGAATGAGGAAAAGCCTTTGGAAATATTGTTCTTCTTGGTCTTCCGGAGCACCCGCCGCTCCCGCGATCTCATAAAACTTGGTAAGGTGAGTGTAAGGGTCTTCATGGTCGTGGCCATGAAATGGACTTGCATAGAGAAGTTGAAGCAAGCCCGTTTTCATTTCCGCAACCCTTGCATTTTCTTGTCGGGCAAATTGAGCATTATGGCGAGGGCTATTGACACACGGCCCCTGCGGTGGTGGTGGTGGTGGTGGTGGTGGTTGATTCTCCTCCATAGTGGTGACTTCTCCAAACACGGGTGGTGTTGAAGAAGTAGATGTTTCTCCTCTTTCTCCTCTTTCTTGCCTTTGCCTAGCTTGTCTTTTTCTTCTTTTAGCACTACTATTAAGTCTCCTAGCCGTCCTTTCAATTTCGGGATCGAAAAGGAGTTGGTCGACCGGAATACTTCCCCGCATAAACTAATTCCTGAAAAAGTCTAGCCACACAAAAGAAACAAAGAGAGATTAGTAGAAAAAGTCTTAAAACACTCAACTATTGCTATACTAACAACATCAAACGCCAATCCCCGGCAACGGCGCCATTTTGTTGTAGGATTTTTCCGTGAACAAAGTATTTTAATTATCGATTCCACAGGGATTGGTGCATGTTATAGTCTTTCAATAGAAAAGTATGTTTTAAGATGATGTAACCAAAGAGTTTGTTATCTACTCTACTAGAACCATGAGTTTCCAAACAACAACTAAATTAATTCTTTCAAAGAGAGTTATAGTTTGGATTAGAGAGAGTTTGAGATTGTTTTCAAGTTAAGAAGGCATGTCAAGATTAGTTTCATTGATCTAGTTTCATACATATTCATTTTAATCAAGTGATGAACATAATAGATGATTTCTACAAATACATATCCTCTCAATCTTGTAGATTTCCCACCAAGATTGTGAATGTTATCATGTTAATCCTTGCATGATTCCTCACTACACCTATTAGCATGATAATCATTAAGTTCAATATTTTGTAAACTCTAACACACAAATCTATTCCTAGCATTTGTTTATGAGAGGATGAATATCCTAGGTCACTTTGAAATATTCTTTTCCAAGCAAAACTCAAAGCATAAAGATGAAGAACAAAGATATTCAACTATATTAATCATCAACCATGTTCATACACAAATGGATTAATAGAAATACATACTATAAAGATCAACTACCTCTAATCTTGACACAAAAGGAGCTTAGCTACTCATTTCCATGGTTGCCTTGCTCTCAAGATTGTTGGTAGAGATGATGAACATGAGAAAAATCAAGAGAAAAGCTATGCTTTCTTTTTCTAAACTTGCCCTAGATTTTCAAAGATGAAAAAGATAATGATGGTGGAGTGGTTCTTGCTTCCTTTCCCAGCCAAAAAGATCAGGTGAAGTGATGGGTTGGTGGCTCAAAGGTGAAAGCATGGGCTGTCCTTTTTCTTAATTTGAGATGGTAAGTATGGCCTCATCTGCACGCGCGACCTGTAGCATGCTTCCCTCTTCCAAAATTATCTTCAAAAGAATCATCCCTAAAGCTCTTCAAGTGCCCTTGAATCCAAGCTTGGGAGAATTAGTTAATAAATTCCTACAATTAAGAGTGAAAATAAGTTAAATAATATATATTAAACAAAAACTAAATAAAAACCTAATTAAAACACAAATACTAGAATAAATATACAAATTAAATAAAAAGACATTGTTAAGGACCACAAAATAATGTACAAAGTAACTACAAATTGGTCCTTAACAATAACACAATGCAAAAAGAATAAAATCCAGTGGATGCTTGAGTTGAGAGTTATAGCCTTTAGGATTTGTGAAAAAACACTGATTTTTCTGACTAGGCCTTGGTCAAGCATGTCAACTTTCTAAAATGACCTATAATATTTTCTTTTCAAAAATGATCTTCCACTCAAAATTTGCTCTTTACTTTCAAAGATGATATGAATTAGACCTCTCAAGGAACATTTGGCAAAAAGAATCACCCAAAAATTCCAAAAATTGAGAAAGTTATGGCCTTGTGAAGTTGATGAAATTTCATGAAACGACCTATAATCTTTTGATTTCTTCAAGCAACTTCCAAACACTTTCAATCTTTAAAATTTATATGGATATAAATTTCACATCCTCAAGATTGTTATGCAAAAGGAATTACCTCAAGGTGATAAATGATGATCAAGATATGATCTATTGAAGTTGATTGACCAGCAATTGAGAAATTCATCAAGGACTTGTAATCTTTTGACTTCATAGGAAAATTTCCAAGAATTTTATCTTCCTACCATTTGAACTAAGTTGTATTTGACATTATTAGGTTCATTCTGAAAAAGAATGAGCTCAAGGAGACAAGGTATGACCAAGTTATGATCCTTTGAAGTCATACAAGATAAATGAAATATCAATATAGAGAATGGGCAATCATAGACTTCTAAAACAATCTTCTCATCAATAAAACTCCTTGAATCCAAGGATATTCATATTATAAGTCCTCTTAAGAATCAAATAAATTTGAAATCATCCACAAACTTCACAAAAATACCAAGATATGATCCTCAGAAGTCCAAAACCCTAAGTCAAGGTAGATGGACATAGAATGGTGAATTCTTTGAATTTGGTGATCTCTTTCAAACATGAAGCATATACTTAAGATGAGAGACCATAGTTGATGACAAGAGAAATCTTCAATGGGAGATAATACTTTCAAAAATATTGAGAATTGAGTAGAGAAGGCATGGAAATAAACACATGAACCTATTGACTCCTTGAATAAGAGACATGTTCACCATTCACCTACAACATTTAGAGAGTAAGGTATACAAACATTATTGTTAATAAAATATCAATCATCACATACATTCAATGTTGCTTGGTGATCTCCCAAATGAAAACCCAAAGATGAGAGAGAGAGAGAGAGAGAGAGAGAGAGAGAGAGAGAGAGAGAGAGAGACCATTTGATCTTTGTGTAATGAAATGGTATAAAGTATGAGTGAATCTTAGGGGCAAAAATTGGGGTACAACAGTCATATATTAGCAAACATCACTTGACCAAAACAAACATGCATAGTGAAGAGAGATGAAACTAAAACAAGTTATAAATATCGACCTAAATCCTAAACAAGTAGCAAGAATTAAAATGGAAAAAACATTGTACTAAAGTACAAGTCATATAAAGAGATCCCTTAAGGTTCATGCATAATAGGTATGGACTTAAGAATCACAAGAGAAGGAAAACAAGTAAGCATACTAGGTAGTGAAGTCTGGTGTGTCAAGTACCTAGATCATCATGGCATAAGAAGGTAAAGTGAAGTGAAATAGATGAAGAAGTGTTCAAATCATAAGTGAAAACATCAAGGACACGTCATCATACATAAGCACACTCAATCTTCCACTATGATATTCAGCCATAGCTTTAAGCCTTTTTAACATGCTCGAATTCAAGGGTTAATTTTTGAACCCTTGTAAAGAAATATGATATCAATTACTTCTCTTTCATTTGTAGCATTTCATGTTGTTTTCTCAAGGAATAAATGTGAAGCTTCTTGACCTTCGTATCTTAACCATAGTATTTTTCTTGCATGTCCCATGCCTTTTTCGATGTTGCTGCGTGAGATATTTTATCAAACACCTTTGCTTCAATGCATTAGTGAATGTAAAATAGTGCATTTTAATCCTTCTTCTTGAAATCCTTGTATGCCAATGTCTGAAATTCAATAGCATTTTCTGCTAAAGGTTAAAGCCTTTATGGTACATACTGTGACACATCTTGAACACTGAAGATGACTCTCATTTGAACACACCATTTTCCCAATTCTTGCCATCAAGAATTGGAAGATTTGTAGGGAAGTTATTGCCACCTATTCCAACCATAGCTTTAATCGCTAGCGGTTGAAGCTTCTCTCTAAGTTTTTTCCTTTTCCATACTTCCACCTTCTTTTCATGTCATCAAATCCTCCTTTCTTTGAATAAGCAATTAGTGCCTACTCAGAATGTTTCTTTGTATCTCTTTGGTTTAGTCTCACCTCTCTGGCTTCAAGAGATCCTTGCAGATTCTTCATTCTCATTGTGGTTAGATCTTTGTTTTTCTCAATTCTTATTACTATCATTTCATATTGAGGAGTGATACTTCAAAGTACCTTTTCTACCTTCATTTTCTCTATCAATATCTCTCCAGAATTCTCCATCTGGTTGGTTAATTCTTGAACCTTTGTGAATAAATTTGCTATCGGCTCAATACTGTTTTCTTAAGGACTAGAGGCGCACCTTCTTTACCTTTACATCTCCATCATAGTATTTTTCCAGCATGTCCCATTCTTCTTTCAATGTTTCTGTGTGAGAGATTTTATCAAATATCTTTGCTTCAACGCATTGGTGAATGTTATATAGTGCATTTTTATCATTCTTCTTGGATTCCTTGTATGCCAATCTCTAAGATTCAATAGCATTTTCTGCTAGCGGTTGAAACCCCTCTTTTGCATACTCAGACACATATTGAGCACTTAGGATGACTCTCATTTGAACATACCATCTTTCCCAATTGTTGCCATAAAAATTGGAAGATTTTCAAGGAAGTTGTTTCCGCATATTCCAACCATAACTTCAATTGCTATTGATTCATGGAACTCAACCGATCTCGTGATACCATACGTTGTTGTTGACATAGCACAGTGTATTGTAAAAGGTAATTAAGAGAGGGAGATAGAGAGAGTAGTGGAGTGAAGGAAGAGATTATTCTTTATTGATTGAGTGAGAGAGTATTACATAATACATACATACATATATAGTCATGTAACTGAATTTCGAAAGTAGACTAACTATGTTTGAATACTACACAATATTTGTTACTTGCGAGATTGCCTCTTTAGTGTGGTATAGAGTTTTAGGTGGATCTGATTTGTTCGGACTCTAGCTTGTGAATATCAAGGTGGTTCTTTATTAATTGTGGTTGTGCTTTTGTGTGATCCATTTTTTCTTGGCTTCCCTAATTTTGTCTTGTTTTTTTCTTTTCTTTTTTGGGTATTTCTTGTGCTTTGTCCTGTGTTTTGGTTGTATCCCGTCTTTTTATTTTATTGATATATTATATTTGTTATTAAAATAAAAAGTAGATTTAATTTATCTCTAATTTTATAAATGATAATTTAGGTTAGTTACATAAAAGTTTCACCAATTGAACTCTAGACATCCCAACTTCAACTATTATTTTCATCACTTATCACTATTATTTCTCATTTAGCACTATCATTTGTTTTGAAAGGTTATAAGAGACATTAAAATACACCTCCAAAAATGAAACTTTAGAATAAAATAAAGAATAACCTCTAATGAGCATCAAACGTTTCATGTGACATTTTTACAAAGCTTGAGTGATCAAAGAGACACTTACAATTATTCTTTATTTATGAGTGACTTCTTGCAATTTAGTAAACACTTAAATTATTAAATTGAAGTTAATAGTGCATAAATTGTTACTTATAAGAAGATTAACCTAATTTCTATTTATCATATACAAAAGAGAAAAAAATTATGACTGGAGTTCACAAATTCGTTTGTGCTTTGATCATCATTCTTTCTCTAATTGCTCTTGTAACCAGTGACAGTAAGTTATTTTTCATAACTATTTTAAGTTATCTTCTTTATCATATACATAATTGTTAATAACTTATTAATAATATTCCTTTTTTTTTTATTTGACACCACAGACAAATTGTTCTGCTACAAGCTTGAAGATTGTGATCCCAATTTTAAATGTCGTGAAGGTTATGTTATGAAGTGCCATATTTTTCGATGTAACTGTGAGCCAAAGGAAGAATAAGTTGAAAAATAATTGTATGTTATTTCTAAGCGTACAATTCCCTTGTCAATAATGATGTGGGTATTTAAAGAATAAATTTAATAAATACTAGTGTATTTCTCCAATTTTGTTTGGATTAAACATATACTCAGAGAGGTGAGAATTTATTGTTCATTGTCTTCAAAATTATTATTGTTCATGTTATGAAAAGTATTTACTAAAAAGTATACATTTTAACACTATACGTTTATAGTTCTTACACATTTCAAAGAGTAAAAAAAGTATTATTGTTACTGTAAAAAAAAAGCATAAATCTATGAAGGAATAAAGAATAAGACGACTCATATCAAAACTACCGTATCATTTTCAGAACTACTAAGAGATGTACATCAGTTTTTTTTTTTTTTATAAACTATAGTCGTTTATTTAAAAAATGATTACGATTGTATTTGCCTATAAAATATAAAATCATCACATGTAGAGTAAAAAATATTTATTATATATGTTTATTTATTAGAGGTGTTTAAATAAAAAATATAAATGGATTTAAAAAAAATAAAAATTACAAAATATTAAATATTAATAAATGTGTTTGAATATCATTTTATAAAAATTATTAAGATCAGTCGGTTTTCAGGTGGATTTATTATTTAAACTAATTCTAATTTAATATTTATTGATTTTTTATTTGTAAGATATATCACGATAGTTTATTATTCACAAATACTTATAATACCTATATTTTAATACAAGTCTATTAATTTTTTTAATCAAAATTTTTTATTATTTTATTTTTAACCATAAATTCTCATTTTATAATATAATTTTTAAACAATTATATTTTAAAGGCTTAAATAGTCTTTTGGTCCCTGTAAGTTGGCGTGGTTTTTTATTTTTGTCCCTGAAATTTATTTTTTTTAAAATAATTCTTGAATGTTAAATTATTTTTGATTTTAGTCCCTAAAACTAAAATCCGAAGGAAATTCGAAAAAAAAATAGAAAATTCGCAGAAAAATTCAAAGAAATATTTTAGGAACTAAAATCAAAAAGATTTTAATATTCAGGGATCATTTTTTTTAAAAAAAAAATTATAGAGACGAAAATAAAATATATGCTAACTTACGTATACCAAAACATTATTTAAACCTATCTTAAATTACATTAAATTTATTGTTTTATGGTATTTATAATATTTATAAAAACTTTAATAATTTGGATATTAAAAATTAATTAAATCGCATAAAATTAAATTAGATTATATGAAGCTTTTTTAACTAATCATCCAAAATCAAATTGAAATATAAGCAAATTTATCTCCAAATTAAATAAGTTTTGGCCTCAAAACTGATTCAAATCAGCCACAAACATTCATAGTATCTATAGTTAATATAAGAAAAAAAACAAAAACTGTCAATAATCAGTCAATAAACTTGTTTTTAGAAACAAATCACATACTGATAATGCGTAGACATGAATCAAGTTTAATAACTTAATTATAATTGAAAATTGAAAATTTATGAATGTGGTGATTTATAAACTACAATGAAATTGTCATACATTTTATACTTGCTACAATAGCACAATAGCACAATGAGATATCCCTGTATTTGTAGGGTTTTCTTTTTGGAGTTAAGGGTATGTTGATCGTGTTTAGGGTTAGCTAAAGTAGAGTGGTGAGAAATTTTGTCTATGATTTATTTGAAAAAAGTTGGAGATACCATTACTACAGATAACACTTATAATGTTGGACGCGAAATGTATTTTATCTCGAAAATTCAGTCAAGGTTATTAAAGTCGTCATGAGAAGTCTGCAGTTAATACCTCAGTGTTTTTAACACCGAGGTTATTATTGAAAAGGCCATGAGTTTGATCCCTAAAAACTGGATTTTTTTTTTCATTTTATTGCGCGCTTCATATACTTATCGGTTTTATTTATAATCCTAGGTAAAATGGTATTCATTTTATCTTAGTTTTAGAGAATAATCGAGGGGTTTATTATTTAGCCTTTTGACTATATTTCTCAATTTCCTGGGCCCCAATATTATATTTTGCCTGTATCTTTTCCGCTGGCCTTTATCATATCATTATACAGGGTTAGAATAATATCATATATCATTTTAAACATATGTTCATATACAAAATAACATTGTTATCGTCAAGACAAAATAAGAAAATATTTGTTCATATACAAAATAACATTATTATCATCAAGACAAAATAAGAAAACCTCAGTTAATATACAAAATAACATTGTTAGCAACCAATAGAAACTATTGTTCTTGTTCTCGTGCTTCATAAAGAGATACGAAGACAGTGGCCCAACAAGATCGAATGTCATTAATTTCCTCTGTTGAATATAATTTTTGGTTGCTAAGCTCCTACAATTAGAACAAAATTTAAGCTAAAAACAACAAAATTAGTTTAAGAAGTATACATAACATAACATGAATTAAGCTAATATCTTATTCTTCATAAATCCTTGTGTAATACCATCAGAGACAATATGGAGCATATATCTCATGACATAATATCCACAAGAATGGGAATCGGTTTGTTTACGCCACTACAAATAATTTTTATTTATTAACGTCACACTAATACACACAATTAATATAATGTCAAATAGAACAATTATTATACTTACTCTTGGGTAATGAAAGTTTGGCTTTCTACCGATAAGATGTTTTCTTCGCGCATTATATTCCTCCATCGCTCTACACGTGTAGGTTAAAATTAAACATGAATAAAAACTATTGAATTCTAAATTTAAATTTGAGTATAATAAATAATACAACTTACCCATTCAAAGCGGTGATCACAACTTCAGGAAGTGTACAGTGAATAGAGCAAAACACAAATATGCTATTTTTATTGGGACATATGACAAGTAGTTGCCAATGTCGGCTGCATAAATATTCAGAATAATTAATAATATGGATAAAATTGATTTTATAAATGAAAACACAAATTAATATATACTTACTCGCGGTATAATGGGGCCAAATAACAATATTTGATGCTCCCTCTCTCCATCAACTTATCTTGTACGTAATTTTTGACTTTGTGACCTGGAGAATCGCGAGTAAGAGCAATCTTCACAGCATCTAAGATATAATACTTTTTTAGAACATTCCTTTCTAAACAGAAGTCATGGATGTACCTTCAAGGTCAAATCTTTATGTTAAAGTACAAGAACCTATGTATATAAAAATAAATCAACACAATAATGCTTACGAGCACCAAAATTGCATTATGGACTCGTCTAGTTCCTCGTCTCCCTTCAAAAATTCATTTAACGAAGTATTGTTAAGAAACAACAGACAAAGTGGATCATAACTTAATTTGAAACCCATATTAATAGATTTAATACTCGCCATCATCATCTCTAGTCTCCGAAGGCTATCTTGATTTGGTGGTGAGGGTTCAACGCTGCCCTGGTTGGCAGAAAAACTATGTGATGCGCATGTACCACCCGTAACTTTCTCAACTATATTCTCTCGAATTTCTATCTGATTTAAATTTGTAAGGTTAAGTATACCCAACAAACTCAATGTTTGCATCACAAAAACAACATAAATACAATCCAATACTAAAATACGCAGACAATAATAACAACAAAATATAATTTATACCTCAAAAACATCGCGGGTACACTTCTTGGTCCTCTTCTTCTCATTCATCATCTCTCTCTACTCTTTCTTCTTTTGGACACTCTCCCGCACCTCCTACAACAACTTCTCCCTCTCCTCCTCCAAAAATTTCTCCTATACCGTTTGCAAAAACTTTTCCATCTCCTCCTCAACTTACATCTCATGCACAGTCTTCCATAACCTCTCTCTCCTCATCCAAGAACTTCTCCTGCACCATCTGTCAAAACCTCTCCCTCTCCTCCTCCAAGAACCTTTCCCACATCTTATCCCTTTGCTCCCCAACTTAACAACAACAGTCTCTTCATCCTCTCTTACTCATTTTCTCTGTAGATGATTTACAACGTCCAAAATATGCCTTGAAGCCAATGTATCTACCAAGACCATGAACATGCCCAGGATGCTCCTCCGTTCCTATCTCTTCTACCAAGATGTCATGATGACTTGTGAAGTGAAGAGTCTGAATTTTGTTTGTTCAACAAGATCATCCTCTCTTAACACATTAAATTTTATCTTTACCAAATTGGTTTAACTAAAATAAATATTCTTGAAAAAAGTATCTACTTACAATCCTTTGAGCCACTTCACGCATAGCTTTTGGGATGATGTATTAATAGAGGCTCTTTGGGGGAAGATTTATAGAGTTGGAGATTTTTTTTCCCTAGCTTCAATACCAAAGAACTTTGTCATTAGAGGTCTTGGTCTCTTAGGATCGTGGGATAGAATTTTTCTCCCTTTTGTTGATCTTAATTCAATTGGTATTTGGAAAATATCACTACCCAAGTTATCTCCATGAGTTGAGATAATTTGGATGGTCCAATTTCAAATGGGAGACTAGGTACCCACGACAGGAAGATATCACCCATCATTTGGTGTCATGGGGAAAAGTCTTGGTCCACCTAAGGTCTTACCCAATACACTCGCTCATCCCAGTGTGTTTAGATTTTCCATCTTCTTATTAGATTATCCTTTCTTAGGTCCTAATAAAACTATACTGGCACACCTCCCTCAAGTATGAGGGCTTGGAAAGGATGAATTAATTTAGTTTCTTTGAGATTTCATGCGTTTGTGATAAGAGCTTCCTTGATTCTGATATACATGGTGACTAAATTTGAATAAGTATTTAAGTTGAGTCTCTTGGGTTAGAATTTATATTAAGTTTCTCAAGCAAGAATTTAAGTTGAGTACCTTAGTAAAAAATTTGGAATTGATTCCCTCAAGTGAGATGTTAATGGGACTCCTTTAAAAGAGACTCTAAGTTGAGTCTCTTAGACGAGACTTTAAGTTCAATCCCTTAGGCGGGACTTTAAGTTCAGTTCCTCAAGCGATTATTTAATATGAGTCATTCAAGCAAGATTTTAAGTTGAGTCTCTCATGCGAGACTTTAATTGTATTCTCTCATGAAATACTTTAAGTTGATTCCCTCAAGGGAGACTTTAGTTTGAGAAGGCGGAAATTTAATTTGAGTCTCTCATGCAAGACTTTAAGTTGAGCCCCTAAGGAGAAACTTTAAGTTGAAACACTCAAAGGATACTTTAAGTTAAGTATGCTTGACTCTTAGACCTTTGCTTTTGTGCAAGCCATTCCATTATCCTATTAGAGGGTTTATGTAACACCCCCTTCAAGGTTTTTGAAAACATTATTACCATGTGTCGATTTTCCTGACTTCATTTGGATTTATTTCTTTGTAATTTTAATTAGCTTTGAACCATATTCTTTTATGTCACTCTAATTGAGTAGATTTCTCTCAAGGGCCATCCTTGGGTGGTGAAAGTTACGTCTATTTTGGCGATGACTTCAAAAGTAAATTTCCTGATAAGGTGACAAGAATACTTTAGTGAAGTTCAGCCTAAAAATTCATTGTAGGGAGAAAAGGATCCTTCATTGAAGGTCTAGAGTATAAAAGGTATAGCGTACTATTTACTCATAGGGTGGAAAAGATCTTTCAGTGAAGGCCCATCATATAATTTCCTCATAGGGTGGCAAGGATCCTTAAGTGTAGGTCCAATTTACAATTGCTTGGTATGGAGACAAGGATCCTTCAATGAGGTCCAAAGTACAATTACCTTGTACAGCAAAAATGATCCCTTTGTAAGTGTGAATCAGTAACTGATTCCTGGAACTTTGAAGACGATTTAAGTTGTTGTGTATCTTGATGTCCATGAGATATATATAATTATTTATATTTTTTCTTTATTATATATATATATATATATATATATATATATACACACACACACACACGCACGCACATCACACTTATAAAAAAAACATATATGTGCACCCCTGTACAAATAGAGGTGGTCAGAGGCTTTAAGAATTTTTGATTGACTGTCAGAGAGAGAAAATTGAGATTAAGCTATTCATTAACTTAACTCAAAAAAATCAAGAGTCATCACCAAACATTATTGTTTCCAAAGGGGAAAGGGAAAAGGTTAAAAAAATTCCACAAATAAGTTTCGAAAACCAAAACAAAAGAGAGATTTAGGTATGGGGTTGGTTATGCAAGGGGAAGGTATTAGCACCACTCATATCTATGGTACTCCATAGGAACCACTTGCATTTGTTTATTAAATGAACTTTTGTTTTTTGTTTGATTTTAAGTGGAAAGGACATTTTGTCATATTCGAGTAGAAAACTCAACTTACTACCCACAAGTATAAGGAAATGAACATTTGCATCATCTTGATATGGAGAATTTTATTTGGATTTACTCAACATTCAAGTTGAAAATTTTAATCAATTTCACAACATAATGTAAAATTATAGGAATTTGTATCACTTTGAAAATAGACTCATATCCTTTTTTTTTTAAAAAGGTCTGGTTTAGAAAGAAAGGTTCACTAAGGCACAAAGAGAAATTTCACAAGGTTTGTCTTTTTTAAGAGTTTTGAAAGAGCTTGAATATGCTTAAGTGTTTATCATTTATTAAGAAACATATTTTTGGATAACTTAACAAAGTCAAGGTTTGTTTAAAAAAAGATGTGAAGTTTGAAAACAAGAAGTTTTTGAAATAGGGAGAAGATTTTGTAAATATAAGAAGGGGATGGGATGAAGAGACTATCCTAAAGTATAAAGTAAATGATATGAAATTAAAAGTCTCATTGTAAGGTAGCCCAAGAGAAAGTCTTTGTGTGTGCAAGTGAACTAACCATAAGAATAGTAAGCATTTGACATTGGTAAAAACTATAAATCATTTGCCTTTGAATTTAAGCCACAAGTTGATCAAGCATAATGAAGAGATGAACATAACAAAGCACAAATAATAGTCACAAGGTCTCTAAACATATCAAAGTCTTAGATGCAACACATGTTCTAAATGATTCTAAGTATCAGGTACCATAGAGTATCAGATGAACTCCAAGTTAAGGAAAAGTAACCATGGTCTCAAGTCCAAAGTCCAAAACTCCAAATGCAAGGGATGGTAACAAAAGTTCCTCAAGAGCACATTATAAGTTTTTTAGAGTTTTGTATTTATTAATGTCTTAAGCCTTTGAAGGAAATCAAACAAAATAAAGCAAAAGATAAAAATGATATGAAATGATAAATGACTTAAATTATAAAAGGCAAGAAATTAAATTGTACAAAAGTAAAGGGCGGAAATTAAATGGCCTTAATGTAAAGGTGCAGAAAAGTAAAGTTAACACAATAATAAGGAGTTAATGTTAGTATTAATTATTAATCAACTGTCTTGGGAAAATTTGGTGCTACATTAAGCAATTGTAATTGGACTTATGTAGAATTCTCAACTATCTGGGCTCGGGCAATATCAATATAGGTCTAGAGAATGCTAAATAAATTATACAAATTCGTTCTCCAAAAACAATGCAACACCATGTGTAATGGCAAAAATATTTAAGAATAAGTCATTGATTGACTCAACTCATAAAAATAACAATGAAGTCGCCACTGCGCTTTTATTTTATCCAAAGGACAGGGAAAAAGAGCGAATAAAACCTAAAGATAGAAATCCAGGTACGGGGGTTGGTTATACAAATGGAAGGTATTAGGCACCCTAAATATCTACGGTATTCCGCATGAACCTCTTTGAAAATATGTGTATATGGCTATAAAAATATATGTATAAAATAGATGGTATAGATGGGAAAGAAGTATTTTTTTATAATTTTTGATTTGATAGAACTTCCGATGAGTTCTAGGCCTACATACCGACAATGTGTAATGTTGAAATCAAAATCCATGTAGTTCAGTTAAAAAAGACCAAAATTGGTGTGTTGGTTAATTTTAAGAAGAGTAAACATCTCTTCATATCCGAGTGGTAAACGTAATTACTACCCACAATTATTAGAAAGGAGAATATCATCAACTCAAAGTGGAGGATAAAGCTCAGATTTTCATCAACGAGCATCACTTAACACCAAGTGGAAAATGTCTCACTTCACTATATATCGTAGAAGTATAGTAGTTCACATCACTACAAAGAGTCGACAAGAGTATAATCTTTTAAAAAACATTTAAAGGGAGAAAAGCCAAAATGGCTAAAAAAAAAAATTGAGTGAGGTTAATTGACTTTTAGTCTTAAGAAAAATGTCAAGGTATTATTAAATTGATTGATGGTTTTATTTAAGTTTTTTCTTTTGAAAATGCATGGACCTAAGTCCAAGTTTATTATGAAAGCGGATCGAGTTAGAAAACAAGAAGCTTTTGAAAAGGGAGGAGAAGATTTTGAAATTATAGAAGACAAGAGGAGATGAAGGGACTATTGTAAGTACATAAAGTAAAACGTGAAGGTAAAGAAAGATCTAACCGAATGAGAAACCAGTAATTGACATCAAAAAGCCAATACAATACTCTATCCTTTGGATTCACAAAACAAACCAAAAAATATATGGACAAAAATACCAATCTCAGATAAATCAATGTCTCGGATGAAATCAAATCTTCACAAAAAATCGGGCAGAGTAACGACTGTATTTAGAATAATTTTCACTTATAGACGAGTACAAACAAAACAACCTGCACACAGAGATAACCAAACCAATGCCTTGGAGTAAACCCCAAGGACTCCAGACAAAATAACAACAAAGTTACAGAATCTTCGAGTTAAGGTCAAGGTCCTAATCCTAAGTCCAAGATCAAATCTCCAAGCATAGGAAAAGTAGCCAACTCTACGTTACCACTTTTTATGGTTTTAAATAAGAAACAAGATAAAAGGTCCAAGTGGACAAAGGGAGAATAAGAGAAGCATAAACATGATAATGGATGCTAAAATTAAAATAAAGCGATAAAGAAAGCATAAAAAGAAAGCAGGAAATTTAATGTTAGTAATTAGTTGTTAGTTGGTTTATATGAAGGATCCATAATGATTTGAACATTGAGCTTAAGTAAAAGGTTATGAGGAGTCATCAGAGGATTGATAGAATTAAAACCTCTACACGGTGAATCGATAATTTTATTGGCTATAGCTCAAAATTTAATCATCCTTGGGCTTGCAAGTTCGTATTGGGCAACGAAGAATCAATCATATAAAGAAAGAAAAATAAAATCATATGGTTCACGATTATTTGAGCCTTGAGCCTATGTCAAAGGTTATGAGGACTCATCAGAAGATTGATAGAACCAAAACCTCTACACAATGAACCGACAATTTTATTGACCGTAGCTCAACACTTAGTCATACTTGGACAACTTCAAGCATAAAGCTTGGCCACGAAGAAAGATTTTCCGATATGAGGGAAAATGTAGAGCTATTTTAAGCAATCACCAAGTAACCTATATAGAGGTCACCCTACAACGAGGTCTGTCAATAATGATCTATGTGTTGAAAAGACAAGTTAGGGGAATGATATGTAAATCAATCCCTTGATGTTTGCAACACATGTAAAAAAATAGGGTAAGATGAAGAGGGAGAAAATAAGTCACAAAATAAACAATGCATTAGATGAATTCATCTGATCTAACTTCATTAAAATCAATCAACCATCTTGGTGGATTTGGTCTTGAGACCTATGAAAACTCAAGTTCCATTGATGTTGATGAAATTTATTTCCCAAAATGGATCCATACACCATCATGTCTGAAACAAACATTAAGTATTTATTAAAATAAAAAGAAATAAAAAAATGATTTTAAAAATGAATATTTAATTGGATTTTTATTGATGAAATACATAATATTATCCATACATCAAAATAAAAAACCAAGAAAATTATCCAAAGTCAAACAAAGGTCAACAAGTGTTGATAAAAATTTTCAGAAATTTTTGAGACCTAAACCTATTTTTAATAAATAAAAGAAAATAGAAAAATAAACCAGAATTAACAAAAAAATAGTAAAATTAGAAATAAAATTAAATGACGTCACCAATATTTGCCAAGAGGTCATCGGATCCTTCCCTAATTTTTCAAAATAAAAAAATGTTAAAAAGTATTTTTAAATAATTAAACAATTCAAATAAAAGATAAAAATCATAAAAATATCAAATCTGAAAATAAAGTTAAGAAAAATAAAAAATAAAAAAGATAATAATTGAAAATATTTTTGTGAATTTTTTCATAATTTTTTAATCAGAAATTCATGTTTTTATGAATTTTTGAAGTTTAAAACAATTAAATATAAAAATCAGAAAATAAAAATAAAACCAAAAAAATATGGACCATCTGATCAATGTTGAAACGCGTTAGTAAGAAGATATGATGGATTTGACGCGTTGTGCATGCTATAGTCCTTAGTGAGTATCACACAGAATCAAGTTTGAAAATTTATAAAAAAAATAAAAGCAAGTGTCACGTTCTGATTGGTTGAAGACGTCCATGTCATCATCTTCAAGCTCCATAACATTGAAAAATCAACGAAAACACCTGAGTTGCAGGTTCCACAAATTGAAAAATTAGCATTCGTGAGTGGTATCCTTGGATTTGTCACTTCAAGACGATCTCAACCACATGCCTGCGAAAAATTTATATTAACTACAACGTAGTCCATTTGGAAAAAACCAGAGAAAACATGAACGATTTTTGGAATTAAATGTTCAAATCGTCATGAAAATGGAAACCAGAAGAAGCTCGAGCTTCAGAGAAAAAGAGGCTACATCCTAGCTGTTTATTTGGAGTAAAATGATGGAGAATTCTACCGGAACGAAGTTCAATTTCAGAGCTCTGGAACATGACTTGTTTAACACGATTTAGGACACCTCAAGGCACGATTCTTGTTCTGTTAGCTTCGGTGGAGTTCAATGAAGCTTATAGAAGAATCAATTTGGAACTGGAAGTGCTCTTACTATGAATTCGAGATTTCAGAAAAGTGAGGTATGGAGGAAGTTTGGCAGGGTGTTTCTGGCTATCCGAGCTTGGGAAATTGAATGGTGAATGGTCTCTTATTTGTAGGAGAGTGAATGGTGATGAGAATTAGAAGAAGTTGTGAGGTTTGGAGGGAATTCGTGCAAGGTTGTGTGCACGAGTGAAGTGTGACTTTCTTGGCATCAAAAAACAACAAAAAATTCCATTTAAAGGTGCTAATTACTTCTGAAAGGTTGCTAAACATGATTAGAAGCAAAATTGTGCAAGAATTTTATGTTTAGAGGCCAAACTAATCCAAACCAAATCTAACTTCAAGCTAAAGTTCAGTTTCGAGAAGGCAACTTCACAGTTATGGTGTTAACAATGTATGGCACTATATGATGTGATTCTTGAAGCATTTGAAAGATCTCATTACACTCTTTACAATGTGCCAAGAAAAACTTGATTTGGATGCTTTAGTTGAAAGTTATGTCCATTTGAAATCATGAAAAACACACTGATTTTAACACTTAGAAAAATTTCTAAGTATTAAACTTAAAAAATGACCTATAATTTTTGCATCCAAACATGATCTTTCACTCAAAATTTGATCTATATCAAAAATAATGATATGAATTGGACCTCTCAAATGGCATTATGGAAAAAGAACCACCCAAAATCACCAAAAACTGAGAGAGTTATGGCCTTGTGAAGTTGATGAAAATCCATGAAATAACCTATAATCTTTCAAACTTTTAAGGTATCTTCCAAACATTTTCAAGCTTTGACCATAAATGAGGCTAAAGTTCACATCCTTAAGATCACTGTGGAAAAAGAATGGACTCAAGGTGATAAAGATTGATCAAGTTATGATCCTTTGAAGATGATAATAAAAAATGTATAAATTCACCAAAGACCTATAATCTTTTGAACCAAATTATGACTTTCCAAGCATTATCAAGTTTTGTCAATTGAACTAGGTTATAATTGACAACCTTAGGTTCATTTGTGAAAAAATAATGAGCTCGAGGAGATATAATATGACCAAATTATGATCTTTTGAAGTTACCCAAGAAAGATGAAGGACCATTCTAGAAGACTTGTAATCCTTGAACCCTCAAGGTATCTTTCAACCAAATAAAATCCTTAAACCAACGAAGATATTTTTTAAAGACCCTTTTAATATAATCATGGCTTTGGAATCAATCCAAAATCTCAAGCAACAAGATATGATCCTCAGAAGCCCAAAACCCTAGCTCAAGGAGCATTGGCCATAACTTGGAAACTTCTTCAACTTTTGATGATCTCTCTTGCACATGGAGTCTTGTCACAAAAGGTGTATGGTCGCCCTTGGGAGAGATGATCACAACGCCAATACCATTTCCGAGTGTGTTGGAGGCTCCATCAAAAACCATGGTCCATCAGGATCCTGGATCAGGTCCTTCATCCGGTCCAAGCATTTCATAATTGGTAACCAACATAATATTCTCGTCCGGGAACTCAAAATACATAGTCTGGTATTCATCTATGACTTGATGAGCCAAATGATCTGCCAACACACTTCCTTTGATTGCCTTCTAAGTGGTGTACTGAATGTCGTACTCAGTCAAGATTATTTGCCATCTTGCTATTCTTCCGGAGAGAGCAGGTTTCTCAAATATATATTTTATCGGATCCGTTTTAGAGATCAATAAGGTAGTATGAGTCAACATATATTGTCTTAGTCGGCGAGCAGCCCAAGCCAAAGCGCATCAAGTTTTCTCGAGCAGTGAGTATCTTGTTTCACAGTCGGTAAACTTTTTGCTAAGGTAGTATATTGCATACTCTTTTCGACCAGACTCGTCATGTTGTCCCGACACACACCCCATTGAATTCTCTATCACTGTTAAGTACATGATTAAAGGTCTTTCTTCAACTGGTGGCATCAGAATAGGAGGCTCTTGAAGGTACTCCTTGATTTTGTTGAAGGCTGTTTGGAAATCGTCGTTCCATTCCACTACTTGATCTTTCTTCAGTAGGTTGAAGATTGGCTCACAAGTAGCAGTTTGATGTGCAATAAATCTGGAAATGTAATTCAAACGTCCTAGGAAACTACTGACTTCCCTCTCGGCGCGGGGTATTGGCATTTCTTGAATAGTTTTAACCTTAGCGGGGTAAACTTCAATACATTTACCACTGACGAAGAAACCTAAGAGTTTACCAGATCTAACTCCAAAGGCACACTTGTTCGGATTTAATCTTAATTTGTATTTCTTCAATCTATCAAACAGCTTACGCAGATGGCAATGATGTTCTTCTTCAGTTTGTGATTGAGCTATCATATCATCGATGTAGACCTCTATCTCGTGATGGATCATGTCATAGAATAAAGCTACCATAGCACGCTGATATGTCGCACCATCATTCTTCAATCCGAATGGCATAACCTTGTAACAGAAAGTTCCCTATTGTGTGACGAAATTAATTTTCTCCATATCTTCGGGAGACATCTTGATTTGATTGTAACCGGAGAAACCATCCATGAAAGAGAATACCTCATGTTGAGCGGTATTGTCAACCAGGACATAATATGTGGAAGCATAAAGTCGTCTTTCGGGCTCGCCTTATTCAGATCTCGGTAGTCTACACACATACGCACTTTGCAATCCTTCTTAGGTACTGGTACCACGTTCGCAACCCACTGTGGATAAGAAGTAACGGCTAAGAATCTTGCATTGAACTCCTTCATGACTTCGACTTTAATTTTCTCAGACATCTCAGGACGCATACGGTGAACCTTCTACTTTACAGGAAGAAAACCTTCTTTCATTGGTAATCGGTGTACCACAATGTCAATATCTAACAATGGCATGTCTTCATAGGACCATGCAAAAATCTCAATGTAATCTCGCATCATTTGGATCAGTCTTTCTTTAACACTGTTCTCAAGACCAGCTCCTGTAACGCCCTGTTTTAATTAATATTATATTATATTAATATTTTCGAGTTACCGATCGATATTCATTTTGCGACGAGAATAAATATATTAATCGATATATATATATATATATATATATATATATATATATATATATATATATATATATATATATATATATATATGATACTATATTTGGGCGACGTTTCATTCGGTCGGGTTTTTATTCCGTTCGGTTCGATAAAATATTATTCGATTCCGATATTTAATTCCCCGAAATTATTTTAATTAATTGTGTAAATAATATTATTGGATATTATTAGGTGTAATTAATAATTAAGTTAGGGGTGTGGGGAGCAATTAGTGAGGATTGGGTGTACACCCCTAGCTAGTAAGAAAACATAAGTTATAAAACCATTTTCTTTCCCTTTTCCTTCAATTTTCCTACACCAAGCAAACATAGAGAGCAAGAGAGGAAGCTAGTAAGAAAAATACCATTATAAAACTTTTCTCCTCATTTTCTTTCCATTATATAACCAAAGCCAAAACATGAACTTAGAAGCTTGGAGAGAAAAAGATAGGGTTTTGGGAAGAAGAAGAAGGAGAGCAAGAACAAGCATGAGGTTGGGGCTTTGATGGAGCATCTTGCAATCAACCAAGCTAGAGGTAAGGGGTTTGATTCTCCATCTCACATTGTTAGGTTTTGATAGTTATATTTTGGATTTGGGGGAAAAATTGATAGGTTGATTTATGAGTTGTGTGTTTGATTGTTTGATTGAAATAGATTAGAAAAGTTGAATTAGGTGTAGGGATTATGAGGTTGATGATGATTAGAATCAATGGGAATGGTAAAAGTGAAGTTGGGAATGTTAAAAATGGAGTTTTCACGCAGGTCAATCAACACAGGCCGTGTTGATTCACACGGGTGCCCGTGTTGATCCCTTGAACAAGGAAGAATTGATGCCAGGTCCATCAACACGGGCCGTGTTGATTCACACGGGTGCCCGTGTTGATTCTCTGAGTTTGATTTTTTTTACGTTTCTAGAGGCTTTTCAACACGGGCCGTGTTGATGCACACGGGGGCCCGTGTTGATGCACACGGGGGCCCGTGTTGATGCATCTATAGCCTCCAATGTTCTGATTTTTCGCACTTCTTTTGGAACCCGATTGTGTTCGATTTTCCGATTTCGGCAAATTCGACGACGGAGCAAGTTGCTCCGAATTCAACGAAAATTGACGTGCTTGCTAAGTTAGACGTGTAGAACGTAGTGGTGAGGTTAGTTTTTTGAAATTACGAGTTTTTACGAGATGACCCGAAATAGGCTTAATTACGGTTTAATTGAATCGGATTTCGTTTTAGTGGATTTAGGACACGTATGGACAATCCGATTGCGACGATTAATGTCGGTTATTAGGAATGGCTTTCGCGACGATTATAGGGGTTTGACTATTTTTCCGTATTCGGAATTTAGTGAATGAATCGATAATGATGTGGTGTGATTAAACATAATGTTGCGACGACATATTACTTAATGAATTCTTGATGATATGCGATGCAATGGTATATGTCTTTGTACATGATGATTATATTGGTGTTGTTAATAAATGCTTCCGATTTGTGAATGCATGATTTTTGATAGCGATAAATTGTTTGGTGATGTTTTGCATAATGCAAATATGATGCGATGATGTATTTATCTTGATGTGGATAAATTATGGCGATGTCGGCTTTATGCCAATTTTGATGAGCGTGATGGTGTTTTTGTTGTGTTGTTTTATTGTCGAGTCACATACATTGCATTGGCGACGATGGGCTTTTATGCCAAGCGACAATGGGCTTTTATGCCAAGCGACGAGGCTTTTATGCCAAGTGTTCCTATTTATGGACAAAGCGACGGGTACCACATGCATAACATAGTCGTGTCTCATGGAGTCGGTTATGTTTATGTTTAAGTTGTTTGGCGTTGGGTTTTTAATTGATTGATGATGTTGAATTGCGATGATATATGATGCTTTGTTTGGTGGTGATCTTTATGATGAACATGAAATGAACATGATTTGGTAATTCCATGATAACTATGCGATGAATATAAATGATGAGTTTTGCGACGATTTAACTTGATGAAATGCGTAATGCAAATATGATGTGATGATGTTTGTGACGATGGGCTTTATGCCAAAAAGCGACGATGGGCTTTAGCCAATTTGTGATGATTTTAGTTATGTTGCTTATGTATTAGCATTGTTTGATGTTGTTGTTTGTTGTGTTGTTTATGATAACCGTGTTGATTTTGGAAGTATTAACTTGTGACGGTTTCGTGGTGAGGAATGTTATGTGTTGTTGTGACGGTTTATGTCAATAAGGTTATGGAGATAAAGTGTAGATTATACACATTAGTATGAAGATTAAAGTAAGTAAGTTTTAATTAGGTGTTGGAATTACACTTATTAATCTATACCCTTTATAATTCCAAAACTATATATATACTTTATCATGCCTTTAATTATATGTTTTGGAGTATCTCACCCTTTACTTGTTTCGCCGTTACCTTTATATTGGTAACGTGCAGATTATGAAGACGAAGATTATAGCTGCTATTAGTTGAGTCGATGTCGCTCTGATACGTAGCACTCGGGGGGAAATATTTATATTGTCTTGTCGTTGTTCTTTTATTATTATTCCTTTTGTGAATAAGAATCATAATTTATGAAAATATGATTTTGATGAGGAAGTTTAATAAAGAAGATGTTTGATTATTAAGAATCAATTTATGATTTCCGATGATGCTATGTATCCGAGATTTATACTTTAAAGTAAACTATTTAAAGTGATTTGGTTTGATGATGTGACGCCTCAGTATTTAATTTATGAAATTTTAAATTACTCTGATTTTTGTATATAAAACCTTGGGTAAATTTGGGGTGTTGCATTAGTGGTATCAGAGCAAGGTCGGTCTGTCGGCCAGGTTATTTATGTGTTTAAACCCTGGTGTATGCGACATGTGTGTGAAACACTGTCGGTACTTGTTTGTTTCAAATTGTTTGTCTGCAGAGATGAGTTTGAAACAAGTTGGGGAGAAGTTTTACTTCTTGGTGGCGCTTGTGGCTTAGGTTGGAGCCTCAAGCAGTGTTACGCTTTGGTAACTTATAGTGTAAGTTTGAAGACGCTGTTGTAGTTTGGTAGAGATGGTTTATGTCACCATGATTGTCGACTGTTTATTGACAAATTGAGGGACTGATCATCCTTAATCTCTTGTTGATAGTAGTCGGGAATTGTGTTGGTTGGGATAGACTTGTCTTGCCAGCTTAATAGTGTATGAAGCAGATGTGTTGGCACAAGGTGGTGATGGTTACTTGATTTGTGGGCGAATTTGGATTTTTATGAGAAACAAGATTTTGGCAAGCGAGCTTCTTGTTGTGATTCTTCCGAAGCATATTGTGAAGATGTGAGTGAACTACCGCAGTAGTGCGAAGTGAAGTTTTGATGGATTGAGTTTTTGGAACTAGTTGTGATTCGAAGTATCCTTAAGGGATGTTTGTTTCTGAGTTAGAGTTGAAGAGTCAACTTGAGGATTGGTTTAAGCAGAGGTTGTTTATTCGAGCGGGTCACCGTGGAGTGCTATCGTTGTGTTATTCGAGAAGAACGAAGGTCGCTTAAGTTGATGTGTCGTTTCAGGCAAAGGAACGAAGTGGATGTTGAGGACAAGTATCTACTTTCAAGGACTGATGTTGGATAGATCAGTCATTTGGGGCTTTTGTGTTTAGTGGAACCGATGTAAAGTCTGGCTGTCTACGGGTTAGTGTGAGAACTGAAGATGTTTAAACAATGCTTTTCAAGATAGTGTGTGGTCCTGGCGAGTATTTGTTGATGTCATTAGTGTGACTGATGCGTCAGGTGTGATTTTGGAATGTTCAGACAGTACTCTCATGAGTAGCTGCAAGAGTTATTTCTTGTTCATGGATATTATTTGGTTCACATCAAGTTAAGGAATGGTGGAAAGCATCCGAGCATTGCGTTATTAGTAGTGAAGTTAGATCGGTGCATGTCGAGTATTCTAAAGATAGAATTTTGAACTATGGGATGTGAGTGCCTTAAGTAAGCGACTTAGACGGTGATATTTTGGACAGTTCCGCGAAGATTTATTTTGTATCTTGTAGGAGACCTCCAGAGGTAGTTTAGAGCTTAGAAGTTCTTTGTTTTGTTTGGTTAACTTCGTGAGTTTGATGGAAGATCTTTTTATAAGTTGGTATTGATCGTGAGTACTTTGACCCGAGATGGTTGAGTCACTATTTGGACTTCGCATTGGGAAGCGAATTTGTTTGAGCCGGTGAAAAGTTTAGCGAATGCTTCGATTTTGGTCTTGTTTTGTACTAGAGAACCTTGTGCGGCGTATTGTGATATTTCATTTTGGACTTAAGATGTATTTCGACGTAGAGTTGGAAAGTTTATTGCTACCTTGGAACGATTTGATTTCCATAGGAAAGATGGTCGGACATGTGAGTTAGAGTTTAATGCGGTTGTGCTCATTAAAATCTTATAGGTGCAGATGTTAACGACGAGAAGATTGGAATTGTTAAAGAAAATTCAAGTTTGAATACGATCCATAAAGAGACTTCGTATGGTGCTGAGTTTAGTATGTCGATATCGCGGTTAACCCAAGAATATCTGATTTGGGAATTGTTACTTTAAAGAATGTTGCATGTTTGTTTTGGGACACTGGTTGAGTTTAAGCTCAGAAGGTTATTAAGGATTTGTTCACTACTAACATATGGGTTTGGTCGGGTACTAATAGCCGTGGTGGATTATTAGATTATGACTAAGATAAGTCTTGACGGTAAAGAATTTTGAGATGGTTTGGTAGCCACAGGTACTTTAAGATGATTGATGTTTTATAAAGGAAAGTGTTCTATTTGTGACTGAAGTCGGTCGCGACGGTGTTCGTGTTGGATTCCATAAAGTTTATGTTATGGTTTTAAGTTCAGCTGTTTTGTAATTACAGGAGTATGAGACGACGTTGATGGGTAGGGTTCTTGAGAGAGTGTTTTGGTTTGAGTTACCACTTTGGAAGATTGAAAGTTATGAAAGGTGTTTCGAGTAAGAAACTGTGTATTGATCGTTATGGCGATGCGAGGATGGTGATTACTTATTATATATTTTGGGAATTGAATTGTCATAAGGGAAGACTTCATTGAAGTCAAGGGTATACGTCGAAGTTTCACAAGTGAAATATTTGGACAGTATTTGAAAAGGTCAAACTATGTCGTGTATTTTAGAGGATCAATGGACGTTTATCAATCAAGAATGAAAGAGTGATTTTTCGAGTTGATGAGGTTGATGTTACGAGGTGTCCTGACAGGTGTACGCTTTGAACGTATCCATTCTGAGTAATTGTGAAGTTGAGGAATTAACCAAGTTGTTTTACGGTTGGCATCTTATGTATTAAGGTGACGCAGCATGGTTTAGATATCGAGCATTGAATTTTTAGCGAATATGCGGGATTGTTGGATTTGGGCTAGTGATTTATAGTCGCAAGTCGTCTGTATACGCCCTAGGATGAGTGGTGTATCGCAGTTCTGTTATGTTTGGGTAACTTATTATTGTTCAAGGGTTGTACGTTGGTAATCTACAAGGACGATGTGACCTTGTGATATTCTGGAATAAAAGCGATAACTGCGAGTATAATTCTTGAGTTCGTGCTTATGCGTGATGAAGGCATCTTTTCGTGTTTGCGTAGCACGCGTGGTCTTATCCTTTTCTGATTGTTTCAGTTTTGGTTTGTATAACCATTTTGTTGTTTTCGTTTTAGCGATGATGTCGGTGTTGTGTCGTAGGACTTTATGTTCCTATCTTTGGTGACTCGTTTCCGAGGCGTCGGTTCGAGTGTATGACTAATTCTATGGTTGAGACGTTAGGATGGTATCGATCTTGTTTGTTTATTACTCGAGCGAACCGGTGTGTCTGCGACTTGTTTAGTTGTTGGGTGTTAGTTGGTTGTCGAGTGCATTGTATGGGCTTTGCATCTCGGCATGGTTGTTCTTGTCTAAACTTTGTGGTTAGGGAGATGCCCTTGTGTTAGGTGTATTTCATATGTTGTTTAATTGACGCGAGGATTGAGTGGACGAATGCGTAGGCATGTCCTGATTTATTCGTTTTAGTCGAAATTTCGAGGATGAAAGTTTATAAGTGGGGGAGAGTTGTAACGCCCTGTTTTAATTAATATTATATTATATTAATATTTTCGAGTTACCGATCGATATTTATTTTGCGACGAGAATAAACATATTAATCGATATATATGATAATATATTTGGGCGACGTTTCGTTCGGTCGGGTTTTTATTCTGTTTGGTTCGGTAAAATATTATTCGGATCCGATATTTAATTCCCCGGAATTATTTTAATTAATTGAGTAAATAATATTATTGGATATTATTAGGTGTAATTAATAATTAAGTTAGGGGTGTGGGGAGCAATTAGTGAGGATTGGGTGTACACCCCTAGCTAGTAAGAAAACATAAGTTATAAAACCATTTTCTTTCCCCTTTCCTTCCATTTTCCTACACCAAGCAAACATAGAGAGCAAGAGAGGAAGCTAGTAAGGAAAATACCATTATAAAACCTTTCTCCTCATTTTCTTTCCATTATATAACCAAAGCCAAAACATGAACTTAGAAGCATGGAGAGAAAAAGAGAGGGTTTTGGGAAGAAGAAGAAGGAGAGCAAGAACAAGCATGACGTTGGGGCTTTGATGGAGCATCTTGCAATCAACCAAGCTAGAGGTAAGGGGTTTGATTCTCCATCTCACATTGTTAGGTTTTGATAGTTATATTTTGGATTTGGGGAAAAAATTGATAGGTTGATTTATGAGTTGTGTGTTTGATTGTTTGATTGAAATAGATTAGAAAAGTTGAATTAGGTGTAGGGATTATGAGGTTGATGAAAATTAGAATCAATGGGAATGGTAAAAGTGAAGTTGGGAATGTTAAAAATGGAGTTTTCACGCAGGTCAATCAACACGGGCCGTGTTGATTCACACGGGTGCCCGTGTTGATTCTCTGAGTTTGGTTTTTTTTTACGTTTCTAGAGGATTTTCAACACGGGCCGTGTTGATGCACACGGGGGCCCATGTTGATGCATCTATAGCCTCCAAAGTTCTGATTTTTCACACTTCTTTTGGAACCCGATTGTGTTCCGATTTTGGCAAATTCGACGATGGAGCAAGTTGCTCCAAATTCAACGAAAATTGACGTGCTTGCTAAGTTCGACGTGTAGAACGTAGTGGTGAGGATAGCTTTTAGAAATTACGAGTTTTTACGAGATGACCCGAAATAGGCTTAATTACGGTTTAATTGAATCGGATTTCGTTTTAGTGGATTTAGGACACGTATGGACAATCCGAATGCGACGTTGACGATTATGATTAATGCCGGTTATTAGGAATGGCTTTCGCGACGATTATAGGGGTTTGACTATTTTTCCGTATTCGGAATTTAGTGAATGAATCGATAATGATGTGGTGTGATTAAACATAATGTTGCGACGACATATTACTTAATGAATACTTGATGATATGCGATGCAATGGTATATGTCTTTGTACATGATGATTATATTGGTGTTGTTAATAAATGCTTCCGATTTGTGAATGCATGATTTTTGATGGCGATAAATTGTTTGGTGATGTTTTGCATAATGCAAATATGATGTGATGATGTATTTATCTTGATGTGGATAAATTATGGCAATGTGGGCTTTATGCCAATTTTGATGAGCGATGATGGTGTTTTTGTTGTGTTGTTTTATTGTCGAGTCACATACATTGCATTGGCGACGATGGGCTTTTATGCCAAGTGACGATGGGATTTTATGCCAAGCGACGAGGCTTTTATGCCAAGTGTTCCTATTTATGGACAAAGCGATGGGTGCCACATGCATAACATAGTCCTGTCTCATGGAGTCGGTTATGTTTATGTTTGAGTTGTTTGGCGTTGGGTTTTTAATTGATTGATGATGTTGAATTGCGATGATATATGATGCTTTGTTTGGTGGTGATCTTTATGATGAACATGAAATGAACATGATTTGGTAATTCCATGATAACTATGCGATGAATATAAATGATGAGTTTTGCAACGATTTAACTTGATGAAATGCTTAATACAAATATGATGTGATGATGTTTGTGACGATGGGCTTTATGCCAAAAAGCGACGATGGGCTTTAGCCAATTTGTGATGATTTTAGTTATGTTGCTTATGTATTAGTATTGTTTGATGTTGTTGTTTGTTGTGTTGTTTATGATTACCGTGTTGATTTTGGAAGTATTAACTTGTGACGATTTCGTGGTGAGGAATGTTATGTGTTGTTGTGACGGTTTATGTCAATAAGGTTATGGAGATAAAGTGTAGATTATACACATTAGTATGAAGATTAAAGTAAGTAAGTTTTAATTAGGTGTTGGAATTACACTTATTAATCTATACCCTTTATAATTCCAAAACTATATATATACTTTATCATGCCTTTAATTATATGTTTTGGAGTATCTCACCCTTTACTTGTTTCGCCGATACCTTTATATTGGTAACGTGCAGGTTATGAAGACGAAGATTATAGCTGCTATTAGTTGAGTCGGTGTCGCTCTGATACGTAGCACTCGGGGGGAAATATTTATATTGTCTTGTCGTTGTTCTTTTATTATTATTCCTTTTGTGAATAAGAATCATAATTTATGAAAATATGATTTTGATGAGGAATTTTAATAAAGAAGATGTTTGATTATTAAGAATCAATTTATGATTTTCGATGATGCTATGTATCCGAGATTTATACTTTAAAGTAAACTATTTAGAGTGATTTGGTTTGATGATTTGACGCCTCAGTATTTAATTTATGAAATTTAAAATTACTCTGATTTTTGTATATAAAACCTTGGGTAAATTTGGGGTGTTACAGCTCCTATCTTGACTTCTTTTCTGTCTTTGTTGGTACCTAAATTCACAACCTCGACCGACTCCTCATGCGGCTGTATAGCCCTTTCCTCTTATTGTAGTAATCTGGAAAATTCTCCTGGCACCTCAAAATCTTCCTCGCCTTCGTCTTCGGCTTGGTAGATCGGATTGTCAAATTAATATTTATCAATAGTAGAGTTGTTATCAATGAGATCCGGAATGGACATGGATCTGTAGTTTATTATGTCTGTGTGTATAAGAACACATAGATATTTCGAAAAGGTGATAAAGTAAAAGAAAAGACAGAGAGCGCAAAAATTTGAATGCAAATATCCAATGATTTATTGAATGAAAATATACAAATTACAAATAACAACCCTCACAAATGAACCATTGTGCCCCGGGTAAGGCACTAGGCTTAAAGTCTTATTATTCAGGACTATATAAAACTTAAAAGCGCAAAACAGAAAAACAATTACTCCGGACTAAAGTAGATTGGCATAACATCCTTCGTCGTCCAATTGTTAAGTCCGCCGCCAATAGTAGGGAAGATCCAATTTTTGATGTCAAAGTCACCGTCATCGTCTTCTAGAGCATGAACTCCATTTTTGTTGATGCGGAACGAAAGTCCACTAGCGCATTCGCAACGTTTCATCTTCTGACCTTTGGAAGTGAAGCCTAAACAAAACTTATCATATTTGAATAGGAAATCGGGAAACTGACCCCAAACAGTATTGCCTTCTTCTTCAACTACAGCCTTGGCGTCCTTCAGTGAGGCCATCTCTAGTGGAACTCTAGTAATCTTGGGAGTGATAGGAGCATCAACAAGCATGACTCGTGGAAGCACTTCAAAAGCTTGACAGGGAGTCTCAATGAATTTTCCTTCCATTTCAATATACCGGAATGACTGCAGGTGACTCACCATATACTCCTCTTCTCCGTAGACAGTGACAATCTTCCCTTTCACTGGGTACTTCAACTTCTGATGTAAAGTAGAGGTAACTGCACCTGCCCCATGTATCCAAGGGCGTCCAAGCAAGCAAGAATAAGTCGGACGAATATCCATCACAAATAAAGTAGAATCAAAAGTCTGGAAACCCACTTTGATTAGCAAGTCGAGCTCTCCAAGTACTATTCTCTTCGAACCATCAAAAGCTTTTACGACTATATCACTGGGTTTCATGACCACTTTCTTAACATCAAGTCTGTCTATAGCACTTTTTGGCAAGACATTCAAAGAAGAGCCAGTATATAGCAACAGGCGAGACAATGTAGTGCCCTTACACTCCATAGTGACATGCAAGGCTTTGTTATGCTTCCTTCCCGCACGAGTCAGATCAGCATCAGAAAAGCCCAAACCATTGTCTGCAGTCAGGCTAGAAATACAACTTTCAAATTGGCCAGTAGAAGTTTCTTGTGGTACATGAGCATTCTTCAGGAATCTCACTAAGGCTTTATGTAACACGGTGGGAGAATTGACTTTGGATTGTTTTGCGTTTGATCGCAAATGTTGCGGATAGCAAGAGTCGCCACCGACTTTTCTTTTATCTAATTAAGGGAAGGTGAAAAGAACAGGAAAAGACCTTCGTTAGATTTTGAGTAAGGGAGGTTGAAATTCCTGGCAACAGATACGTGATGTCACAGAGAATGTTATGACATAGTATCTGACACTATGTTAACGATTCACACGATAATCTGAGCGATAAAGAACACAATAAGTTGTTCACCGTTCGGTTCAACAAACCTACATCAGGGGCTACCAAGCGAGGAGAAAGTTCACTATTAGCGTATCAATTCGAAGACCCTATAGCCAACACACATTGTGACCTTCTCACTTAATCACTACCCAATGATCCTTTTACCTAAGTCCTACTTAGATATGAGTTCCTACTCCTCCCCTCAATCACGGTGATATCAACCTATTGACTAATTGAATTGTGAAGACACACTTCAATAAAATATCTTGATCTTGCTTCAAAGCTTCAATCAAGAGACAAACACTCGTGCTTTAAAGCTTTGAGTGATAAACTACCCTTACCAAATCCTAGTCAATGCACTTATCAATTGATAGTTGCTTGGCTCAAGAGAAACTAGAATTACACAATATCAACTGTTACTAATCCTAACGTACACAAATAATAAACGCTACCTCTTCAATACATTCCAAAGGCTGCAGAGTAAGGGTTCTTTTCCTTTTATAGAAGCGATCCACGAAACTTGAGTTTTGGGCTTCCATAAAGATAGCTAGGGTTCACTTAATTTACTCCTAAAAACATGGTCTTTTCAACAACCAATTTAGGTTTAATTAAGTTTAACCTAGCAACCACGTGACATGCTTTCTAATAACGGAAAAACAATATTTAGCAGCTCAACAAACTTTCGAAAAATCTAGGGAACAAGCAGTTACTAGAGCAGAATGTCACCTGAATGTTATAACATCATTATGACATCGATCATTTCTAGAATTTTCCCTGACTTTAGCTTCGATTACGGTGTCTTTTAACATCCTTAGCGGTAGGATTTATCTTCAATCTCGAATGTCATGACATCCATCATGACATTGCTAAAACCTAGTTTTACCAAACATAATGCCAACTTAAAAACACTAACAAACTCCCCTTTGGCACATTTTGGCTAAAACTACCTAACACATCAGTACCTATGCGTGAAGACAATAAACTAGTTCTAAGCTTTCCTAAGCTTTCCTAAGCTTCAAGTAACTAGAACTTAGAGAAGATAAATTCTACCCATACAAAAATCCCACAATTCCCATAATTGCCCCACAAACAAAATTTAAAAGGCATACAATTTCCCCAAAGTCCCATACTACTGTCACACAGTAGTTCTTCTCCCCCTTTTTAGCCATAAAGGGCCAAAGGAAACCATACAATTGCCCCAAACTTTTAATCAATCAGTACCAGAAACAAATATACCAGCATATACTTAAGTACCAGCATTGTTTTTAGAGGTACACATCTGTCAATACAATGATTACAATCATCCAAAATGAAACTCAATGGGAAAAGGAAACAGCACAAGAACAAGAAAAAAAACAAGAGAATTGACAAAACAGCAGCAACAGGGGCAAGGAGCAACATCTCAAGTGCTTTCTTCTCCAGAAGAAGCACTGTGGAAGGAAGCATCTTCAGAACCTTCTTCAGCACCAGCCATCTGAATATCATTATCTTCAGCATCACCAACAACATCATTATCAGCTTTCTCTTCATCCTCAACCTCTGTGTCCTGCTCTAGTTGAGAGATTAGCTCTTCCAGACTTTGCTTTCTTGCTTCAAGCTCCTTGCAAGTTGCTCTTAGCATAGCAATGACATTTGCCTTCTGAGAATTTTCTTTGTGGTGAAGTCTCGAGATGTCATGACAATGTCTGGGACATGCTTCCTTGGAGCAGTTTGTAGTGGAAGCCAGGCGAAGCTCTCTTGGGTGTATCTCTATTTCCCAGAATGTCAGGGTATTGATCAGTTATTATTCCACACAGCAAGGAGGGAAAGGCTATTGGTCCTTTGATAGCATAGCTTTCAGCATGCTTGAGTGTCTGATCAAAGATGTAGGATCCATAGTCAAATGCAGCTTGAGTACCTACTGCATATATAAATCTGCCCAGTCCAATGGAGATAGTTGACTTGTGATTGGTTGGGACCCAGTTAGCAGCTCCTATCTTATGTAGGATGGCAAATTTAACACTCAGCTTGCTTGCTGAAAGTTTTCCCTTCAGAGGCCAGACTTTCACTTGTTTGGCAGTGATGGTTTGACAAATTTGATTGTCAGTTTCTTCAAGTTCTGGCTGAGCATCTTCTGATCTCCCCAAAAATTTGTTGACCACACTTGGAGAGAACTTTATTTTTCTCCCTCTCACATAGACTGTCTTGTAGTCTGCAGACCTCCTATCACCACAACCATTGGACAAATTTACTATGAATTCCTTTACCAATACATCATAACAGTTTGAGAACCTCACAACTGTCTTCATTAATCCGGCATCCTTAATCAGTTGACAATCTCTTTACACTCGAGCACTCTTATTCAGCTCCTCTCCAAAGAAATCCTCTTGGCAAACATACTTCCATCTCCCGGCATTCTCGGGATGATGGAATGAGATATTGTCCGCCCGGGCACCATGCGGTTTCCAAGAGTTTCCTTCTTCCTTGGATGAATGTCAGTGACATTCATTTCAACATCAAACTCAGACTCTTGATCTGACTCTGAAGGTTCAGGCATTTTCCTTTTCTTCACAATTGGTGTCCTCTTGGATCTGGAGCCACCACCAACAGTTTTTACTCTACATTTCTTTGTAGAGGGCTCTGCCTTGGTCTGTTTCTCAGCCTTAGAAACATTTTCATCAACCTTTTCTTTAACATGATCACCAGATGTCTTGACATCCTCTGTGACATCTGGATCAACTGCTAAGCTAGGACTAGCAGACTTTTCATTTAGAGGGACTGAAACCCCAGGTGCAGATCGATTCTCATTTAGGATACTCATCACTATCCTAGCAATTGCTACATGCACAGACCTAGACCCCTCTCTGTTTGCTATTTCTGAGGGTACAGAAGATGATGGTACAGAAGTCTTACCAAAAGGTGATGCTTGCGTCCTTCTTGCATTCCTTGTACGCAATTTCTTGACCTTTTAGGTGCATGGCCATTGGCGTGAGGAGTGATTCTCGAGCTTCAACATGCATGTCATCGATGTTGCCCTAACTTCATCCATGGCGGAGATGATGAACCATTTTTGAGAAGATGAAGATGATGAAGACATATTTTTTGGAAGATTTTGAGGAAATGAGGCGAGAATGGCGGAGGTTTTGAAAGTTTCTTTTAGATGAAGGAAATATGATACTTTCAAAAGAAGAAACTATTATATGAAGAGTCTCTTCCTATTCTTGGACCTTTTAAAAATAAGAGGAAAATACTTAAATAACCTACTTATAAATACTTGAAGAAAAAGATCCTTTCCATTCTTTGTTGTATGCAAGGTTAATTGCTACAATTCCTCATTTGGACAATTACCCAACTTGCCCCTTAACATTTCAAACTGGCTAGTCTCAAGCACTTTAGTAAAAGTGTCACAGTACAATGTCATGACATCCTGTATGACATTGTATTCAGTCAGCATCTGCTTCATCCAGATCATCCGAGAACAATTGCTACCAGCTGCTATGTGATCAGTCTCAACATTGTCGAGAATACGGTTTTGCTTCTTGCTGACCAAAGAAACAGGATGGTTTCTCAAGATGAACCATCCTTCAAAAGAGCTTTCACACAAGCATTTATCAACACTTTCTCCACTTATTTTCTTGGACAACTTCAAGTGTGGAAAGGTGAGATTCCTAGTGTAGCTGCCATGATTTAATCCAAGCTTCTTGACATAATTCCTTGCATATTTGCTTTGTGAAGGAATTGTTGAGTCTTTCATCAATGTGTCTGACATTCCTCCAGATACTATGTTATTAACATAGATGGATGCCACCATGATCTTTTTCCCTCTGACTGAAAGGGTTTCATTCAGGACTCCTCTCATGTATCTTTTGACAATAAGACACTTGGTTATCCTTTCATGCTAGATCCTAGTACTTTGCTTCAGTACCTTACAAGTGGTCAGATGTCTAGACATTGAGAGTGACATTCTAACTTCCTGTTCAGCCTTATACTTACCACAAATTTTCCTTTTGTCTATGAACAATCTTGGTATCCTTCTGACTCCCCCTATGAAACTGATCCTTTTCATGCTTCTGAGGTGTGGATGACCAGATACTTGCTGCCACAACTTTACTTCCTCTTCATCTTTGTCTGTGGAACTCATAGATGACAGAGTGGTGCTCTCAGATTCCCACTTGTAGCAGTTGTCCTTTGATCTGACTCCTCTCATAATCACTACTTGATCACCATTGATTACAAGACATTCAGACTTAGTGTTGTGAATCCCATATCACATAGCTGACTTATGCTAATGAGATTTGCAGTCAAACCTTTTACAAGCAATACTCCATTTAGGCTTGGAACTCCAGACCAGTTTGAGTTTCCAATACCTTTGATTTCTCCTTTGGCTCCATCTCCAAAAGTAACAAAGCTGACAGAATGGGGTTTAACATCTTTAAGAAGATTTATGTCTCCAGTCATGTGCTTGGAACACCCACTGCCAAAGTACCAATCTTTCTTGGTAGACACACTAAGAGAAGTGTTAGCTACCAGGGTAACAGTCTTCTTCTTCCACTGTTGAGAGTATGATACCCTGTTGGTTTTAGGCTTCACATAAGACCCTTGATTAGGATATCCATGAAGTCTGTAGCAGAAGGATTTTATGTGACCAAACCTTCCACAATAATGACATCTCCATCTTTGAAACTGTTTGTTCATGTTTCTATGATTTTGAAGTTGCACCCAATGTTGTGACATCTGCTTTGACATTGGTCTATTAGGTCAGTTCTTCCTTTTGTTATAGACAAACTTCTTAGTCTTCATATATCACGAGACGGACACATTCCCGGCTTGTGGTATGACATCTTCTTTGTCATTGACTTCCGAGTTTGTTCCATTCACAGTTGTTGCAAATCTCTTTGCGATCACATAGCTTGAGCCAGACACATTTCCTGTTTTGGGTTGTGACACCTGCTTTGACATTGTTTTCCTATGTCTCTTCTTCTTAATGTTACCAACAGGTTGCTTTTCAGCCACATATCCTAGACCATGCTTATTTCCTGCATTTTGTCCAAGCTGAAGAATTTCTTCCAACTTATCGATACGGATGTCAACATTTTGTGATTTAGACATATGATCAAGTTTGGAATTCAGCATAACAATATCACTATTGAGGTGATTTATAGTGGCTGTGTTTTCCTCTTTCTCAGCCTTCAACTTCACATTCTCAGCTTCTAACTTCTCAATTAGCTTTTTCTGCTCCTCATTCTGCTGACATGCTTCACCATTTTTTATACACAGCTTCCTGTAGTTTTCAGCAAGCTCTTCAAATGTCACTTCCTCATCACTAGAATCCATATCAGAGTTGTACACTCCAGAGAGCAATGACAAGTTTGGCACCTTCTTCCTCAGATTCACTTCCTGAATCACCATCAGACCAAGTGACAACCATTCCTTTCTTTTGTTTCTTTAGAAAGGTGGGACATTCAGCTCTAATATGTCCAAATCCTTCACATTCATGACATTGGACTTTACTGCCTTGACTTCCTTTTTCCTCTGACTTGGATCTTCTGCTGGAGTCATAAGATCTGCTAATGTCAGATGGAATGTCCTTGACATTTGACCTTGACTTTGGATCAATCCTCCTGATCAGTTTGTTGAACTGTCTTCCAAGCATGGCAATAGCTTCAGATATCTTCTCTTCATCTTCCACCTTGCATCCTTCTTGATGTTGGATACAAGTGCTATGCTCTTGTTTTTCTTGTCAGTTTCATGATTCCCATCTCAAAAGTCATAAGGGATCCAATAAGTTCTTCAACCTTCAAGGTACTGATGTCCTGAGCCTCCTCTATTGTAGTGACTTTCATTGCAAATCTCTTAGGCAAGGATCTGAGAATCTTTCTCACCAGCTTCTCTTGACATCTTTTCACCAAGTGTTCACGAGGCATTGGCAACTTCAAAATATTCATGTGAAATTCATGAATATTCTCATCTTCCTTCATCTTCAAATTCTCAAATTTGGTAGTGAGCATCTGAAGTCTTGACATCTTCACCTTGGATGTTCCCTCATGAGTAGCTCGAGTGTCCCAAACATCCTTGGCCAGCTCACATTGATGAACCGGTCGAAGATATTCTGTCAATACCATTGAGCATTCAATGCTTTAGAGTTCCCTAGAGCTAGCTCTTCTTCCTCTTTGCTCCATTCCTCCTCGGGTTTCAAGGAGTCTGCCATCTTTCTCAAGCTTGGTGGGATGTTTCCATCCTTTATCGTGACTCTCCAAGCTTTAATGTCCAGATCTTAAGAAGGCAACCATACGAGGTTTCCAATAATCATAATTAGACCCATCCGAATATGTGGTCTTCCTCCAAATCCTCCTTCTTTATCCATTCGCGGAAACTATTATCCTAGATCTCACCGAAATAACAAGCGGTGCACCTCGATGCCAATTGAAATTCTTGGCGGCGGATCGTGATCACGAGAATGTTATGACATAGTATCGACACTATGTTAACGTTCACCGATGCATCTGAGCGATAAAGAACACAATAAGTTGTTCACCAGTTCGGTTCAACAAACCTACATCGGGGCTACCAAGCCAGGAGAAAGTTCACTATTAGCGATATCAATTCGAAGACCTACAACACACTGTTGTGACCTTCTCTTAATCACTACCCAATGATCCTTTTACCTAAGTCCTACTTAGATATGAGTTCTACTCACTCCCCTCAATCACGGCGTGATATCAACCTATTGACTAATTGAATTGTGAAGACACACTTCAATAAAATATCTTGATCTTCAAAGCTTCAATCAAGAGACAAACACTCGTGCTTTAAAGCTTTGAGTGATAAACTACCCTTACAACAAATCCTAGTCCAATGCACTTATCAATTGATAGTTGCTTGGCTCACAAGAGAAACTAGAATTACACAATATCAACTGTTACTAATCCTAACAGTACACAAATAACAAGCTGCTACCTCTTCAATACATTCCAAGGCGTTGCAGTGAGTAAGTTCTTTTCCTTTTATAGAAGCGATCCACGAAACTCCGGTTTTGGGCTTCCATAAAGATAGCTAGGGTTCACTTAATTTACTCCTAAAAACATGGTCTTTTCAACAACCAATTTAGGTTTAATTAAGTTTAACCTAGCAGCCACGTGAGCATGCTTTCTAATAACAGAAAAACAATATTTAGCACTCAACAAACTTCGAAAAATCTCGGGAACAAGCAGTTCTGCGAGCAGAATGTCATGAATGTCATAACATCATTATGACATCGATCTATTTTCGAAATTTCCACACTTTAGCTTCGATTCTGTCTTTTAACATCCTTAGCGGTAGGATTTATCTTCAATCTCTGAATGTCATGACATCCATCATGACATTGCTAAAGCCTAGTTTTACCAAACATAATGCAAACTTAAAAACACTAACAGAGGTGATTATGAAAAGGGAAGGTATTAGCACCCTTTCCATCCGTAGTTATCTACGGGCTCTTAATTGCTTTAGCTCACTTTAAAATTTGCTTTCTGTGTGTGTGTGTTTGAAAATGTTTTTGAAAAGGAATTTCGCTTTGACTTCGTAATGATTCACGCTGAAATTTATACGAAGTGTTTAGAAATGTTTCGTTTTTGGAAAAGTGTTTTAACTTTGTAAAAGTGTGAGGTGTAAAAAGATGTTTTGATAGAGCAAGCAATTAAGAGTCTATTACCTACTCAGAACGGTCGTTTCTGGGTTATTTTACTTTCCTTTAAAATAGCGTTATCCGTACCATTAGTTGGTAGGTAACCCTATTCGTTGGATGTAAAGGGACATTCGAAGGGACATCGGATGGTCATAGAAGGTAACTTGTAGGAGTATCCTAGCACATTCGTAGGGACGATCATCACTTTTCGTAGGCAACAATCGAGGGACTAGATCATATATTCATATGCAACATCGAGGGACTATGATCTTTTAAGTCGAAGGGACTATGATGATATTTCATAGGCAACCATGCTAAGATACCTCTACGTTCGACGGACTTGACCATTTGTTTCGTAAGGCAACGAGAGAGAATACGCTAGGGGGTGCATGTGTGAAGAAGGTGTGTTAAATTCAGATATGTTATATTGTGATTAGTGTTAGCTATGTTGATTTTATCTTGCCATACACGCCTAATTACTAGCGATTCATATGGGTGCGGAAAGTAAATTGCGGAAAATATAAAGTGCGGAAAGTAAATCCTACGTTATTACATGGCTTTGAGGCAGTTAAATAATTGAGGAGTTGTCATACCCCAAAAATTTGCCCTCCATCTACTCAAGAGATTTCATACATCTGTACTTAAGGATTCCTCAAGAGTTGATCAGACAAACTCTCTCCTAGACAATCAACCCAAACTAGGGTTTGGTATCTCTCAGGGTAAGATGGACTTCCAACATCTCCAATGGTATTCATGCCTCCTCATATGCTTCAAATATTCTCCATGTCAAGTTTCAAGCCTCACAAGTCAAGTTTCCTCAGACAATTGCTCAGATGGTTGAAAATCAGTTGTATTGGACAAAAAGTCAACTGTGGTCAACATACAGTCAAACTTCATAATTTTTGGTCAACATCCTCATTTTGAAGTTACATTCATCATTTTATCAAGGGTTGATCATGATTCATCAAGAAAACTCAAGATTTGCTCAAAAGTCAAACTTTCTAAATTAGGGTTTCTAGGTGAAAAGTCAACTGAACTTTGACTGATCATAACTTTCTCATACTTTCTCAGAAATTTTTCCACCACCTATTGTTTTGAAGGAAATTCAATTATCTACAACTTCATGTCTCACAAGAATGTCCAAAAAATGCTTCATTTGAGAGGTATAGCTCAAAACATTACAGGTCATTTTCAAAGTCAACAAAAAGTCAACTTTTTGTTTTGAAGATACATTGAGAATGGTAACTCCATTTGAGATGAGACCAAAAAGGTTGGTTAGAGGACTCTTAGAGCTTTCCAAAAAGTCCAAGAACACTCAAAAATGTGGAAAATTGAGCAAGATACACTATTCAGAAGTTGGGCAATTTTGGACAATTGCACAAAAGGACATTTTGGTCAAAATGCAAAATTTTCCAAATGGGCCTATAAACTTTTGATCCAAACTTGTCCATGACATGATTCTTGACCCATAAATGCTTGGCCTTGGTAATTTTCTATTTTTATGATTTATATTTGAATTTTATAACATTTAATTCAAAAATAAATTATATAAAATATGAAAATGAATTATTTTTTCAAATGAGTTGGATTTATATCTTCCTTAATGTCCAAGAAAGCCCAAGACTCTTGCCAAATTCGTGATTCATGCATATGGAAAGAAAAAAATCAATTTTTTGCAAATATTTGATTTGTTTTAAAGAGAAAATATTTGCACATTGATTATTCAATCTTTTTTGCTTGCTTTTGCCATCCCAATTGCTTCTATAAATACCTAACATTGCATACAAGCCAGAGGAGGAAACCCTAACCCTTAAAATCACCCAAACTCTTGCAAATTTTTTGAAGAATTCTTGAAAATCGAATTTTTAATTTCAGCCATTCTCAGCCTCTTCCAGCCATCCAAACGTGCTCAGGGGGTAAGTATGAGTAAGAATACATCATTGTTATGGATCAAAGCAAGCTGAATCGATGCATACATGATCATACATATTCAAACTTTTCTGATTTTTGCATTTTACTATCCTGCGTATTTCCATTGATTCTAACGTTTTCATTGTGTTTATAAGACTCTATAGGGTGGATCTGGGCAATCGTTCATGAGCTTGAACGTCGGAATCACCTAGTGCCATTGTTAGGGTTAGAAAACTGTTGAGTTTCGAACTGGCTTGTACAAGCCGTTTCAGCCAAAAATAACATCACCATTGAATTCGCCATGGCCGATTTAGGGGGACAAGGTCCTTCTTTTCTCTTTATTTACGCTATTTTCCAGGTTTCAGGGATCGGGGTCGCCGGAGAAGACGACCGGAGCTAGGGCTCCGGCGTCGTTGACGTTGGCTTGACCGGCGAGGCTGGCGTGGCATTATAATGCATTCTGATTCGCTCCTTCATAAGTCAATGGGCCCCACGCGTGCTGACTTTGATTTTTCAAATATATCCAGGACATGTCATCCTTCATATGCATTTGTTTTCCACTTTCCCAACACCAAATTACACTTGGCCTACTGGTAAGGACGCTGCCTGTTCAAAGATCCTCTCAAGGGACCCCTGTTCGAACCTCATCAGGACCTGGTTCTCTTTTCTTTTTACAAACTTCACTTTTTTCTATTTTTTTCATATTTTCTTATTTTTAATATTTTCATACTATTTTAATTAATTTCCACATTTTATTTATGCATTAAAAAATTGTCAAAAATAATTTTCCTTTTGCATTTATTTTCTAAAAATCTTTATTTAATTTAATAAATTAAAAAACATATTTTTGCATGCATATTTATTTTTATTTATAATTTTGCATTTAAATCATTGTAAATTCATTTTAAATTATTATATTGCATCTAAAAAATCCCAAAAAATTATTTTAGCCTGTTTACATTATTTCCAGCATGTCATATTTTTTTCAATTTAAAATTTGCATTTTTCCTAACATTTTCTCTTATTTCGATTTCGTCATATTTTCCGATTTCTCGTTCGTTTCACAGGTTAATCCGATTCAGACGATCCTTCCGTTTTCATTTTATTTTTCAATAATGTAATTGTATACGGGATGTAATAGTTTAATTTAGGATTTTATTTTCCGCATTTTAAATTATGTATCTGCCCCAAAGCCTTGTAATAGCGTAGGACATTTACCTTTCCGCATTTTACTTTCCGCACCCTATAAATTGCTAGTAATTAGGCGTGTATGGCAAGACTAAAATTGAACATAGCCCACTAACTTCAAGATAAAATATCTGAAATCAACACACTTCTTTCACACACGCACCCCTTAGGGTAATTCTCTCTCGTTGCCTTACGAATTCAAAATGGTCATGTCCCTCGAACGTAGAGGTATTCTAGCACCGTTGCCTTCCAAACAAATCATCATAGTCCCTTCGATACAAAGATCATAAGACCCACGATGTCGCCTCCGAATACATGATCTTGACCCTCGATTGTCGCCTCGAAAAATGATGATAGTCCTTGAATGTGCTAGGATACTTCCTACAAGTTGCCTTCTATGACCATCCGGCGTCCCCGGATGTCCCGCTTACATCCAACGAATGGAGCTACCTACTAACTAATGGTATGGCTAGCGCTATTCTAAAGGAGCGTAGAAATGCAACGACCAATTCTGAGTGGGTAAATAAGTCTTTTAGTTGCTTGCTCTAAACCAAATGCTTTTCACACCACACACTCTTTTTCGAAGTTCAAATTCTTTTCAAAACAAAAACATTTCCGAACACCTTGTATACACTCCTACATGAGTCATTACAAAGTCAAAGCGAAATGCCTCTTTCAAAACATTTTTTGTCAAACACACAGAAAGCAATTTTAAAAAGTGATCTAGAGCAACTAAGAGCCCGTAGATAACTACGGATGAGAAGGGGTGCTAATACCTTCCCTTTTCATAACCATTCTCCCGAACTCAGAATCTAAACGAAGGTCTTTTTCTGTACTTTTACCTTCCCTTAATTGGATAAAAATAAAATTCGGTGGCGACTCTTGCTATCCGCACATTTGGATACAAAAATACTAAAAAGTCAGTTCACCGTATCACAGAACTGGCGACTCTGTTGGGGACAAGAATTAAAAGAGATAATTGCCTTAGGGATTTCTAGATAACTTTTATTGCTTTTTGTTTGACTTGTATGCTTTATCTTTAAGGGTTGCTTGGGTATTATATTTGTGGGGGATCCTACACCCGGATCCGGGTTTCCTTTTAGGTAAGTAGCATTAGATCATCGCGACCGCTAGACGTATAACTAAACGGTCAACATGATGGCTACGTTAGCGTGACACTTTGGTTGTCCCGATACTCTTCATTCCCAAGTTGAAGATAGTATTTGGCTTCTGCGTGGTGTCATCAAGCGCTAACTAAACTTTTAGAACCTTAATTGACCCATCTTGGCCATTAGAAGGTAGTGAGATGGCGGCTTTGTGTAGACCGAGGTTGGTTGATACTCGATGCTACGCTCATTGAGATTAGACTTTTGGGACATTTTCGATCGACCACTTGGCCGTCGTATTGAAATAAGAGCCTACGAGAAAGATCTGTGATGTGAGATTCCTAGAACCCGGTTACTATTATAGGACAGGATGAACCAACTTAAACTTTTGGTAGGGTAATCACCTATACCTCATGCAAGCCTTAAACCTAGGCTCATTGTGTGAATTGTTTGTGTGTGCTAAACATGACATCATGACATCATTCGCATTGCATATCATTTCTAACTATTTCAAGGACCTAGGGATTTATCTTTGCTCTGTTTTGTAGGAATTATGGCTTCTAGAAAGACTATCCGAATCAACTTCATGGGTATACCCTCTCAGCTCAAAGAATTGGTTTCAGAAATTCCCGACCATGCTCAGTTCATCAAAAGACATGGTTATCTACTTGATTTGGTTATCTCCGGTTTTGAAGAAGATATGATGCATGTCCTATTCCAGTTCTTTGATCCAAAACACCATTGCTTTACATTCCCAGATTATCAGTTGGTTCCTACCTTGGAAGAGTTCTCTAAGCTACTTGGGGTACCTATTCTTGACCAAATGCCATTTACCGGCCTAGAAAAGGTTCCTAAGTACGAGGACATTGCATCAGCCTTACATCTTAAGCGTTCAGATATCGAAGCCAATTGGGAAACAAGAAGCGGAGTTAAGGGTTTACTTTCTAAGTTTCTAATTAAGAAAGCCCGAGAATTCCTCAAAGTTATGAGTTTCCATGCATTTGAAAATATTGTGGCCTTGCTAATTTATGGTTTGGTTCTATTTCCTAACTCGGATCAATTCATCGATATCAATGCCATCAAGTTGTTCCTTACCCGCAATCCAGTGCCTACTTTACTTGGAGATATCCTACATTCTCTCCACACTCGTACTACTAAGAGACAAGGAACTCTCATGTGTTGTATACCGTTACTTTCAAGGTGGTTTATTTCGCACCTTCCTCCATCAGTTTTGAAGAATGAACAAAGGTTGAAGTGGTCTCAAAGACTAATGTCACTCTCTCATTCCGATATCCGTTGGAATCTTTTCTCTCAAAAGGACTTCAAATTCATTGAGCGTTGTGGAGAATTCCCTAATGTACTACTCCTTGGTATAAGGGGAGGTATTACTTACAACCCTTCTCTAGCTTTACGTCAGTTTGGTTTTGCCCGAAGAGATGGTCCACATGATATGCTTCTCCAAGATGTTGTGTTCGACTACAATCACGATCTCCAGAATTACCGACGAAGGTTTATACACGCTTGGGGCATGGTAAAGAAGACTGATACCAAGACTTTGGGGAACCAAAACTCCATTCCTTGGGAACCGTACCTCAAATGGGTGCGAGCTCGAGCTCAAAACCTCATGATGCCATTGCTTTCTTCGTAATTATGGAACTGTTGCTAAGGTGGCGTACCTATCTGTTCTCCATCACGACATGCCTACGATTTTGAAGACTTGAAGAGATCCTGGATTCAACTAAAAGAAGAGGGATACCTTTGAAGCTCAATGCTATGCAAGTGAGAAGAAAGTGCTAGAGTTGACTAAGCTACTTCACGAGGCGAAACATCAACGCTTACATCGGCACCAAGAGGCGCCCATGGGAGACTTAGAGCTTTAGGATGTTTATGTTTTCTTTTATTGTTTTGAACTATCTTTTGTACTTAAAAGAAAAAGAATAATAAAGAGTACTAATAAATGTTTGTTCATTGCTTGTTTAACAAATTTAAATCTCTAAGGTCCTTGAAAACATTGCATTGCATTCGCATAAACATTGCATATCATAGCATAACATTGCATCACGGTACATTGAAGATTGGTTTTCTCATTCTCTCGCTATTTATTTTAGCGAAATGGATCTTGAGCAATTGTCAAAGATCTTCAAGCTCGAATGCTCGGTTCAACAGATGTTCACCAGCTTGGTCCAAGGCCAAGAAGATTTGAAGAAGCTCATCAACAAGAAGAAGAAGGTTGTTGGTCTCCTCAACATGGGCGACGCTACAAAGGTGGCCCTAAGGTGGTCAGTATTGAGCTCTCTGAAGGAAGTGTCCATCTTGAGGAAAGTAACAAGGGTGATGGTGAAGGCAGTCAGCCTGAGCTTGAGAAGAACTATGATGATGGCCAATACTCTAATGAAGATGACAAGTACAAGCAACTTGAAGATCGTCTGAATGCTATGGAAAACCTGAAGATGTCCGGGCTGAATTTTGATGATCTGAGTCTCGTTCCTGGTGTTGTGATTCCGCCCAAGTTCAAAGTTCCCACTTTTGCTAAGTATGATGGCATGTCTTGCCCTAAGCTGCATTTGAAGTCCTATGTCCAGAAGATCAATCCTCACACTGATGACAGAAAGTTGTGGATGCACTACTTTCAAGAAAGTTTGTCCGGAACTCAATTGGAGTGGTATTATCAGCTAGAGAATGACCGTATCCATACTTGGAGTGACTTGGCTGATGCTTTCTACAGACAGTATGAGTACAATGTTGAATTGACACCCACTCGCATGCAACTACAGAGCATGTCTATGGGTCGTGATGAGAAGTTCAAGGGTATGCTCGAGTGGAGAGACCTAGCGGTGAGTTCACCACCCTTGTCCAATAGGGAGTTGGTTGATATGTTCATGGGGACACAGCAGGCCCATTCTTCAATCATCGATTGGAAACTCTTCACCGGATTCACCGTGATACTTCTTGAATTTGGTATCAAGTGGGAAGATTCATGTAGAGACATCTTCAAGCGCTGAAGAGATCTTTTGGTGGTAAGAAAGAAGCCAATGTTGTGTATGGTCGAAAAGCCGAGCCAAGACCGACCGTGCTCAATCGGTGGGGGCGGTTGTGATCTCGATCCTACATCGGCCAACCTCGGTGAGACAAGCGTAACGAGCGCGCCACGAAGGCGATTCACGAAGATCAACATGCCTTTGTCAAGCCTTGCAACACATGTTGAAAGCGAGCTGATTACCTTGAGGATCCTCCTCGAATGTCAACACTTCCTCTCAGTATAATTCTAATGCTAAGTATGCTTACCATTCCAATAGCCGGGACATAATCTGATGATTGTTGGGCTCGAAGAACAAGATTCAAGATATGATTGAAGCTAAGCATTGAGTTTGATCCTCTGTTGAGACTCGAATGTGATCAACGCGCCTATGCCTAATCATGACAAGAGTTCCGATCTTTGTTGGTGATGATACTTATGTTTTCAACATAGATGACTTGACCATTCCTCGATGGTATTAAGAAGAATCATTGCAAGCGGTGTCAACCAGGATGCCCGAGAATGTCGTTGGTGCCCATCCGCGGATGGTTGTGCTTAGTTGAGAAGGCGTGTTCATTGCATGATGGATAACCGTGAGATACTATTTCTGAAACCACCTGTGCAGAAGTTGTGTGAAGAAATGTCTAAGTTGAAGATTGACAATGCGAATGAAACAACACCATCTGTGTGGGATACCTTGGGGCAGCCAAGTGGAAAGTATGATTACATGGTGAAGTACTGTTCACGAGAGCTACAAGATTCCTATTGAAGATGTTAAACCGGATGGGGTGACGATTTCCCAGAAGATTATGCTGATGTTAATACAATAAGGATTTCCACTGCTGATCCTGTGCCTAGAGTGGCACCTCTCATCATCACTTCTCCAAGGCCAGTTCCGTATTCCTCCGATAAAGCTATCCCTTGGAATTATGGATCTGATGTTTACTATCATGGCGTCAAGCAAGACCCTCTGACCATTGAAGATCTAACCATCAAAGCTACCATTCCTGACATTGACAACATCACCGGATCTAGTAAGGTGACCCGGAAGAGTATTCTCTCGGATATCTCTCCTCCAAAGACACTGCGACTCCATCGCATTCCACCATTCAACCCATTCCCAAGCTAGAGGAAAGAACCGGTGACTCATCCTGCTCAACCGAAGTACCAAAGGAAGTTCTTGAAGACACCTCAAACAAGAAATGGAGAAATTAGAAGATTATCAAGAAGAGTGACTACAATGTTGTGGAAAAGTTGGGACATACTCCGTCCAAGATCTCCATGCTTGCTCTGCTCTTGTGCTCAAGCTCATGCTAGCCTTGGTGAAATTTTGAAGAATGCTCACGTGCAAAGACACTACTCGATCAATTTGAAGTTTGTATCGCTAGCTGGCTGCCAACAATGGCCTAGGCTTCTCGATCTTGATTTGACTCCTGGGAAAGAAACACAACAAAGCCTTGCACATCTCATCGAATGTAAAGGCACTACCTTGTCTCATGTTTTGGTGGATACGGTTACTTTGAATATTCTTCGCTTTTGATCGACTTGATGTCGAGGGATTTCGAGACCTAGTGACATAATCGTGAGAGCTTTTGATGGTTATAAGCGGACGGTGCTTGGAGAGCTCACTCTGTTAAAGTCGGTTCCAGACTTTTGATTCCACTTTCTTTGTCATGGACATCCGTCTTACTCTTGCCTACTTGGCGCCCTTGGATACATGGGGGGAGCTACCTCTACCTTGCATCGAAGTACCGGTGAAAGGGAAGGTTGTTACGGTGTGTGGTGAAGAAGAGTATATGGTCGGTCATCTCAGTCATTCCGATACCTCGAGATGGAAGGTGAATTCTTGAGACTCTGTCAAGCTTTTGAAACAATACCAGTCATGTTGACTCTCCTGTCACTCTGGTTCACAAGCTCCTCCTAGGATGGCCTCATGAAAGATGCTCGGTTCTTTGTTGAAGAAGGTAGTACTATTTGGGGTCACTCCCGATCTTCCTTTCAAATTTGACAAGGCGGTTTAGGCTTCACCATCAAGGGTCGAAGATGATACGCGAGCGTGCGGCCAACTTCCTTCCGCATCGCCAGTGGAATCCATGCTATAGAAGGCAGCGACAACAACCGACATCAGCAAGTGGATCTTCCAACTCCGGATCATGGGCTCGACAATTGGAAGGCGAAGGCGTCATACCAATCTCCTTTAGTCGGGAGTAGTTGCTCTTGTTTTGTTTTGCTTTTCGTATTTCTTTATGTTTTGAACAATAAACTTTGAAAGCCTAGTGCCTTACGGGCATCATGGCTCGTTGCAAGGGTTATTATCTGTTGATTGCGTATTTTCATTTAATAAATCGTTGGACTTTTGCATTCAATTGTTTGTTTTCTTTCTTTTACTTTATCACCCTTCAAAGGCTATGTGTTTCTTACACACACGTGATACAACTGCAGAATCACTCGAATCTCGTTAATATGACTATGCTAGTGCTAAATATGACTTCGATAATCCGATCTACCAAGCGAAAGTGAGGAAGATTGTGAAGTACCGGAGAACTTGGGGACTACAGCAAGAAGAGCGAGTTATCTGACCACGAAGAGCAGTTGAGGTTGTGAATTTGGGTGCTGATGAAGGCAAAAGAGATCAAGATAGGGCGGGTCTTGAGAGCAGTGTTAAAGAAAGGTTGATTCGGATGCTACGAGACTACATTGAGGTTTTGCTTGGTCATACGAAGATATGCTGGTTTAGACATTGATATTGTGGTTCACCGATTACCAACAAAGAAGGTTTTCTCGGTGAAGCAGAAGGTTAAATCGCATGCGTCCGAGATGTCGAGAGAAAATCAAAACCGAAGTTATAAACGATTCAACGCGGGTTCTTTCACCTCTTATCCCGATGGGTTGCAAATGTGGTACCGTACCTAAGAAAGATGGCAAAATACGAATGTGTGTGGATTACGAGATCTAAACAAAGCAAGTCAGAAAGATGATTTCCACTTCCTCATATTGATGTTACGGTTGACAACACCGCTCGGCATAAGCTTTTCTCCTTCATGGATGGTTTCTCCGGTTACAATCAGATCAAAATGGCTCCGAAGACATGGAAGACTACTTTTGTTACTGATGGGGCACTTTCGCTACAAGGTTATGCCGTTCGGACTAAAAACGCAGGCGCCACTTATCGATGCTATGGTGACATTATTTCATGACATGATTCATCACGAGATAGAGGTCTCGTCGGCGACATGATAGCTCGATCACGGTGAAGAAGAACATCTTGATCATTTGCGAAATTGTTTGATAGGTTGAAGAAGTACGGTTGAGGCTTAATCTAACAAGTGCACCTTTGGAGTCGGATCAGGAAAACTCCTAGGGTTTGTTGTCGATGGTAAAGGTATTGAAGTTGATCCGCCAAGGTTAAAGCTATTCAAGAGATGGCTCCACCGAGAAGGAAGTCGAGGTTTCTTGGGCCGATTGAACTACATTGCGATTCATTGCACACCTAGCGCTACTTGTGAGCCAATCTTTAAGTTACTAAAGAAAGATCAAGTAGTGGAATGGAATGACGATTGCGAGATCGCTTTTGACAAAATCAAGGAGTACCTTCAAAATCCTCCTATTCTGATGCCGCCCGCCGAAGGAAGACCTCTTATCATGTACTTGACGGTGTTAGAGAACTCGATGGGGTGTGTGTTGGGGCAACATGGCGAGTGCAGTCGAAAAGAGCATGCAATATACTACCTTAGCAAAAGTTTACTGTGAAACAAGACACTCGAGAAAACTTGCAACGCTTTGGCTTGGGCTGCTCGCCGACTAAGGCAGTATATGTTGACTCACACTACTTTATTGATTTCCAAGATGGATCTGATAAAATACATCTTTGAGAAACCATCTCTCGGAAGAATAGCAAGATGGCAAATGATCTTGACCGAATCGACATCGGTACACTTCTCGAAAGCGATCAAAGGAAGTGTAGTAGCCGATCATTTGGCTCATCAAGCCGTAGATGACTATCGATCTATGCGGTTCAATTTCGAGACGAAGATGTTTTACTAGTCACGGATTGTGAAGAACCGGGCCAGACGAAGGACACGAACAAGGATCCCGATGGACTATGGTCTTTGATGGAGCCTCAAGCGCTTGGCAATGGCATTGGCGCCATCATTACATCCCTACAGCGGACATACTCCTTTCACTTGCCAGATTATGTTTGATTGCACTAACAACATGGCCGAGTGGCGTGCATCATGGGTCTTAAAGCGCTATTGACTTAAGAATCAAGTTCTTACAAGTGTATGGAGACTCGGCTTTAGTGATCGATCGGATAAAAGCGAGTGGGATACGAAGCATCCGAATCTCATTCCGTATCGAGCATGTTCGAGTTTGATTCCCTACTTGAAGAGATTACTTTTGATCATATTCCACGAGAAGAGAATCGGTTGGCGGACGCATTGGCTACTATGTCGTCTATGTTCAAGGTTAGATGGGACAACGAGGCTCCCGGATAATCATTGAGAAGTTTGACGAACCGCATATTGTTGTGAGCTTGATACGAAGAGAAACCTTGGTACTACGATGTGAAGAGGTATCTTGAGGCTCGGGAATATCCAGGGCATCATTAATGATAAAGTTCATGAGAAGATTCGCTTCAAATTATTTCTCGACAACGGCATCTTATACAAGCGCAACCACGACTTGTGCTTACTCCATTGCATAGACGGAAAAGCAATGCGTATCATGGAAGAGTTACGAGGCGCATTTGATACTCACTCCTGGACACACCATGGCTAAGAAGATTTTGAGAACAAGTTACTATTGGTCCACCATGGAAGCGATTGTCACCGCTATGCTCGATCTTGTCACAAGTGCGGATATGCCGACAAAGTACACGTACCTCGGTACCTGAATGTTTTAACTTCTCCTTGGCCTTTTGCAATGTGGGGCATTGACATGATCGGAAATCAAGCCCACTTCCAATGGACATCGTTTCATCCTTGTGGCAATTGACTATTTCACCAAGTGGGTAGAAGCGACCTCGTTCGCATCATTACCAAGAATGTTGTGGCTCGATTCATCAAACATAACCTTATCATCGGTATGGCACTCGAAAGGATTATCACGATAACGGCTCCAATCTTAACAACAAGATGATCGAACTCTGCACGCAATTCAAGATCAAGCATCACAATTCTTCTCCATATCGGCCTAAGATGAGCGGTAGCGATGGAAGCCGCCAATAAGAACATTAAGAAGATTATCTGAGAAGATGGTGACTTACAAAGATTGGCATGAGATGTTACCATTTTCTTTTCATGGTTATCGCACTACAACACGAACATCAACAGGGGCAACCCCCTTCTCTCTTGTATATGGTATGGAAGCCGTCTTACCCATCGAGGTTCAAATACCCTCAACGAGTCCTCCGGGCCTTGAGTTAGGTGAAGATGATTGGGTTCAGACACGGCTTGACCAGATCAACTTGATTGATGAGAAGCGACTCGCGTCCATCGCCATGGACAGTTATCGAAGCGAATGATCAGAGCATTTAACAAGAAGGTCAAGCACCGAGTCTATCAAATTGGTGACCTAGTAGTCAAGCGCATCATTCTTCCACAAGGTGATCCCAGGGGCAAATGGACTCCCACCTACGAGGGACCGTTTGTAGTCAAGGCAGTATTTTCGGCGGACTATGATACTTAGCACCATGGATGGTGAAGACTTCCCACACCACGTGAGCGGACATAGTCAAAAATACTACGCATAAAGAGACCCGCTAGGTCGGCGAACCTAGGCAAAAATAAGGCGTCTGGCGAACCAAAAGGTTCGGGCAAAATTAAGGATATATGCAAAACATGTACACCCGGCAAGTCGAAAACACGAAAAGGCGGCTTGGGCAAAAAGGTATCGGTGGTGAAAACCGAAAGGCGGTCTAGGCAAAGTTAGGGATTTAAGCGTGCTATGTTGCTTCAGACTACTATCGACATTCAAGGTTCAAATGGCGAAGATCGATCTACTCACTTTCCACCGGCAAGGAGATGAGATAGTCGAAATATATGAGTACTAGCATAGTTGGAACTTAACGAGATTGTTTCGCATAGCTTTTACCTTTCTTGTGTACAAACTACTTGGCCATCGCCACCTTTCAAATAAGCATAGCTTCTTTCTCTTTACAATTTTGTTGTTGTTATTTGCAATAAGTCCAACGTTTGTTTTGAATGACTATCGCATTTGACAATAAGAATCTAATCACAAACATACGAAAAGTGAATATACAAAACTTACTACGGGCTCCGGGTGGGACGACGCGAAAGTCACCAAAGCATTCCCCAGAGCATGATCCCCAAAGGTGTCACTCACAACACAACTTCCGCGAGCAAAGGGAATCACGAGCGGCAATTCTACTCGACTAAGTAAGTTACATCAGTCTCAAGTAACACCTCACCCCGGTCAAGGTATTTATCCCCGGACATCTCTCGATCCTTTCCTTTTCCCCGGTAGCGGTATCGGACAAAACTTGGTCGATAGTGCATCGGAGAAACTTCATCTTCATTCCCACTGGGATTACAGCGGTTCTGAATCTTCCAACGGTTTCGGCAACTATCAAATGCTCTCCATGAGATCTACAGGACCCGAGGCGCCTCCTAAATTTCCTCGGGATCTACATACAAGGTCCCCAGCGGATCGCCTCCCGGGTTCTCCTCGGTGGGGTCTATGTGAGATCTCCAACAACGAGCTTCTCAAATCTCTACCTTCCTCAACAATATCTAGGCCCAAGACTTGGTCAGATTGCGCATCGGAGGAATCCCGGATATCTTTCTTCTCTTTCAAAAGCGAGGTTCTCACCTACCCGAATCTCCAAGAAGAATATCCGCATCTTCTTCAAGATGGATATGTTTTGAAATACCACAACATCTATCATTCATACATTACTCATAAAGTCATAATTCATGCATATGTCATTCATACACTGTCATGCATCATACTTTGCATAAAGCTAACAAATATTCTATCAAAGTTCCTCTTGTTTTCTCCAAAGCAGTATGATCCGACGCAAACAAGTCGAGATTAAGCCCGAACCGACGGAAAACTATCGAAAGACCGCCCTTGGTTGTCCTCCGACGATGGTCCGAGATTAAGCCGAATCGGCGGAAAACTATCGAAGACCGCCTTGGTTGTCCTCGGCGGGTCGAGTTAAGCCCGAACCGGCGGAAAACTATCGAAGACCGCCTGGTTATCCTCCGATAAACAGCAATGGATCTACACCGATGCTGGGAAGCTATCCACATTTTGCCAACTACAATATCTCTCATAGTAATCAGCACGATTTATTCGATTCCGATTATCGACAGCAACCACGAGTCTAGCGTCGACTCGGTTGCCTTGGATGGCATCTTAAGCCCATCACGACTACTTATCAACGATGCTTCACTTTCGAGAATCTGCATATATGGTTAAAATCAATACAAACCAATAACTTCATTCAAAAATGAAAGAAGTCTAACGTATGACTCCTCGGATGGCATCTTAAGCCCATCTCCATGCTCCTTCCGAGCGACTACGAGCCTAGCGTCGGCTCATTCCCCGGCATCGATTTTTCTAGATGGCATCTTAAGCCCATCCCCGTCAATTCTCCTATCGACATCCTCGAGTCTAGCGTACGACTCATTCCCCAGCAAAGTCTTCAACTTCTCCAAATGGCATCTGTAAGCCCATTCCCGTCTCACCAGCGAGTGCAAATTTTCAGGTGTACTCGAGTGTTCAATCATCTTCCACCTCCGGTCACGAAGACAAGCGTGTCAATCTAACCTTCCAGTACAAGAAGATTGAATAGGGCAGCTGTATCCCAAAATTTGCCCTCCATCTACTCAAGAGATTTCATACATACATTAGGATTCCTCAAGAGTTGATCAGACAAACTCTCTCCTAGACAATCAACCCAAACTAGGGTTTGGTATCTCTCAGGGTAAGATGGACTTCCAACATCTCCAATGGTATTCATGCCTCCTCATATGCTTCAAAGATTCTCCATGTCAAGTTTCAAGCCTCACAAGTCAAGTTTCGACAATTGCTCGGATGGTTGAAAATCGGTTGTATTGGACAAAAGTCAACTGTGGTCAACATGTCAAACTTCATAATTTTGGTCAACTTCCTCATTTTGAAGCTACATTCATCATTTGATCAAGGGTTGATCATGATTCATCAAGAAAACTCAAGATTTGCTCAAAGTCAAACTTTCTAAATTAGGGTTTCTAGGTGAAAAGTCAATGAACTTTGGTGATCATAACTTTCTCATACTTTCTAAATTTTTCCACCACCTCTTGTTTTGAAGGAAATTCAATTCTCTACAACTTCATGTCTCACAAGAATGTCCAAAAATGCTTCATTTGAGAGGTATAGCTCAAAACATTGGTCATTTTCAAAGTCAACAAAAGTCAACTTTTGTTTTGAAGATACATTGAGAATGGTAACTCCATTTGAGATGAGACCAAAAAGGTTGGTTAGAGGACTCTTAGAGCTTTCCAAAAAGTCCAAGAACACTCAAAAATGTGGAAAATTGAGCAAGATACACTATTCAGAAGTTGGGCAATTTTGGACAATTGCACAAAAGGACATTTTGGTCAAAATGCAAAATTTTCCAAATGGGCCTATAAACTTTTGATCCAAACTTGTCCATGACATGATTCTTGACCCATAAATGCTTGGCCTTGGTAATTTTCTATTTTTATGATTTATATTTTAATTTTATAACATTTAATTCAAAAATAAATTATATAAAATATGAAAATTAATTATTTTTTCAAATGAGTTGGATTTATATCTTCCTTAATGTCCAAGAAAGCCCAAGACTCTTGCCAAATTCGTGATTCATGCATATGGAAAGAAAAAAATCAATTTTTTGCAAATATTTGATTTGTTTTAAAGAGAAAATATTTGCACATTGATTATTCAATCTTTTTTGCTTGCTTTTGCCATCCCAATTGCTTCTATAAATACCTAACATTGCATACAAGCCAGAGGAGGAAACCCTAACCCTTAAAATCACCCAAACTCTTGCAAATTTTTTGAAGAATTCTTGAAAATCGAATTTTTAATTTCAGCCATTCTCAGCCTCTTCCAGCCATCCAAACGTGCTCAGGGGGTAAGTATGAGTAAGAATACATCATTGTTATGGATCAAAGCAAGCTGAATCGATGCATACATGATCATACATATTCAAACTTTTCTGATTTTTGCATTTTACTATCCTGCGTATTTCCATTGATTCTAACGTTTTCATTGTGTTTATAAGACTCTATAGGGTGGATCTGGGCAATCGTTCATGAGCTTGAACGTCGGAATCACCTAGTGCCATTGTTAGGGTTAGAAAACTGTTGAGTTTCGAACTGGCTTGTACAAGCCGTTTCAGCCAAAAATAACATCACCATTGAATTCGCCATGGCCGATTTAGGGGGACAAGGTCCTTCTTTTCTCTTTATTTACGCTATTTTGCAGGTTTCAGGGATCGGGGTCGCCGGAGAAGACGACCGGAGCTAGGGCTCCGGCGTCGTTGACGTTGGCTTGACCGGCGAGGCTGGCGTGGCATTATAATGCATTCTGATTCGCTCCTTCATAAGTCAATGGGCCCCACGCGTGCTGACTTTGATTTTTCAAATATATCCAGGACATGTCATCCTTCATATGCATTTGTTTTCCACTTTCCCAACACCAAATTACACTTGGCCTAGTGGTAAGGACGCTGCCTGTTCAAAGATCCTCTCAAGGGACCCCTGTTCGAACCTCATCAGGACCTGGTTCTCTTTTCTTTTTACAAACTTCACTTTTTTCTATTTTTTTCATATTTTCTTATTTTTAATATTTTCATACTATTTTAATTAATTTCCACATTTTATTTATGCATTAAAAAATTGTCAAAAATAATTTTCCTTTTGCATTTATTTTCTAAAAATATTTATTTAATTTAATAAATTAAAAAACATATTTTTTCATGCATATTTATTTTTATTTATAATTTTGCATTTAAATCATTGTAAATTCATTTTAAATTATTATATTGCATCTAAAAAATCCCAAAAAATTATTTTAGCATGTTTACATTATTTCCAGCATGTCATATTTTTTTCAATTTAAAATTTGCATTTTTCCTAACATTTTCTCTTATTTCGATTTCGTCATATTTTCCGATTTCTCGTTCGTTTCACAGGTTAATCCGATTCAGACGATCCTTCCGTTTTCATTTTATTTTTCAATAATGTAATTGTATACGGGATGTAATAGTTTAATTTAGGATTTTATTTTCCGCATTTTAAATTATGTATACGCCCCAAAGCCTTGTAATAGCGTAGGACATTTACCTTTCGCATTTTACTTTCCGCACCTATAAATTGCTAGTAATTAGGCGTGTATGGCAAGACTAAAATTGAACATAGCCCACTAACTTCAAGATAAAATATCTGAAATCAACACACTTCTTTCACACGCACCTTAGGGTAATTCTCTCGTTGCCTTTGCGAATTCAAAATGGTCATGTCCCTCGAGCGTGAGGTATTCTAGCACCGTTGCCTTCCAAACAAATCATCATAGTCCCTTCGATACAAAGATCATAAGACCCACGATGTCGCCTCCGAATACATGATCTTGACCCTCGATTGTCGCCTACGAAAATGATGATAGTCCGCCGAATGTGCTAGGATACTTCCTACAAGTTGCCTTCTATGACCATCCGGCGTCCCCGGATGTCCGCTTACATCCAACGAATGGAGCTACCTACTAACTAATGGTATGGCTAGCGCTATTCTAAAGGAGCGTAAATGCAACGACCAATTCTGAGTGGGTAAATAAGTCTTTTAGTTGCTTGCTCTAAACCAAATGCTTTTCACACCACACACTCTTTTTCGAAGTTCAAATTCTTTTCAAAACAAAAACATTTCCGAACACCTTGTATACACTCCTACATGAGTCATTACAAAGTCAAAGCGAAATGCCTCTTTCAAAACATTTTTTGTCAAACACACAGAAAGCAATTTTAAAAAGTGATCTAGAGCAACTAAGAGCCCGTAGATAACTACGGATGAGAAGGGGTGCTAATACCTTCCCTTTTCATAACCATTCTCCCGAACTCAGAATCTAAACGAAGGTCTTTTTCTGTACTTTTACCTTCCCTTAATTGGATAAAAATAAAATTCGGTGGCGACTCTTGCTATCCGCACATTTGGATACAAAAATACTAAAAAGTCAGTTCACCGTATCACAGGAGTGCAGAAAGTAAATCCTAATTAAGCCATTACATCCCATGAGCAGTTACATAATATTGAAAAAACAGAATGCGAGAAAATTAACCTAACTATTACAACCTGGAAGCAGATACAATAATCGGAAAAAGAGTCGAATTGCGGATAATAGAAAATAATGTTAGTGAAAAAGAGATTTGAGTTAGGAAAAAAGTTTTCAGGGTTAGTAAACCTAATTAGATGAGAAAATAATTTTTGGGAATTTTCTGGATTGATTTTAGTAAGGAAAAACAATTAAAAGTCAATTTTTCGATTAATTAACAATTAATTAAAATATGCATGCAAAATATAATTTTTTTGTCAAAAATTAAATAAGTATTTTTCTAACCTAAATGCAAAAAGAAATAATTTTTTGTGATTTTTTAATGCATTAGAAAATTGTTTGAAAAGAAATTAAATGAAAATTAAGAAAAAATAAGAAAATAAAGTTAGTGAAAACAAGTGTTTAAAAAAAATGTTGGTCTTTGCAAGGTTTGAACCCGTGACCTGGAGGTCATTGGTTCAAAACTTTACCACCTATCCATGTTGCATGTGGTGTTAGAAGCATGTCTCTATTTGTTTTTATGTGTATCCTGCATGAAAATAAAAAATTATGGAAAAAATTGTCAAAAGGTAGGTTCGAACCAGCGACCTGATAGAGGGAGGGACCAAACGCGCGCATGTGTTACCACTGGGGTGGTGATACATCCGTGTATCAAAGGGAAACAATAAATATATGTGTGAAACTAATTTCAGAAAATCAGATTTAAAATAAAAACGCGCACGGTGGGACCCCTGGATTCAAATCAACCAATCGTATGTAGCCATGCCTAGGTCGTCGGAGTCAGCGAAGGTCAAAGACGCCGGGGTGTTTTCCGGTCGTCTTCTCCGGTCAATCAAAATTTAAACCTGCAAAATAATGAAATTCAGAGCAAGATATCATGTCTACCCCCCCTAAATCGACCCCTGCGAGTTCAATGGTGGTATCGGTTTGGTCTGAAAGTGTCTGCAAACGGAGATACGAAGCAACAGCAAGGTTATGCCCTAACAATGGTGTAATGCGATTTGGACATCAAACCTTGTAAACGATGGACCAGATCTTCTCTATGACATCTCATGAACATGTTAGAACGATTAGTTTCAATTAAAACATAATAATATTTGAAATTCGAAAAAGAGAAAAAAATGCAAATCGGAGCTTCATGGTATGCACGATTCATGCATGTTTGGCTATGGTTCTTGGCCTGGACTTACTCTATGATACCTCAGGAGCACGATGGAGTGCTTGGATTTGATTGAAAACGGCTAGAAAATAGGATACAAATTTTGCAAGTTTATGAATTTTTTTGAGAGATTAGGGTTGGCTCATGAGGCTAGGGTTTCATCTCTTGTGCTTGTGAATGTATCATGTATATATAGAGCATGAGATTTGATCAGAAATAATGAGAAAATATCTTCCCTTGAATGCAAAAATATTCCCTTGTAAATATTTACCAAATCTTTCCAAAAATGCATTTTTCCTTCCTTGTAGCATCTTGTACGAATTTTACAGCTTGCATGGGCTATCTTGGACCTCAAGATAAGTAGAAACCAAGCCCAACTTGTCTTAGACCTTGCTTTTGTATTTTGTTTAATTTAAAATTGAATTTAATGCTTTAAATCCAAAATAAATTAAATAAATTGGAAAGGAGGTGTGGAAAGGAGCATAGAGACCATGGATAATGTTAAGATCTAGTTTGGATCATAAAATTATAAGCCCATTTGAAAAATATTTGCATTTGTCAAGTATTTCTCTTTATGAACCTCCTCAAAAATGCTCAACTTGCACAATGTGTATCTTGCTCAATTTTTAACATGTTTGGGTGTTCTTGGACTTTTTAGAAAGCTCAAGATGTCTTCTAAACATCCCTATTGGTTTCATATTCATTGGAGTTTCCATGCTCATGAACACTTCTTTTCAAAAAGATGACTTTTTGTTAACTCTTAAAAGGACCTATAATGTTTTGATCCATAAGTTCCAAATGAAACATTTTCTGCCCAAGATTGTGAGACATGAAGTTGTAGATAATTTAATTCTCTTAAAAATGAGCTTTGGTGGGAAAATTTTTGATAAAGTATGTGAAAGTTATGCTTGGTCAAAGTTCTGTTGACTTTTGTTTGAAAAACCCTAATTTAGCAACTTTGACTTTTGATCAAATTTTGACTTTTCCTGAGGAATCATGATCAACCCTTGATCAAATGATCAATATTACTTCAAAATATTGGTGTTGACCAAAAATTATGAAGTTTGACTGCATGTTTACCACAGTTGACTTTTTGTCCAATACAGCTAATTTTCAATCATCTGAGCAATTGACTGAGCAAACCTGACTTGTAAGGCTTGAACCTTGACATGGGGATTATTTGAAGTATATGATGAGGCATGATGACCATTTGAATCATTGGAAGTCCATCTTGACTTGAGAATGGCAAAACCCTAGCTTGGGTTGATTGCTTAGGAGAGGGTTTGTTTGGTCAACCCTTGTTAAATCCTTGAGTATGGATATGTGAGATGTCTTGAGAAGTGGGAGGGAAAATTTTGGGGTATAACACTTTAGCATGAGCCTCATATAATAGCAACAGAGCTAGCATGGATATCTTGGAAGGATTTTGTCCCAACTGCTCCACCAAATTGTAATCACTTTTCTTAATGATCTTTAAGATTTCCTCCATCTCTTGCTTGGAGGTGTCTTCAACAACCTCCTTCGGTATTTCTATCTGAGTAGGTTGAGTCACTTTCTCTTTGCCTCGAGCCTCAGGGGTTGGCTCAATATTAGGAGTGCGGACTGATACAACAGCGTCTTTTGGAGGAGAGATTTCTGTAGAGAATACCCTTCCGATTTTGGTTACCTTGTTTGATCCAATAATATTCGATATCAGGATTAATAACTTCAACAATATTGTCTTCAATGGCCAATGACTCTTGTTTGACCCCATGGTAGTAAACTTCGGCAACATAATTCCACAGTATAGCTTTGTCAGAGGAATATGGGATTGGCGTAGGCGAAGTGATAATCAGAGGTGCCACTCTAGGCGTGGGAGCGATCTTCACAGGACCTGTAGAGGTGGTCTTTATCGCATTTATATCAGCATATTCTTCGGGATAGTCATCATCTCCCCATCCAGTTTATTTGATATCTTCAATTACAATCTTGGAGCTTTCAGGGGTGTTATATTTCACCATGAAATCATATTTCCCACTCGGCTTCCCCAAGGCATCCCAGGCTTCTGGTATGGATCGTTCTATGTTTACATCTTCAATTTTCAAGTTTTTGGAAACATCTTTGCACAAACTCTCTACAGACGGAGCTTTCATGAATAACACTTCTCAATTGTCCATCAGGCGCTGAATACCTCTATTCAACCAGACACAGCCATTAGATTCAGATGCATAGTAGCAGAAATTGTTGAAACATCCTGGAAATAACCCGGCTCGCAACAGATTATTCTTGACAGTCATCAGGGGAGTGGTCAACTCATTCATATCAAAGACATAGGATTCATCATCAATGGCATTGGCACTCTAGCCATAATCAAGCATTGGTGTGGTGATCATATTTGGGGTTTTGACAGAAGGGTCGAATTCAATCTCCAAGGTTTGAATCATGTCTTGGATCTTGTTCTTCAGGGTCCAACTTTTGTTTGTGTCATGTCCATGACTATTGGAATGGTATGCACACCTTGCGTTAGGATTGTACTTCGGATAAGAAGTGTTAACATGCTGAGGTGGATCTCTCAAAGTAATCAGCTCTGCTTTCAACATGTGTTGCAACACTTGAGACAACGCTTGATCTTCGTGAACTTCCTTCTTGGCGCATTTTATCTACGTGTATTGTCTTGTTGAGGTTGCACTGGCGTGGGGTTAGAAATTAGGACTACCCCCACAGATTGATGGCGATCATTTTTATCACGAATCTTCTGGCCATATACAGCATTGGCTTCTTTCTTCCCGCCAAAAGATCTCTTCGCAACATTCAAAGATGTCTCAACTTGAATCTTCCCACTCTTGATTCCACTCTTGAAGAATGCGCCTGTCAGCATTCCCATGAACATGTCAACCAATTCCTTATTAAACAAAAGGTGGATGGACTCTTCCTGCTAGATCTCTCCATTTCTGAGCGTACTCTTTGAACTTCTCATCACGGCCCATAGACATACTCTGCAATTGCATACGGGTTGGTGCCAATTCATTGTTATACTGGTACTGTTTGTAGAAAGCATATGCCAAACCATCCTAGGTATGAATGTGGGTATTTTCTAGCTGATAATACCACTCCAATTGTGCTCCAGACAAACTCTCTTCAAAGAAATGCATCCACAACTTCCTATCAGCAGTGTATGGTTGAATCTTTTGAACATAGGACTTCATATGAAGTTTTGGACAAGAAATTCCATCATAATTACCAAAAGTAAGAACTTTGAACTTGCAAGGAATCACCACTCCAGGGACCAGGCTTAAATCATCAAAGTTCAACCCTGACATTTTTAGATTATCCACAGCATTCAAACGGTCTTCGAGTTACTTATACTTATTGTCCTCAGGAGGATACTGCTCGCTCATATAGTCTCCCTCTTATCCTTGTTTACACCCATGATGGCTTCCTTCATTGCCCTTGACACTTCCTTCAGTTTCGCCGCTTTTTTCTAAGAACTCAAGTTGTCTGGATGTCTTGACTGGACCTTTGAATCTTCTTCCAATGTTGAGAATACCATATATCTTCTTCTTCTTTCTCTTGGTGATGAGCTTTTTCATGTCTTTTTGTCCTTGGGCCAAGTTGGTGAACATCTCTTGGAACTGAGCGTTCTGAGCTTGGAGATCTTTGACAGTTTGTTCGAGAGTCATTTCTGCTGAAATAAACAGCGAGAGAATAAGAAAATCGGTCTTCAGAGTACCTGTTATGAAATGATATGCAATGTTACGAATTTAAATTTGGTAAACAAAAATAACAAAATTTTCATTAGTTAATTAGTGAATACAAAGGAAAGTTCAAGCATAAAGTAAAACTCCTAGTGTTTTAAGTATCCCATGGACGCTTCCTTTTTGTGTTGACATAGGTGTTAATAATTTGTTCCTCGTGAAGTAGTTTCGTCAGTTCCAACACTCTTTTCTCACTTGCATAGTATTGAGCTTCGAATGTATCCCTTTTTTATTTAAGTTGAATCCAGGATCTCTTCAATTCTTCAAAATCGGTGGGCTTGTCTAGATGAAGAATGGTGTAAGACTTGTCGCCTTCAACAATAGGTTCCATGACCACTAGTAGGATATTAGCATATGGCATCATGAGATTTTGAGCACGAGCTCGCACCCATTTGAGGTAAGGTTCCTAAGGAATGGAGTTTTTATGACCCAAGGTCTTGGTATTAGTCTTATTCACCATGCCTCAAGTGTGCACAAATCTTCGGCGATAACCATGGAGATTGTTGTCGTAGCCAAATACAATGCCTTGGATAAGCATGTCATGAGGACCATATTTTCGAGCATAACCAAATTGTCGTAACTCTACAGAAGGATTATAAGTGATACCTCCCCTTATGCCGAGTGGCACATTAGGGAATTCCCCAAAACTGTCAATAAAAGTGATATCTTTTTTAGAGTAGAGACACCAACGGATATCTGAGTGAGCGAGTGACACAACCTTTGAGACCATTTCAGACCTTCTTCATTCTTCATTGCGGATCGGGGAAGGTTCAAAATAAACCACTTGGATAATAACGGTACGCAACACATGATTATCTCCGAGCAAAGTGTGGAGAGAATGCAAAATATCTCCGAGCAAAGTAGGCACAGGATTAAGAGTTAGAAATATCTTAATGGCGTTCACGTCTATGAATTGATCCGGATTAGGAAATAGTACCAAACTATAGATTAGCAAAGTCAAAATAACTTCAAAAGCGTGGAAACTCATAGCCTTTAGGAATTCTCGAGCCTTCTTTATCAGAAATTTAGCAAGCAAACCCTTAACTTCACTTCTAGTTTCCCAATTAGCTTCAATATCTGACCGCTTCAGGTGTAAAGCTACTACAATATCTTCAAACCTCAAAACTTTTTCTAGACCAGTGAAAGGTATCTGATCAATGATGGGTGTCCCAAGTAACTTAGAGAATTCTTACATTGTAGGTACCAACTGATAATCTGGAAAAGTAAAGCAGTGATGTTTCGGATCAAAGAACTAGAATACGACGCTCCTCATATCTTCTTCAAAACCGGATATAACCAAGTCGAGTAGATAACCATGCCTCTTGATGAACTGAGCGTGGTCGGGAACTTTTGAAACTAACTCCTTGAGTTGAGAAGGTACCCCCACAAAGTTGATCTGAATAGTCTTCCTATAAGCCATAACCCTACAACATAAAGCAAAAGTAAATCCCTAGGTCCTTGAAATGGTTAGCAATGTTTAATGATGTTATGATATCATGATGTCATGTTTAAGCACAAACGATTCACATAATAGCCCTAGGTTTAAGGCTTGCATGAGGTATAAGTGTCTACCCTTCACCGAAGTTTAAATTGGTTAAACCTATCCTACAATAGTAACTGGGTTCTAGGAATCTCATATAATGGATCTTTCTCGCAGGCTTTATTTTAGTACGGCAACCAAATGGCCAACCGAAACATCCCGAAAGTCGTCCCCAATTTGAATTTTTTTGGGATATTTACCCACGGCCTTTCCATCAGTGAGCCTATACCGACGACTGTCTCTGCCACTATATCCCTGCACAATTCAAAACTCAAAAAATATGAATTATAAATTCCAACCAAGGGCATAGATCGACTGGAAATTCCCTTCTGAGTTCAATGGTGCCATTGGTTTTGGCCTATTTTTCCTCTAACCTAGTGTCCCCAAATCAATAATTCGAAACCCTAGCCAAGGTGGTTCATAATACCTGCACTTAAACTCAAATCAAACCATCTAGAAAGCTTGCAAACATCATTCTAAACACAAATATGCAAACAAAACATGTTTATGATGTGTAAATTATTATAATCGAAAATCAAAGAATAAAGCAAATTGTGATACTTGGTTGGATCAATTCTTGAAGCTTTAGACGTTGGTGATGATCGATTTCGCTTCAGAGAGGATCGATGAAGCTGATTTGATGCTTGGAATGGCTTGAATTGGCCTGGAATATGAACTCCTATGTAGCTCTGCTCCACGGTTTTTTCAAGCTTTGGATTAGGGTTCTTGAGGCAGAAAAGTCATCCTTGAGCATTGGTTATTCTTGTGCATATATAGTAGAACGACTTAGGTTAACAAATTTGATGAAAAATCAAGCTTTGAATGCAAAGATATTTGATTGGGAATCAACATCAAATCTTGATATTTTTATCTTCAATCAACTCCAATCACTCTTGCTCGGTATCTTGGCTTCTAAGGCTGATTCCTTTGGGCCTCTAAGTGATTCAAACAAGGCCTCACGGATTAATCTTGCATTTTTATATTTTATTTAATTTATTTATCTTTTAATTTAATAAAAATCCAAATAAATATAAATAAAAAATCACAAACATTGGAATGGATTTAGAGGTCATATTTGTGCTTATGAACATGCTTGAACTTCAAAATTTAGGCCCATTGGTCCAAAACTTGAGTTTTGCTCAATATTTGACTCATGCACTTCTTCAAAATTGCCAAACTTTCTCAAACCATGACTTGCTCAATTTTTCTCATTTTAGAGTGACCTTGGACTTTTTAGAAAGCTTAAGATGTCCTCTAAAAGTTCCTTTTGGTTTCATCTTCACTGATTCTTCCATGCTCATGTACACTCCATTGAAAAATGATGACTTTTTGTTTACTTTTGAAAGGACCTATAATGTCTTGACCCATATCTTTCAAATGAAGCATTTTTAGGCAAACCTTGTGAGAGACAAAGTTGTAGAGAATTGAATTCCCTTTAAAATGAGCAATTGTGGAAAAAAATTGATGAAATATGTGAAATTTATGCTTGGTCAAAATTTTGTTGACTTTCCCTTAAGAAACTCTAATTTAGAAACTTTTGACTTTTGATCATTCTTTGATTTTCTTGATGAATCATGATAAACCCTGTATCAAATGATGAATGTGACCTCAAAATCTTGATGTTGACCAAAAATAGTGGAGTTTGACAGTTGTATGATATTGTTTATTGATTCAAAATTGATGATTCTCATAAAAGGGTCTTTAACAAGTCTCTTCATTGGTTTAAGGATATTTTTGAATGAAAGATACCTTAAGGGTTCAAAGATTACAAGTCCTCTATAATGGTCATAAATTTCTCTTGTGTGACTTCAAAAGATCATAAATTGGTCATATTTTATCTCCTTGAGCTCATTCTTTTTTCACAATGAACCTAAGGATGTCTAATAAAACTTAGTTCAATTGGAAAGACTTAAGAATGTTTGGGAAATCATTAATTGGTTCAAAAGATTATAGGTCTTTTGTGAATTTCTCCATTTTATACCATAATCTTCAAAGGATCATAACTTGGTCATATTTTATCATCTTGAGCCCATTCATTTCCACAATGATCTTTAGAATGTGAACTTCAACTATCTTTGTTGTGCAATGCTTGAAAATGGTTGGAAGATAACTTGAGAGTTCAAAAGATTATAGGTCATTTCATGGATTTTCATCAACTTCACAAAGCCATAACTCTCAATTTTTGGAGTTTTGGAATGGTTCTTTTCTATAATTCCATTTGAAAGGTCTACTTCATGCCTTATTTTTTGGCCAAGATCTAATTCTGAATGGAAGGCCATGTTTGGATGCAAGACATTATAGGTCATTTTGAAGTTCAACACTTAGAAATTTTTCTAGTATCAAAGTCAGTTTGTTTTTCACGATATCAAATGGACATATCTTTCAGCTCAAGCAACCAAATGCAACATTTCTTGGCACATTGTAAAGTTGGCTGTGAGATCTTTCCAATGCTTTAAGAATCATTCCATAAAGTCTCTTGAGTTGCTTGCACCATGATTGCAAAGTTTGTCACTTGAAACTAAAGTTTCGCCATTACCAGATTTTTTTAAACTTGCATAATTCAAATTATAAGCCCTTTAAGCGTGTGGTTTTGATTCTAATCATCATTAGAAAGTTCCCAGAAGTTGTTAGAGTGATAAAACACACGATTAGAGTGAGTTTTGGTCATGTTAAAGTCACACATTTCACACCTCACAGATTGACTTGGTTGGACCGATATGAGCATCATTTATTCCAATTCTCATCACCATTCACTTCTCCTATAAATAAGGGACGTATTCCATTCATTTTTCACAAGCTTTTGATAGCCAAAACACCCCTTCCATGATCACATTTGACCTTTTGAGCTTAAAATTTGTTTTCCTACTTCCACCCTCCAAACACCTCATAACTCATTTTAGTTAGCTTCATTGAACTTCTGTGAAGCTAACCATACTCTTAGCATAGGAATTCGTGGCCTGAATCGAGCTCTATAAGTCCAGTTTCAGAGCTTCATACTTGAGTTCTGTCAGGTAGATTTCTCCACCAATTCGTCTTAATTTTGTTGCTACAATGTAGCATTTGGTTCTCTGATGCTCATGGCATCGTCCATTTTCAACTGTAACTCAGTTTGGTGCTTCTGTTTTCAAATCCCTTTTCAAAAACTTCCTCTATTTTTTTCCAAAGTGAGTGATCTATGGAAAATATATATTTATCGCGAGGGTACCATTGGAATCGTCTTGAAGAGATGAAACGAATGAAATCGGTCTCGAGCTCTAATTTTACTGTTTGAGGAACATGTGATTCGCGTGGACGGAGGTTGGAGACGACCTACATGTCCATCTTCAGCCAATAACAATGTGCCACACATTTTTTCAAATCTGTTTTAATAATTGATCGTGTGGTTTTTTCAAGAGGGTCTATGATATGCACAACACGTGAGATCCATTGGATTAGCTTACTAACGAGTTTTGACATTATCTGATGGTCCATATTTTTACTGTTTATTTTTATTCAAAAAGTTGATACGGTGTGAAAACCAAGGGGTTCTATATCAAGCACAACGTGTATGATCCATTCGATTAGCTTACTAATGCGTTTTAACTATGATCCAGTGGTCCATATCTTTTTAAGTTTTATTTTTATTTTCTGACTTTTCTTTTAATTGTTTTAAACTTCAAAAAATCATCAAAAAATCATTTCTGACCCGAAAATTATGAAACAATTCACAAAAATATTTCAAATATTATCTTTCTGATTCCTATTTTTTCATAATTTTATTTTCTGATTTGATATTTTTTATAATTTGTCTCTTTATTTGATTTGTTTTAATTGTTTAAAAATACTTTTTGCTGATTTTAAATTCTAGAAAAATTATGGAAGGATCCAATGGCCTCTTGACAAATATTAGTGACCTCATTTCATTTTTATTTCTGAATTTACTATTTTTATTAATTTTGGTTTATTTTTCTACTTTCTTTTATTTTTAAAAATATTTTTAGGTCTTAAAAAATTCTGAAATTTTTTGTCAACACTGTTGACCTTTGTTTGACCTTATATATTTTTTTGAATTTTTATTTGGTATTTGAATACCATTATGTATTTCATCAATAAAAATTCAATTAAATAACCAAATTTAAAATCTTTTTTATACATTTCTTTTTTATATTATTAATTGATTAATAATGGCTCTGACTTGGTGATGTATGGATTCATTTTAGAACATAAATTTCATCAACATCAATGGAACTTGGATGTTGATAGTTCTAGTGACAAAATCCACCAAGATGGTTGATTGATTTTGATGAAGTTAGACATGGTGGATTCATCTGGTGCATTGGTGATATTGTGACTTGTTTCCCTCCCTCTTCATCTTATCCCATTCTTGTTTAACCTGTGCTATATGTTTCCGGAGGATGATCTACATATCATTTCTCTAAAATATACGGTACATAGATCGTTATTGACCGGCCTCGTTGTAGGGTGACTTCTATATAAGTTACTTGGCGATTGCTTAACATAGCTCTACATTTTGTCCCAAAGATCGGAAAATGGTTCTTCGTGGCCCAAGTTTTATGCTTGAAATTATCTAAGTATGATTAGGTGTTGAACTACGACCAATAAAATTGTCAATTCATCGTGTAGAGGTTTTGATTCTATCAATCTTCTGATAAGTTCTCACAACCTTCGACCCAGGCTCAAGGATCAAATCATCGCGAACCATATGGTTTTCTTTTCTTTATTTGTATGATTAATTTTTCGTGGCCCAACATTTGGACTTTCAAGCCCAAGGATGATTAAATTTTGAGCTATAGCCAATAAAATTATCGATTCATTGCGTAGAGGTTTTGATTATATCAATCTTCTGATGAGTCCTCATAACATTTGACTTAGGCTCAACATTCAAATCATTAAGGATCCTTCATATGAAACCAACCAACAACTGATAACAAATTACTAACATTTAACTTCTAACTTTATTTTTTATGCTTCTTTATCGCTTTACTTTAATGTTAGCATCCATTATCATGTTTATGTTTATGACATTTTCTCTTTGTCCAATTGGACCTTTTTTTGTGTGTTTCTTGCTTAAACCATTAATAAAGAACTAAAACCATAAAAAGTTGTTGACTTGGACTTGGCTACTTTTCCTATGATTGGAGAGTGGATCTTGGACTTAGGATTAGGACCTTTACCTTAGCTCATAGACTATGTGACTATGTTGTTATTTTATCTGAAGTCCTCGAGGTTTACTCCGAGGCATTGGGTTGTTTATTTCTCGGTGTGCAGGTTATTCTATTTATACTCATCTATGAGTGGGAATTCCTATAAACACAGTCGTTACTCTGCCCAAGTTTTGCGAAGAATTTATTTCATCTGAGGTATTAGTTTATCTGAAGCTTGGAATTTTTGTTTGGTTACTATGTTAGCTTAGTCGTTAAATCCAAAGGATGAGAATATTATATTGGATTCTTTATGTCAAGTACTGGTTTCCTATTCGGTTAGATCTTTATTTTACCTTCACCTTTTACTTTTCCTTGTACATAGGATAGCCTCTTCATCTCCTACGTTTCTTCTTAAATTTTCAATATCTTCTCTCTCTTTTAAAAAAGCTTCTTGTTTTCAAACTTGAACCGCTTTCACAATAAACTTAGACTTAGGTCCATGCATTTTCAAACTTCTTTTTCTTAATAAACCATTAACCAATTTAATAATAATTTGACATTTTTCTCAAGACTAAAATCCATTAACCTCACTTAAGCTTTTTGAGCCATTTTGGCTTTTCTACTAAAAAAAAATTCTCAAAAGATTAGACTCTTGTCGATTCTTGTAGTGATACAGACCACTATACTTCTACGATATGTAGTGAAGTGGGACACTTTCCACTTGGTGTTGAGCGATGCTTGTTGATGAAAATCCAAGCTCTATCCTCCACTTTGAAATGATGAAATGCTCCTTTCTCTTAATTGTAGGTAGTAAGTATGTTTTTCCACTCGAATATGACGAGATGTTTCTTCTTCTTAAAATTAACCAGCGCACAAATTTTAGTCTTTTTTACCCGAACTACATGGGTTTTGATTTCAACATTGCACATTGTTGGTATGTAGGCCTAGAACTCATTGGAAGTTCTATCATATAAAAAAATTGTAAAAAAAATACTTCTTTTCTCATCTCCACCAGCTATTTTGTACATATTTTATATAGCCATATACACAAATTTTCAAAGAGGTTCCTACGGAGTTCTGTAGATGTTTAGGGTGCCTAAAACCTTCTCTGTGAATAACTAACCCCCGTACCTTGATCTCTATTTTCTTTAGGTTTTATTCTCTCTTTTTCCTAGTCCTTTGGATAAAATGAAAGCGCATTGGCGACTTCATTGATTTTTACGAGTTAAATCAATCAATGGGTTAGTCTCGAAGAATTTTGCCGCTACAAAAAAAGTGGCGACCTCAATGGGGAAAAAATCTCAAAGTGGGTTAAGCATATCTTTGTTTATTTGTGTATATGTGTTATTTGTTGTATATATGTATACCAGTTTGTCTGGATCTTTTTCTGGTTTTCAGGGTGCTTGGTAATCTCTTATGAGTCCTATACCCAGACTCAGGCAAACTTAAGATTTGGATGGGGGTATAGTCATGTTGACATGTCTAGAGTAGTTCTAAGAATGTTGGCATGAGATCCCTCACTCAGTAGAGTCCCCTTTGGGGTGGGAATGTTTAACAAGCCAGATGTGCGACATTATCACCTTTCGACCTAGGAGCCCATGAAGCTGAGTTGGTCGTAGACCCGTTAACCTATCTTAGCCTTTTAGGTGTAGTGAGATGATTATCCAGGAGAATTCCTAACTAATTGATATGCGACACTGCACTCAAACGAATTTCTCTTGAGAATGTTATTGGTTCCCGAGTAGTCGGTAGACCGATAATATCTGACGTAGGAATGTAGACTCTGGGATTTCCCTTTAGAACCTTGATCTGTAGGTGACAAAACTTTTAGTTCACCTTATGGGTAGTACCTTTGACTTCATGCTCGTGACGTCGAACCTATGAAGCCCCATGTTTGTGATCTTGTGTGTGATTGTTGCATAACTATGCGTTCATGCATCCATTAAACTCTTTTTCACTTGGTTCTCAAGGGACTTAGAGATATTTCTATGTAAACGTCACAAGTTTCATCAAACTCAATGGATCTTGGGTGTTGATGGGGTGAAAACTCTAATCCACCAAAATAGATGATTGATTTTGATGATAACTTACTCAATGCTTTGATCCAATTCGGGATTTACTTTTTATCTTCATGCTTGGATGTTTACAATTTAATATCTTGAGTTCCTTGGAAGTCAAATAAAACCAGAATTTGCATATCATGCATTATTTCACATTCAACTTTGCATTTCACAAGGTTCCCAAGAGTCTTATCCATTTCCCTTGGTCTTCGTTCAGAAAGTTGTCTCATTCGTACAACACTCAGGCCAATATCGAGAGAAAGACGGAAAACCTCGAGCAAGAGAATCGCGAGATGCGCGTGGAAGTGACTTCATTGAGGGACGGCATGACCAATCTGGATGCTTTGGTGGAATCGCTGGTGGCTTCTCAAAATTAGCCATCATCTCCTCCTCCACCTTCTCCTCGGTTTATTCAACCTCAACAGACTACTATTATTTCTGAAGTGCGAGATGTGTCTGCCTCTATAACACCAGCTCTCTCTGCTGCTCAGCACCGTATGCCTCATGGTCATCCATGGGGAATGTCTGAGAACTTTGTTCCTAAGGGGTTCAATCCTACTGCTCTAGTTGCTCCGTTGGTCCAACCTGATGTCGTTTTTGTAACTCATGTGGTGCATGTTACTCTTGTTTTTAACAATGGGGTCAACCACCCTCCTCCTCTGCCAAATGAAAGTGTGGACTTTTATGATAGAATAGATGATTTACAAGAACAATTTAATGAGACACAAAAGAAGATGAAAGATCTTAGGGGAAAAGATCTATTCAGCCAGAATGAGTGATCTTTGTTTAGTTCCCAATGTGAAGGTACCCGTTAAGTTTAAGGTGCCACAACTTAAGAACTATAAGGGAAATACTTTCCCTCATGGTCACTTGGTGATGTACATCAGGAGGATGTCTACTCATACTGACGACCAACGCCTTCTTATCCACTTCTTTCAAGATAGTTTGACTGGTGCTGCCTTGAGGTGGTATATAAGTTTGGACAACAAGAACATCCATACATTCAATGATTTGGGTGAAACATTTGTGAAGCAATATCTGTATAATATGTTTATGGTACCTGATCGTAACCAACTAAGAGATCTAGTGAAGATGTGTGTTGTTTTTTGTAAATTTGGCTATTATTCACATGATCATACTACTTGTAATGTCAGCAGTGAAGATATTCGTGGATGTGACAAAATAAGAAGTGATCTCCAAGATAAGATGGATAGAGGACTCGTCCATATCACCAGACCATAAGCTGAGCTCGAAATTGAAGTGAAGACGGTTTATGGTTGTTCTAGTTAGCTATGAATTTTTTATGTGAATCACATGAATATCGATTTGGTGAATATGTACGCTACATTCTATTTTATGGAGGGTCAAGAAATACATCATTATGGTGGTTGTATAATATCATGCAGAGATTCCCGTGGTTGTGCTCTTGTGAGAAGAGGTATTCAACGTATTTTAGATGAAGGTACCATACATGTCACTAGAATTAGAAATGACTACAATGGTATTAACATGATTGAAGATTTCTATGATGAATCTATTGATGAGTATATTTCTTCTGGTGAGTATTTCCCTGCTGATGAGTCTGAGTATTGTGAAGAGGCAGGTGTAAATGTCATTGTATCGCATTTTGACATTCATACCCCTGTGGAGGTAGCCTACCGCATCACACCTCATGTAACCCCTATGGTTATCAGTTTACCTGGTCCTATCCCATATAGTGCCAACAAATATGTGTTATACAAGTATAATGTAACCATTCTAAAAGGATGTGTGGAGATGTCGATCCATCCTTTGTATCAGGTTGAAAATATTGTTGATGATAGTCGTGTGACCCGGAGTGGTCGTGTGTTTTCTCCTGTTTTCCCAATAATGGCTAATACTGGTAAGGAGATTGTTGAAACTAGTGTTGAACCCAAGAAGGTTGAAGGGCAGACTAGTGGAACAACTTAAGAGAAAGATATGGATGATCTTCTAAAGATTATCAAAATGAGTGATTACTAGATAGTTGAACAATTGTTGCAGGCTCCTTCGAAAATCTCCATTTTAGCTTTATTAATGAATTCCTCATCTCATCAGGAATCTATGATGAGGGTTTTAGATCAGCCTTTTGTTGAGTACGATGTATCTCATGATTAGTTTAACAGTATGGTTGGAAATATTACGGCTTGTAAGATTTTGAGTTTTTGTGATGAAGAGCTACTTGCTGAAGGAAAGAACCACAACATGTCTTTGCACATCTCTTTGAACTGTAAGAATGATGCGTTGTCTAATGTGTTGATTGATAATGATTCTGCGTTTAATGTAATTCTAAGGAGTACTCTTGCGAAGCTTAAATATCAAGGTCCTCTGATGCGTCCTAGTGGCATTATTGTGAAAGCATTTGATGGCTTCTGAGAGTCTGTTATTGGGGAGGTGGATTTGCCTATCCATATTTAACATGTATATAGTTGCTTGTTGGGATGACCTTGGATCCATGAAGTTGGTGTTGTTTGTTAAAGCGGTAAAGCGACAAGCAAAGAGTAAAGTATTTACTTTTACTGGGTGATATATACCGGTTAGGTTATATCATATCGTGTCCACAGAGATTGGTTATTGATTCGTCGTTTGACAATTCTACCGTTAATGAGTTTGGGATTAAAAGAGTTGAAAATAAAAGACAAAAGTTAAATGAACAAAACTATAAAGGATAGACAGCTTGTCTGAAACAAATGCACACTACCCGTCACAGACTTAAATCTACCGTCCAGTTATACTCGGCCTACGATACTCGTCCGTGTCATCACATACCTCTCATAAACTAAGCTATTTCTAACCCAAATTGAGAATCCTCCCAAATCACCTCGATAGCCATGTCTGGCCTATCTCAACAACCAGAAGTCAACTGCGTCACCTCTATACCCATCTCTGGCATACTTCACTGACACAGAGGCATAAAGATCAGATACTCTATGGTGAGTGTCAGCTCTAAACCTATTTCTAGCATTCAAAAACTAACAGATAATCATCCTAGGTAAGAATCTAAGCAGTCTATCTCTAGCAAGCTCAAATCCCCAACATAGAGTAAAAACCTAAGATAACTACTAACACAGATTCATAAAGCAAACTTTATACAACGTCAAGGGCGATAAATATACATGTGTTCAGAGTAAATATACATATATAACCAACACAATAGAGAAATACAAATAGAAGAGAGGAGATAAACTATCCATTTACATTGGTTTGTCAATACCTATCGAAGAGCAATCCACCTCCAATCATCCGTGAGCAAGACCCTAGTGTTGTTTTCTAAACTAATCTATCAAAAACTATATGGGTGATGGAATTGGGAGCAATAATCTAACAACCCAAAACCATACACAAAAAATGAAATGAAATAAATGTATAAAGAAAATCTGGTTACGCAGCTTCGCCGGCGAACTAAAAGCATTGCCCGGCGAATCTTCATTTAACTTGCCCCAAATTAAGCCACGTTCTCAATCTGTACAAATATCTACCCTCGCCCGGCAAAATTTAGCTTCATCCAGGGAAATTCTCTTTTCCTCGCCCAGCACCCAGGCAGCGAAACAAGTCAGAACGAAGCTCATCTTCCTCTAATAGGACCGTCGCCCGACGACGCAAGTCTTATTCCTTTATTCGATCAAAAATGCATCTTGGAGCTCCATTTGGAATTTATTCTCAATGCTCCAATAATGCAACAAATACCTACAAAAAATATACAAAACTAATCAAACGGTACAGTTTGTACACAAAACGCAATAAAACGTATTTACAACAAAAAGTTGGGATTATTCAACTAAATATCAATAAAAGAACGGATAAGTGCCACAAAATATATATACAAAATAACTACATTTTGGCACTTATCACTGTTACTTAAACTTTACATCAGAAACTGAATTTTATCCGTGAGGGAGCTCTGGTTATTGTGGTAGGTGAACATGTCATGTTAATCTCTCATTTATCCTACTTTAGTGTTGTGGAAGTCGATGAAGCCGCTGTTGGAATACAGTTCCAAGCTTTGTCCATTTATAACATAAAAAGGAGTGAAGATTATATTTCCTCATTCAAGGATGCTCAAAATGTGGTGCAGAAGGGCTCCAACAGCGTTTGGGGACAAGTTATCATGCCGTAGGTGAACAAGAATGGCGTTGGCCTAGATTTTTCTATGAAGAACATGAAAGAATTCTTGAATCCAAAGTCTGCTTTTGTCAAGTATCAAGATATCTTCCACAATTCTGGATATCTCCATCCAAATACTCCATGAGTCAACGCAATCATTGAAGACGAACTAGAGCAAGGAATTCCTAATATTGTGATGCATGGAGCGAGGGTTCAAAATTGGATTACTATTAATATTCCTACTTGCATTCACATTTCAAAGTAATTTGTCTTTGTTTTATTTTCTGATTTTTCCTAGAAAATGGTAATCAGACAAAACCTTTTCAAAATGAATAATAACTGAGATGAATCTGCATAATCACTTGTTATATTTTTCAGTTTCTAAAATCAAGCATAATCATATGTGCAAATTAATTAATAAACTTGTTGAAAATAATGACCCGACACCCTCTTCCAACTTTGAACATCCTGTGTATGTTACTGAGAAGAGGAATTTGATGAAACCCCTGAAGATGTTTCTCGTTTGCTTGAGCGCGAGGAAAATACCATTCAGTCTTACAAAGAGTCATTGGAGACTATTAACTTGGGTTCTGATGAAGATGTGAAAGAGTTCAAGGTTGGGACACTACTTCATCCCGATGTGAAGAGCTGTTTGATCGATATTTTGAAAGATTATGTGGATATTTTTTCTTGTTCGTATCAAGACATGCCTGGATTGGACACTGACATATTGAAGTATCACTTGTTGTTGAAGCCTGGATGTCCACCAATCAAGCAGAAGTTGAGGAGAACTCACCCTGACATGGAAATGAAGATTAAAGAGGAAGTTTTGAAACAGGTTGATGCAGGTTTTCTTGTGACATCAGTGTATCCTCATTGAAATGCCAATATTGTGTCAATTCCAAAGAAAGATGGAAAAGTCTGCATGTGTGTTGATTATAGAGATTTGAATAAAGCTAGTCCAAAAGATGATTTCCCATTGTCGTATATCAATATGTTGGTAGATAGTACATCAAAATATAAAGTGTTCTCGTTCATGGACAGATTTTCTAGATACAATAAAATTAAGATAGCTCATGAGGACATGGAAAAACCATTTTGTTTATCACATCTTGGGGAATATTATGTTACAAAGTGATGCCCTTCGGGTTGAAGAACGCTGGTGCAATGTACCAAAGGGCTATGACAACCCTATTCCATGATCTGATGCACAAAGATATTGAGGTATATCTGGATGATATGATTTTCAAGTCTTAGATAGAGGAAGGGCATTTGGTATATTTGTTGATGTTGTTTCAGCGTTTGAGGAAGTACCGTCTCCGCTTGAATCCTAACAAATGTACATTTGGTGTCCGATCTGGGAAGCTTTTGGGTTTCATTGTTAGCCTAAAAGGAATTGAAGTTGATCCTAATAAAGTTAGGGAAATTCAAGAAATGCCTGCACCAAGGACTAAAAAGCAAGTCAAAGGCTTCCTTGGGTGTTAGAATTACATCTTCAGGTTCATTTCCCATATGACTGCAACATGTCAACTAATCTTCAAGCTTCTGAAGAAAGATCAGGGTTGTGTATGGACAGATGATTGTTAAAGGTCATTTGAAAGTATTAAAGAGTATTTTCTTGAGCCTCATATCTTGCTCCCTCTTGTTGAAGGAAGGTCATTGATTATGTATCTAACTATGTTAGATAGTCCCATGGGCTATATTTTGGGACAACAAGATGAAATAGGAAGAAAAGAATATGCCATATATTATCTAATAAAGAAGTTCACCTACTGTGAGTCATGGTATTATATGCTATAAAAAAACTTATTGTGCCTTAGCCTTGGCTGCAAAGCGTCTACAACGATTTATGTTGAATAATACTACTTGGTTGATCTACATAATAGATCCAATCAAGTATATATTTAAAAATCCCGCTCTTATAGGGGGGATAACACGTTGGCAGATGTTGTTGTCTGAATATGATATTGAATACCGCACTCAGAAAGCTATTAAAAGTAGTGTGTTGGCAAAATACTTGGCTCATCAGGCGGTTGAAGATTATCATTCTGTTGGGTTTGATTTATGCGATGAAGACGTGATGTATTTGAAAATGAAATATTGTGATGAACCTTTACCTGAGGAAGGTCTAGATCCTAAGCCCCAATAGGATATGGTGTTTGATGGAGCTGTAAACGCTTATGGTAAAGGAATTGGTGATTTGATTATTACTCCTTGTGGGTCTCACATTCCCTTCACTACAAGGTTGACGTTTGATTGAACCAATAACATGGCAGATTATGAAGCTTGTATCATGGGTCTTGAAGAAGCCATGGATATCAAAATAAAAATTCTAGATGTGTATGGAGATTCAGTTTGGTAATAAATCAAATTAAAGGAGAATAGGAAACTCGTCACCCTGGCTTAATCCCTTACAAAGATTATGCGAGGAGGATGTTGACTTTCTTCAATAAAGTGGAATTCTATCACATTCGTCGAGATGAGAATCAAATGGCATATGCTTTATGTGACACCCCCTAATTCCTCAACACAAATATATTACATTAATCAGAGTAAATTAACATGCATATCAAGAGGACATCACATATCTCTTCAAATTAAAACAACACATACAATGGTCATGCTCAAACAACAAATATTTAAATTCATGCTTGTATATATTTAAAAATTATGCATGTCACAACAGAATACTTATAACTCTACATGATACAACACATGGATCTCAAAACAACATCATATATAAATCATTAGGCACTAACTTCATCCATCTCAATATCTCCACATACAATGCCAAATACGAAATGATAATATTTGTATCATATTTTCAATACATCATTACAATAAACTAATAACATAAAGTATGTCAAATATCTCATATCAATCAAACATAAATCAAGCGATCCCAGTGCTACATGACCAGAGCAATGACTCACTACCTAGGAAAGCGGATAAATAGAACTAGCTCCTCTGTCTAATCCTTTCTAGAAGTGCCACTAACTTCGGTACCTAAGCGACGTCATATAAAACGTCATTCCAACAGAAGGGTGAGAATTCACATAATTATCAAAATCATAAGATAATATATAATTGATAGCATACATGCATAACATAATTATTCTCACACTCCAAGAGTTCCATCAACAAGTTATCACTCAAGAAGTCGTGCTAATCACAAGTATACATCCACAATTCCATAATTCAAATGATAATAAACTACGAATACTACAAATATAACATTCCCATTAATATCACATAATGTGCACCAATTCCAACAATTCACATGGTCACATGCGACTCCAATGAGACTCAATGCAATGTGGTACCAATTGTTATCCTTACTGGTATCATCGAGTCCACTCCAGACAGATAACCACCAATAAAAGCTCGATTCCGCCTTAAGCTTTCAAAACCACTCCAATTTTAGCACAAGCCACTAGCCCTTGCAAATACTAGCAAACATTGCCTCTTGACAACTATGATGCATGCGCAATCTCAAGAAAACATATGCAAATTAAGACCACTCCAAATCTTAATCACACAAGCATATTTCACATAATTCAACACATTTGAATTATCTCACCAAATTGCACATCATATACATCATGTCAACAATCACATACAATGCATACTCATAGCATTTATCAATTCACCCATCACAATAACACATAACAAATAAAGCCAAACAATGTTATTCACATCCAACACCAATTTACAAACCAAACAACACAATTATAAGTCATTTACATAATCACATTATTATTAAATCACTTATTTTCAACAAGACCATTTCTAGTGAAAAGAATATCGTGTTAGCTTTCTAACGTTTCGGACAACCCTCAAAACGGATTTACGGTTTGAAAGTTATGAATTTGTAAAGTTTCAATGAAAATGTTAACACCGACATCATACACTAACAACTCCAAACATGTCAAAATTACCCAAAATAATTAAAATATGACTCTTAATAATTCAAAACAACTCTGACAATTTTATCGACAACTCAAACAACTCTATTGACAATTATATTGACAACTCTAACAACTCTATTAACAACTCTGACAAAATAAAAATTAACCCAAATTAACTATTTATGCAAGTGATTATCTCTAATTCAAAACGTCTACAAAATTAATTCTTATAAACTATTATTATTATGATTATTGTTGTTCTTATACCGATGAAACACTATATATTATAAATTTCAAAATGTGTTTCTCAATTAATTACTTGTGCCAGTATAGTATATATTATATTGATATCTAGCTATATAATTTTGCTACTATGCTAATTTATTGTATACAAATTAATTTTTAAATTGACATAGTTGCAGCAAATACATATATCTCTCTATATAAGGGAATGAAGTCTCTACTTTATACAAATTATGCTGTTGTCAATCTGCCTCCTAATATGACGTTTCTATAATATATATATAACTAACATATTTTCATTTTGTTTCTTGACCAAACACGCCTTAACATTTTCTATGCATATCTCTAAATTTAACTGAAGAGAACAACATTTCTTCCATCTTTTGCAAAAGATGGAACTTTTATCTTGCTTAGGTTGAATATTTTCCATATTTTAACTGATTCAATATTTCTGACACAAAACAATGTCTAGAGCTCATATCCTCATCAAAGATCTGGTCCAAGGAAACCAAGTTTGGAAAATGCATGTTAGGGTTGTTTAATTGTGGGTTGTGAAGGACAAAAATGGAAGCTAGCGTCTTGAAATGGTCTTACAAGATGAAACGATATGTATTTTTTGGAACTCAAATCCCTAAATGTTATCCATTTCTCATTGTTGTTTCATTGTAAATTTCAGTCTGACCAGATTCATGACACTACTCGTAGTCGGGACTATAAAGAATGGAATGAACAACTTATGGAACGTGAGACATATTATCTTTACAATGGAGAACCTGTTGTTAATGATGGCACATTCAAAGTGTGGTCAAACAAACTAAAACTTGTCTTCAACGGTGGAACTACCGTGACTAATGTGCCTATTCCTGAAATCCCTTCCCACAACTTCAAGTTTCATGCCATTGATGAGTTTCTCGATGGTCATTTCAAACCAGATTTGCTATACGGTAAATTCTTCTACCTTGATTTCTTTTCTTGCCATTAATTTCTTGATTCCTTACTTGCTTAATACCTTTGTCATCTATTCATATTAAACTTTGTGTTATAATTTGTAGATGTCATAGGTGTTTAACATGATGTTGTTAAGACACAAATTGGGGGTAATGGTAAGAAGACCTATGTGAATAAAACTTTACGTGATATTGAGGGAAATGTCATTGAAGTTGCTTTGTGGGACGACTACGGCAGATAGGTCATGAACTACTAGAAATCAGCCATTGACCCTGCTCCTACTGTAATTGTATTGACACATGCTTGGTGTAAACAAAACACAGGTGAACCAATTTGTTCATTGTCTTACTTCTTATGAGAAATTTCCATATTTGCCATAGTTTACTAATTTGGTTGAGAAAGTATAATGTTTCAATTGTTTTCTGTTTTAGTTTTTGGACTGCCAAGTCTTTCAAACGCTTGGAACAACTCACGACTCTACTTCAACTTAGATCATCCACAAGTCAAAAATTTCAAGGTCAGGTAGTTAAATCTGCTCAATACTAAACTTTAACCCGTGAATCATGGCTTTATATCTGCTGTGAACCTTTATTTCCCTTATTGTAGATGAGCAACAACTAACTTATCTAATACACAACTCTTTCTCTTACACTGACTTCTAATTCAAATAATCAGTCCAGCAAGAGAAACTGGACTAGCCCTCATGAGGTCAGGTCTCTTCGTGATATTCACGAAGGCGAAAAGGTACATGCTATATTATTTCTTAAGGATAGAAAAAAATTTGCCCGTATTCTAACTGTTTTTTTAATTCTAACTGGTTTTAAAATGTATATTACTTACCACCTAAGGATTGTTACACAACTACTATCGGCACTACTACGTGTTTCAAGGCTTCTAGGTTTGGGTGGTATTATGAGACTTTCCCTACTTGAAAAGCTCCGAACAAGTCATCCGGGAACGTTTTCGAGTGTGACTGTGGAGCTAAGAATGCTGAACCTATCACCAAGTGAGCCATTCATTTGTTTTTGTTATAAAGTATCATTCGTCATACCATTTCTGTTATGACATTTTTTACAAAATATTTTCAATAGGTTCAAGATTGAGATTGAAGTGCGTCATACCCCAAAATTTTCCCTCTTACTTCTCAAGACAATTCACAACTCCATACTCAAGGATGTCACAAGGGTTGACCAGACAAACCCTTTCCTAAGCAATCAATCAAAAGTAGGGTTTTGCTCCTCTCAAGTAAAAATGGATTTCCAATGCTTCAAGTGGTCATCATATCTCATCATATGCTTCAAGGGATCACCATGTCAGGTTTCAAGCCTTACAAGTCAAAATTGCTCACTCAATTGCTCAAATGGTTGAAAATCAACTGTATTGGATAGAAAGTCAACTGTCGTCAACATACAGTCAAACTTCATAATTTTTGGTCAAAACCAATGTTTTGAAGTAACATTCATCATTTTATCAAAGGTTGATCATGATTCCTCAAGGAAAGTCAAGATTTGATCAAAAGTCAAAGTTTCTAAATTAGGGTTTTTCAAACAAAAGTCAACAGAACTTTGACCAGGCATAACTTTCACATACTTTATCAGAAATTTTTCCACCAAAGCTTATTTTGAAGGGAATTAAATTCTCTACAATTTCATGTCTCACAAGCTTTGGCCAAAAATGTTTCATTTGGAAGTTATGGATCAAAACATTACAGGTCCTTTTAAAAGTCAACAAAAAGTCATCTTTTTGCAAATAAGTATTCATGAACATGGAAACTTCAATGAAGATGAAACCAAAATGAGTGTTTAGAGGACATCTTGATCTTTCTAAAAAATCCAAAAACACCCAAAAATGTTGAAAATTGAGCAAGATACAAATTGTGCAAGTTTGACATTTTTGAGGAGGTGCATGAAGAGAAATACTTGAAAAAAATCAATTTTTTTTCTAAATGGGCTAACTTTTCTTGGTTCAAACTTGTTTCTTATCTGAATTAGAACCTCCAAGCCCAAGGCCACGCCTTTTATCTTTTATTTTTTATTTATTTTGGATTTTTATTCATTTAAAACCAATTTAATTAAAATAAAAGATATAAAATCAAAACATTAAGTGCAAGGTTGATTTTTTATCATTCTTGAGGTCCAAGCAAGCCATATAAGCTGACATTTTCGAAATTTTTGATATTGGAAAGAGAATTGATTGAAATTGATTCAAAAAAGACAATATTTGGTTTCATTCCAAATCAAATGTTTTCTCATTGATTGGTGTATAGTTTCTTCATGATTCTTGACCTAATGCCATCCATTATATATATACATTGATCCCAGATGCCTAGAGGACGAAATTCATGCCTCGAGAACCCTAAAAAAGTTTCAAGAAAACTTGTGAAAAAAGCAATTTTCGGTTTCAACCTTAGAGGCCAATTCAAGGAGTTTTGAGGATTGAACGAGCATCCTCAAGGTCCCAGGAATGTGTTCCAATCATCACCAAGCCTTGAAACATCCAGAATCACCATATCCAATTTACGGTTTATTTCAAAAAAGCTTGAAATTGATTTTGTACATACACTCATATTTAGCATGTTTTGATAATATATTTGTGTTCCTAACATGATTTCGATGCTTTCCATATGGTTTAATCTGAGTTTTAGTACATGTACACGAATCCACCATTGTTAGGGTTTGAAACCTTGATTTGGGGTTTTCTAATCTAGGAAAAATTCAACGAAACTGAGGCCATGGCCACGTTCAGTGGATCGATTCCAATCGGTTCATGTATTCATATAAAATTTATCATTGATGTTTGGCAAGTTTGATTTTCGCAGGTGATATAGTGACAAACGAAGCCGTCACTATAGGCTTTAGCTACGAACGAAATCCGTAGGTAAAACCCTGGTTCAAAAACGAAGAAGACGATCTTCCCGCGCGTGCGCTTTGATTCAAATATTTTTCAAATTATTTTTTCGTATATATTTTATTTTGTTCACTGTCTTAACAACTTGCACTCCCAGCTCAGACGATCAGCGCATGCCTTGGTAACCAGGGGGTACCCAGTTCGACCCCTGGCACCCCTAATCTTTTTTCTGCTTTTTCTAACTAACATATTTTAACCTTGTTTTCCTATTTTCTTCAATTTTCTTTTTTCAATTTAATTTTTCTTTCAAAGTTTTTTTTTAAATACAATAAAAAATCACAAAATAAATATTTCTTTTCATAATTAGGTTAGAAAAACTTTAATTTATTTTTTTTTCATCAAAAAAATATTATTTTTCACTCATATTTTATTTAACTGTTAATTAATCGAAAAATTAACTTTTAATCACTTTTTCCATATCAAATTAATCTAGAAAATTTCCAAAAAATATTTTTCTCATTTAATTAGGTTACTAACCCTAAAACTTTTTCCTAACTTAAAAATTTTCTTTTTTACTAACATTATTTGCTTAGATTTCTAGTTCGATCCTTCTCGCGAAATTATTTTTAATATTGTAATTGTTCATAAATTGTAATAGTTAGGACTTTAATTTCTCGCATTTTTCCAATATTATGTATCTGCTCATGGGATGTAATAGCTTAATTAGGGTTTACTTTCTGCACTCCTATATTATGTATCTGCCCCAAAGCCATGTAATAGTCTAGGGTTTACTTTCCCGCACTTTTACTTTCCGCACTTTAATTTCTGTACATATTTAACTGCTAGTAACTAGGCATGTATGGCAAGACTAATTCAATCAAGATAGATCACATTAATCATAAGATAACATATCTGAGTACAACACACTCTTCACACTTGCATCCCCTTAGGGTATCCTCTCTTGTTGCCTTTCGAATACATGGTCATGTCTCTCGAACGTAGAGATATCTTAGCACAGTTGCCTACGAATAACATCATCATAGTCCCTTCGATACAAAGATCATAGTCCCTCGATGACCCTTGATGTTGCCTACGAATACATGATCTCGTCCCTCGATTGTTGCCTACGAAAACTGATGATCGCCCCTACGAATATGCTAAGGTATCCCTACATGTTGCCTTCTATGACCATACGAACGTCCCTTTACATCCAACGTATAGAGTTACCTACCAACTAATGGTATGGATAGCGCTATCCTAAAGGAAAGCAAAATAACATGGAAACGACCATTCTGAGTAGGTAATAGACTCTTAATTGCTTGCTCTATCAAAAAAACTTTTTACACCTCACACTATTTTCAAAAAAAATTCAAACACTTTGTATACATTCCAGCATGAATCATTACAAAGTCAAACACTTTTCCAAAACACAACATTTCCAAACACTTCGTATACATTCCAGCGAGAATCATTACGAAGTCAAAGAGAAATCCCTTTTCAAAATATCTTTTCAAACACACACACAGAAAGCAATTTATAAAGTGAGCTAAGCAATTAAGAGCCCGTAGATAACTACGAATGGAAAGGGTGTTAATACCTTCCCTTTTCATAACTGCCTCCCTTACTCAGAATCTAACGAAGGTCTTTTCTTGTTCTTTTCGCCTTCCCTTAATTGGATAAAAGAAAAGTCAGTGGCGACTCTTGATATCCGCAACATTTGCGATAAAACGCAAAACAATCAAGTCAGTTCTCCCACCGTATCACAAAGTGGAATATGACAACTTCAAAGGAACATTTGTTTTTTGGGATAAGGATTGCTTGCCTTACACTAAGGAAACTGCTAGGGAGTTGAGACAAATTATGGATCAGGTCTAATTTTTTTTTTACTTTTCCTATTCTCTTATGTTGCTTACATCTTGCCTTTACACACCTTTTTAAACTACCCTTTGAAATGTTGAATAGGCTGGTGAGGATAACCCTAAAATCTGGTCGTCGCACCTAGACACTCTGCTTAAAAGATAGATGGATTTCTGTATCAAGTACCAATCTACGTATGACCAATTTTCAATTGTTACTATACTGAATGAGGATAACATTTACAATAGGATGAACACCTATCTTGCTCCTCAAGAGGTACATCGATATTATTTCTTTTAGCCTTTGTAACTTTTACAAAAAATTTGTATTCTCAACTAATTTATCTTGCTCCTTTGAACATATAATTTTACTAACTTTTTCAACTATTTCCCAACAAACATCCAATGTCCTTCTTATGGATGTCCCCAGTACTGAACCAACATTTAATCCTACTCAGTCTTTTGTACGACCTACCTTTCCTTCGCATAAAACATACCATTTAATCTAATGTTTATGTAAAATATTCTTTAATATTCTTTAACTATCATGTACAGGTTCCACTTGAGGGTGAGGATTCCTTGTCTGCTCAGCCATTCATGGCAGGAAAAAATTCTAGAAGTCCTACTACAAGTTCAAGTAGCACTCCTGCTAAGAGGGTTGCTCTAACCACAACCTTTAACGATGCTTTTGACGCTCCAGATATAACTACCAAGCAGTATGCCACTAAAGCCAAACCAAGGAGAAAGATCAAACATTTAAAGAAGGAGTGACGATGGTGGCGTTTTCCTTATACCTGCTTAGCTTTGCTTAATGGATGCATATTTTGGCACTACTTTTTGTAAGGATTTAATCCAAACTGCAATATTTTGTTATTTCGAATAGGCATGCTAGACAAATGACCAAGTCCTTATGTAATTCACTCTATTTTCCTTTTGTTAATGCACTATGCTGCATTAATCTCATCATCCGATTTCCAGACAAACTTATCTATATGCATAATTTGTTTTTCTGTTTATGCCAGAAATATTAGCAACTTTTATTTATTAGATTTTTTCATGTACCATTCTTTCTATACCCCTAACAGTAACCATCTTTAAGTAAATCAACTTCTAAAATTTTATGCAGTAACCATTAGATTTGTTTCATACACACTGCTCATTCATTCGTTTATTTAGCATACATGTGATTTTAAAAAAGCCTCTCTATATAACTAAAATAAATTCATAAAACAGGTCTGCACTACAACATATGGATTGCTACATCAAAATTGTAATTCAAAATGTATTACTACAACAAACGATATCATTTTCATCGCTCCATCTTAACCGATCTGCACTACATCCATGAAATTTGTCAAAATTAGGTTATTTGTTGATACAATGTTGTATCATCATTTGAAAATTTTCAAAATTAGGTAATTTGCTTATACATTGTTGTATCTTATGCTGCAGAGTTATTTGAATTTTTCCCCCTAATGCATTTTATATCCATAGTTTTAAAATGCAGACCAACTTGGCTCCAATCTCTTTACTTTTCAATATTACATCTTACCATGTATTTTTACTTGATGAATCCTTGAGTTGTCTATATCATTTATCCTTTCTCCCAATTTCATCATATCTAAAATGTATTATGCTCACTATTTTTACATTACTGCATCAAAGAGATCGTTATGATTGACCTCTGCCTTGATATTTTAAAAACTTTCATAGAGTGGGTCATTTCATTCATAAATGCTTGATGTACCTTTCTAACTCTTTCCATGCTTGATATATTAGTCTACTTACAAGTAACTACGAGAATAGAAAACCTAATGGGCTTTGAATAATGAGCCTCCCATTTAATATTTACAACTTTTGGTCACTGAATGTGAATGGTATCACCACCATGAGCACCCAATCTCTGTCGCTCAACTTGTTTCATCCATAATAGTTCACAAATTCCTAGTGCCAAATCTAAATATCATCGATCAACTACACTTTGCTTCTTACTCTTCCAAGCTACAAGGTTACCACGAAAAGTACAATAGCCCGACGAGATCTTCTCACCATCGAGCCAAGATAATCCGTGACTGTAAGTCTCCATAGTTAGATTTCCACCTCTTTTAAACAAAAGTCCTCTTCCTAGAGTTGCTTTAAGATATTGTAGAACGCGGTCGACAGCCTGCAAATGTCTCACCCTCGGATCATGCATGAATTGGCTCACCACACTCACTGCATATACCAAATCTGGTGTAGTGTGTGCCAAGTAAATCAATTTTCCCACAAATCTCTGATATTGACCCTTGTCAACTTTGTCACTTTCCTCTTCAAAGCTTATCCTGTGATTTTGTTCAATGGGAACACTTGCAGGTTTGCATCCAAGTTTGCCAGTTTCCTGCAAAAGATCAAGCACATACTTCCTTTGAGAGATAAAGATGCCTTGCTTTGAGTAAGCTACCTCAATTCCCAAGAAATACTTGAGTTGCCCAAGGTCTTTCATCTCAAACTCTACTGATAATTTCTCTTTGAGCAAATGTCTCTCACCAAGTCATCTCTGTAATAATAATATCATCAACATAAACAAGAAGTACAGTCAGTTTTCCTCCCCTTGAATGTTTAAAAAACAAAGTGTGGTCTCCTTGACTTTGCTTATAGCCCAAACACACCATTGCCTTTGTGAATCTTCCAAACCATGCCCGAGGGACCGCTTTAGTCTATATAAGGCTTTCTTCAATTTACACACCTTGTTAGCTCCATTTGTTATGCCAACACCGTGGAATCTCCATATACACTTCTTCCTTTAAGTCTCCATGCAAGAATGCATTTTAACATCAAACTGTTGCAATTCCCATCCACATGAAGCGAAGAGATAGTAAAATTTGAACGGTGTTCGTCTTTGCCATCGAGCAAATGTCTCCTCATAATCAATACCATACGTCCGAGTATAACCTTTTGCCACTAGTCTTGCCTTGTACCGATCAAGTGCCGTCGATTTATGCTTTTAAAGATAGATCCATCTGCATCCAACTGGCTTTTTGTCTCTTTGCCTTTCAATAATCTCCCAAGTACCATTTTTTTCAAGTGCTCTCATTTCCTCATCCATAGCATGGACCCAATTTTTATTTTGTAATGCTTCTTCAACAGATGATGGGATTTTCATCAATCAAATGCAATAAAACTTTGATATTGTGTGGAAAGATGTTTAGTGGAGACATATTGAGAGATAGGGTGTCGATATAAGGAGGGACAAGATCTTTTATCCTTCCTCAAAGCAATAGGTAAATCAACTGGATTAGTGTCACAAGTATCAGAAATGGGACAAGCATCACTGGAAGAATCATTTTCAATACTTACCTCCGATTCAGACGATTGAATTTGTTTCTGGAGAAGGTCAGGTTTACTTCTTCTCTGATACACTAGAGTTGGTGCCGGAGGTGCTGATTCTGTGAAATGTAAGGCATGAAGGACCAGAACACCATCGACTCGATTCTGTGTTGAACTAGGACTCAAACTCAAAGTAGGTGACAACTCGGGTTCAAGAGGTTCAAGAGAGGGAACACTGATAGGTGCTCTAGGGAGGCTAGGACCAAGGATCAGAAACTCGGACTCAGACTGTGACTGACTCTAAGTCACTTAAGTTCTCCCCCTGAGACTGAGAACGAGTGAAGTATGACACATTTTCATGAAAGGTGACATCTTTGGAGACAAAGAATTTTCGACTAGGAGGATGATAACATTTGTACCCTCTTTTGTTGGGTGCATAACCCAGAAAGATACATCTGACAGCACGGGGATCCAACTTGTTGCGATATTGTTTGTGAACATGAACAAAAACAACACAACCAAACACGCGAGACTCAAGAGTATGTAAGATAAGAACAGATGGAAAACTTGAGAGCATAAATTGAGCAGGACTATTATTACCTAACACTCGAGATGGGACCCGGTTAATCAGATAGGCAGCAGTAAGAACTGCCTCCCCCCAATAAGAGGTGGGAAGACATTTGAAAAGGAGAGATCGAGCAACTTCAAGTAAATGACGATTTTTTCTTTCTGCGACACCGTTTTGTTGTGGGGTGTCAACACATGTGAATTCATGGAGAATGCCATGGTTACGAGTGAAGTTGGAAAAGGTATGATTGACATATTCTTTACCATTGTCAGAACGAATTCTTTTTATGCTTTTCCCAAATTGTGTTTGTATCATATTATAAAATTGGATAAATATTTGTGGTACTTCGGATTTAGTATTCATCAAGAAAATCCAAGTTACCCGAGTACAATCATCAATAAATGAGACAAACCATTTTGCACCAAAAATATTAGAGGTAGGGCGTGTCCCAAACATCAGAATGAATCACATCAAAATGTTCATCACTTTTATTAAAACTGGAAGGAAAAGATACACGGTTGTGTTTTGCCAATTGACAAACATCACACTTAAAAGACTCAACAGAATGGTGTAAGAACAGTGACGGAAACATAGACTTAATTATATAAAATGGAGGATGACCGAGACGCTTGTGATGAAGCCAAATTTGTGAGGTCAAGAGAAAGACAGACGGAAACAGAGGACAACACCTTTGGATGGTCATTAGAGAAGTAGTATAATCCTTCCTTTTCCTTAGCAATTCCAATCGTCTGCCCCGTGGTAAGGTCCTGAAAAACACAATGGGACATAAAAAAAGTCACTTTACAATTCAAATCATGGGTAAGCTTATGGATGGAAATTAAATTGTGGGAAAGTGTGGAACATGAAGCATGATTGAATCGGAATGGAGGTTGCAAGTCAATATTTCCAATGCCAACAACACAAGCATGAGAGCCATCAGCAACAGTGATATAAGGAATACTCGAAGATGTGGTATAAAAGAATAATAATATGGAATCAAATGTCATATGATTAGTAGCACCAGAGTCAAGAATCCACGCATTCTGAGGGATATTACCACAAACAGTAAGAGATCGGGAACACAAACTCTTACCAAGAATCGCTAGAGACCCAGAACCAGAAGGCTTACTCATGGAGTCAAGCATAGACTTCAACCGTTCCACATCATTCTGACTGAAAGAGGAAAGATCAGTTCCCCTCTTTTCAAAGCTTTCCGTATCATGGGTATGTGTAGCAAGTGCCGATGTTGGTGCATGTTATAGAATCGCCGCGGCTAAGAACCTGCTCCCTCCCATGGAGTTTGAAACACCTATCCTTTGTATGCCCTGATCGGTTGCAATGCTCACAATAGAATTTGTCACGACCATTCTTGGATGATGGTGGTGGTGGTCCTTGTCTTGTTGTTTTGCTAGCTACTAGTGCTGACACATCAGAGGGCTGTTCATGAGGCATAGCTTGACGACGAGTTTCCTCACTACGAACAGTGTAAAAAACTTCATTAAGATCAAGAAATTTTTCCTTACCCAAAATCTGCACCCGAATAGGGTCAAATTCAGCATTAAGGCCTGCTAGGAAATCAAAGATCCTATCCCGCTCAACAACAGTATTCAAGGTGGCACTATCCTTGCTGCACTCCATCTTCAAATTCTGATATTGATCCAACTCAATCCAAAAACCATTGAGAACTCCAAAATAATCAGTGACCGAAAGATTTCCCTACTTAGTGTTGAAGATTTTCCTCTTTAAATCATAACAAGCAGACATATCTTGTTTCATGGAATAACTACGACGAAGATACTCCCAAACTGTCATTGCACTTGAGAGATACATGCAATTTCTACTAATTTCTGGAGATATGGAGTTCCAAAGCCAAGTAATAATAGCAGAATCATCTTTATCCTGTGAAGGAAGTTAGAGCAAGAACTGAGGAGGATTGCCTTCAATATGATCAAGCATGTCGCAACATTTTAGAGTGTGTCTGATGAACTGAGACCATTGAAAATAATTTTTGCCGGTAAGCCAGTAACCTTTTTGAACAACAAAATCCTTAGCATTAAATGGGGTTGGTGGATTTGTGGGAGGTGGGGCTGGTGGATTTGTGGGAGGTGGAGGTGGAGGTGTTTGTTCGTTAAAAATCTCAGCCATTGAAGGGACAATAGAGAGAAACAAACAACAGTGTAGGGTTGCGAAGATGAGTGAACAAACCAAGAAAGAGGATGGGCTAGGGTTTCAGAGATGAGTAAACCAACCACCCAAAAATAACAACAAACTACAAATTGAAGTGAAAAAAAAAACTCAGCTCAAGGCGGCTAGGGTTTATGCGGAAGCGAGTCCCCCAAAATCGGGAGCTGTGATACCATGTTGAAAATATTTCTCTGATATATTAAAAAGTCTTACTTACAATGTTGTAACTACACACTTAAATAAGAGAGAATAGAAAACCTAATGGACTTTGAATAATGAGCCTCATTCCTAATATTACCATTTACTATTTACACTATAATATTTACAACATTATCCTTCATAGGCTGTTTGATATGTTGCTGGTATAGTTCAGCAGAATAAAACAGAAGCAACTAGGTGTTATCTAAGATTATTTTCTAATATTTTATGACAGTGGCTTGAATTAAGGATAAATAAGTACTTGCACAGTCTTCTGTGACTGTCTACATATGCATGATTTTCCCCTGCAACATCAGGTCTACCTTATACTTTTTTAGTTAGCACACATTTGTTGTTAGAAACTTTATTTGGCAGAAATTTTTTTAATTTCGATTTTAAAAAAGTTGTATCAATACAAACGAGGAATAACACTTATGCAAGCTCTTTTGTCCATGCCACATTCTTTTTATTTTGTTTATTAACTGTCATTTTAAGCTTAAACTTAAATACATTACCTAATTAACAAAATTTAATAACTTTATAATATGAGGCAGCTTTTTAAGTTAACTTAAACACTTCATAATCGTGTTTAATTTATTAAGTTAACTTCATTTTTTTTACAGTATTTGTTGTGATAATTCATACTTTGTAATGTATCACATTTTGCTAATATGATGCATAACCTATATGTGAAGGAAACACTGAATCTCGGCCTCAATTCTTTTTCCAACAATACTTTCCTCTCCTAAGAAGGTCAGGTATACACACCCTTTTGACTATACAAGGTATCCATGGCTGATTACCATTGCTTAATTTTTTAGGCTACTTTTCAAACAATCATAGTGATGTCTGGATGTTAAGTTTGTTTACCCTTTTCTGTTACTGGACATACATTCCTCAACCCTTTAACTCTTAAAATTAGAATTAATTTTTAAGGCAAATGTAGATTCTAAGATACCTAATTGCCAAATATAACTAATAACTTTGAACTTAGTGAGTATATGAATTCTATATCCCTATTGGTAATCAAAAGAAAGCTGTTAAATATAATTACCTTGGACAACTAATTGGATGAACCTAACAATTTTTTCTGTTATTGTATTATGCACAAAATTACAAGTAATTAAAGCTGCAAGTTCTATTCAAATTCTATTCAACAACTGTTTTATTCAACTATGCTCCTAATATTATTAATGTTGCAGAAAATGTTATAGACTCACTACCTATGACAAAGTAAATTTCACATATTTTTATTTACAATTGTGATTTTGTGCATACACTCATATATGCCGTTACATTAATTAGGATTCTAAATATGATTAATTTGTCGCGGTTTAAGTATATTATTGTCACCAATTGATATGATTATATCATGCTTGATTACTATATTATGTTCTTTTATAATAATAAACTTTCAGATGTATTGTGGCTTACACAATCATTTTGTGGTTAATTGTGTAGCTCATCGAGCCTAATGAAAGCATACGATTGGGAAAAAAGGCTAGGGCTAGGAGATCACTAATTATGAAGGAAAATTTTTTGAAGAGGCAAAAATTGGTCCCCTACAATCTTTGTTTGAAAAAAAACATGATTCAACAGAAAGAGAACTTCACAAACCGACAACCCTTTAACGAATTGACTCCGTCAGTGCAAAACCAGAAGTCTATTTCACAGATTGTCGAAGAGGGTATCCTCCTCAGTGCGCATTTTGAGGGTTCTGCCCCTAGCGTGGGGAGACATGGATTTCGAACTAAATTAAATTCATCCAACTTTGAGTCTTTAGGCACTAACTTGATGTCCAAGTTTTCAAATTATCCTCCCTTTGTCCCTGATACAAGTGCACAAACCAGACTCATCGACTCTACGCACCGTCACACTACTAATTCTCAAACCGCATTCGACGACATTGCAAATTCTTCTAATAACTCAAAGTATGTTACTATTTATCAATCAATATTCTATACCTATAACAGCGTATGTTGTTTGATTATTACTTTCTCAAAATGTTGGTTGAATTCTTATTATGTTATTTCCCGCGTTTTCACTTAACAATTCAACATGTCAAGTAACTACTACACCTATGAGAATTAATAATATCCCCATTGATACACATCTTATTCATATGAGTTCTTCCTATTTGATATGTTTACATTGCAAGGGCAGATTAAACTGTTTTACACTTGATGACAGCAGATCGCTATTAATAGAACTTTGTGTTACATGGGTCCATATAACAATAACGAGGCATGGATGCAGGGGCCATTGAATATTGCAGAGCCATTGGAAGGAACTCAACATAATGTTTCAACTGTACACAAACTTGCAGCCCTATTGAGAAAAGGAAAGGGCAAAAATTATTCTGGAATCCAACTAGGATAATAATCATACCATTCCTATTTTATTTCCATTGTTTCTTATTCTTGAATGACAACTTATGTTACTTATGCAAATACTCCTTATATTATTGTCACTTTACGTTACAGTCTTCCACCTAATGTTTTGCATCCAAAACTAAATAAAACAGTTTTCACATCGCAACCTTTGCAATCAACTATAACTAATAACGCGTGTGTACAAGACCAGACTGCGCCTTCGTTCAAAGATAATTCATATTATTGTTCGGGAAATACACCAAAGTATGAATCATACTAATCCTTTTTTATAAACATTATGTTTGACTATAACATGGAATGTTGATTTATTTTTTACTTATTTGTGTGAAATTCTCAAACCAGACCTGTTACAAATGCCAAACCACGTCGTGGAAGGCCTAGAAAGTCTTTGGGTGTGCCTAATCTTGCCTTGAATTTGATGCATTCCTACTCAGTCTCCAAATCAGTCTGCCACTATACCAACCTCCACATTTTATGGAATTACAGGACTTAACTCTCAAACAAGGTGACGTCTATGTAGTGCAAGCTCAATTGTAACAGTGTAGACATTATTTATTTCATATTCGGGTTGTCGGTTTTAAAACAACAAAGTCATTTGTTAAACTGCAATTGTAATTTAGAGTCGTACCACTTTGCCTGATCTGAATAACACCTTGCATAATGGGCAACCGGTTTACTCTAAGAACACACCAATTCCTAATTCAACTTATGATCCTACCAAAGCTCCAACTTCCACTGCTCATGTATTTACACCAGCCATCAACTTAGATTTTAACACAGACTCGAAAGAAGACATTGACTACGACCCTTTCGCAAGTAACCATATATCCTTACGTTATTTATTACATTATCATAATGATAGTTTTTAAAATAAACAAGTTATCAAACACTGTTTGAATTTACATACTGTCGTGTAATAATATTATGAAATAATAAATATTTATTTAGAGATATTATTCAATAAATAATTTTAAATTTTTATGTAATAATTTATAATTATTTAATAGTTTAAAAAAATAATTGAAAAATATTTATATTAATACATTAAGATAAAACATGCTATAAATAAAATAAATAAAACACATTTTTATTAATACAGTAAATAAACATGCTATAGAATTATTTAAACGTGTCATAATTCCAAAATTATACGTCCAGTCAAATGGATAAGATTGGTACTATAAATTTTAATTTTTTTCCCGTATATTATTGAAAATAAGATAATTTAAAGGCATTTAAATTTTAAAATGTAACAACCAATTTAGTAGATAGACGCTGACACTATGAAGTGTAGGAGGTTGGTTCAACTTCTATGTCATTTTTTTTTTATGATAGGATTTTGTGAAGGTTTAAAACAAAAAGATCTTTAAACATAAGAAAAATTAATGCAATTTTTTATAGGAAATTTTCAAAAAACGCCCGTATTACATAAAGAAAAGAAAATATTGTATTAAGTAGTAACCCTTTCTTTTTCAATTATCTCCTCATATTTGAATCCACGTATTGAGGGATGAAGAACATATCTTTTCAATCTTTTTTGTTCAATTCTTTATTTATTTGCTGTTTATAGATAATAATACCATATTTACATAAAGCAATATAGTGATAATAAATACACGTATACACAAAACGGCTATTTAAAAAAATAATATAAATACCACAATTTATATCAGTTATTTTAAATGCACAACGCGTGTAATGAATGATTAAGAAAATTCTAATTACCTTTATAGAGGAAGTAAAATCCAGCCCTAAGTATCAAATCAAAGAAATACTACTAGAAGAATTTCACCTAAAAGGAATGTTTGCGTTTTCCATGGCATATCATCTCAATTCATGCAAGCCAGCAATGTTCCAACTCATGCAAATTGATCACCAAATCACGATAATAAGATTCATATTAAAATCTCATTCCTTATAAGGCTCTCTTCAAATCAAAAAATATGATAAATGTGTACCCATCATCATTATCATATGATAACGGGTGTTCACGAAGGTAGTACTATCCAAAATATTTTCATACCCTACAAAATAATAAAATAAAATAATTAATTGATTAATAACTTAACAAATAAGTATAAGATAAATGAAAATGTGACAATCCAAATAATCCATATATATCTTCCCGTCAACACCACGACCTGTTCTCAATAATCGGACGGCCATTAATTTATAATCTATATCTACTGTTTGATCTAAATCCAACGGTTCATATTTAACTCCACTTAAACTTTTTCTATTCTCATCGCTTCGTATATCGTACGGACTATACTATATAATAATACTATTTCTTACACACAACAACACAACCAAAGCTCAAAAACCAAAGGCGCATCCTCGTAAACTGCGAAACTCACCGGTTTTTTTTTCTTCTTATTTTTGTTCCTCAAAACCAACGAAGAAAACAATAACCTTCGACAATTCCAAACCAACTATTCTTCTTACTTTCTTTTTTTTTTTTAATTTGTTTTTTCTGAAACCGGTGAACAAAAGTTTAGTTAACCGGTAATTGAAACCTGTAGTACAGTCTACCACCGTGTAGCCTGAGATGTTACCGGCGCAACCGGTAATAAAAACCGTGGTGGTGAGAATCTCGCGATACCGAGGGGTAAAGTAGGTTAAGTGAAGCGGGTAAGAAAAAAAAGAGAAGAGTGAATCGTACGGTGGAGATTGAATCTGGTGGGTCCCAACTAAAGATGGAAACTCAGAAGACGAATAGCCAAAGCCAAAGCAAGCTGACCCGAACCAAATCCTCGCTGCTTCGGTGTTCTTCTCCGACTAACCGAAGCTATAGCCTTGGTTCTGTGAATGAAGAAGACTTTTACGATGTCGAAAAACTCGATAAGAAAAACGGAAATAAAAAGAATAAGAAGAAGCGCCGGTTCGGTTCCTGTTCCGGTTCCGGTTCTGGTTCTGGTTCTGGTTCTGGTTTAGGTTCGATCCGGTTTGTTGCTGCTCCGATTCTAGGTTTTTTCAGCGTGTGTTCTTTGTTGTTCTACGTTTTCTATTTTTTCTATATTGGTTCAGTGGGTCCCACTTCGGAGAACGTGTTGCTGATTCTAATATTCGTGGCTGTAGCGCTTTACTTGGTAAACAGGAACAAACGCGTGATTCATAGGAGCGTTTCGGTTTTGAAGCATTCATGGGACGGGAATTTGAAACGTCTCGGGTTTAGTTCCAAAGGAAGTGAGAAACCGGTTCAGTGGTTCATTGGAGATACCGGTTCAGCGGATAAGGAGAAGTTGAAGGAGAAGGAGAATGGAGTAAGGAAAGAGGGTGTGGAGTGTTACAGCAATGGTGATTTCTACGAAGGCGAGTTTCATGGAGGGAAGTGTAATGGAAGTGGAGTTTATCATTATTTTGGGAGTGGAAGATATGAAGGTGATTGGGTTGATGGAAAGTATGATGGTTATGGAATTGAGAGCTGGGCTAGGGGGAGTCGTTATAAGGGGTGTTATAGACAAGGTATGAGACATGGTTATGGAGTTTATAGATTCTATACTGGCGATTCGTATTCTGGAGAATGGTGTAATGGACAGAGTCATGGTTTCGGTGTTCAATCTTGTTCTGATGGTAGTTGTTATGTTGGTCAGTTTAAGTTTGGTGTCAAACATGGTCTTGGATGTTACCAATTTAGGTGAGTTTCTGTTTCTCTTGTTCTCTAGTTTTTTTGTTTACTCTTACTTTCATTTTTTTTTTTACTATTTATGATCTTTTGGTTGCAATTTTTGAATCTTTTTGATAGATGTTTTTTGTTGTTTGTTAATTTTTGTAACTTTTCTTCCTTCTACATTCTGTTTGTTAATAGAATATGTTATGTATTGAAAGTCCTCAACTTTGATGGTCAAGTTTTGTTGCTAGTGTTTAATATTTATTTCATGTTTCGTTGTTCAATTTAACTATTGATTGTTTGACAAGTTATATCTTTATCAAAGACCATGTTAATGACAGTTGACAATTTGCAATATCAATAGTAAAAGGGTTGTGTTTTTTAGAAAAGCTATAGTACTAGGTTCTGGCTTTTAGCTTTTAGGTGTTTTGATTTACTTTTACTAAATAAGCTCACTCTGTTACAATTTTAATGCAGAAATGGAGATAAATATACTGGGGAGTATTTTGGAGACAAAATTCATGGATTTGGGGTCTATCATTTTGCGAATGGACACTGTTATGAAGGAGCATGGCACGAAGGTCGTAGGCAAGGTTATGGTGTTTATAGTTTTCGAAATGGAGACCGAAAACATGGTGAATGGGATAGTGGCATCCTCAGACAGTCTCTACCACCACAAACTCTTGCTGTCCTGACATCAGTTCAGGTATTTGTCCTTAACATTTACTGTTGTTGCCTTCTCCCTAGAACTAAGCCACTGTTTGTTTATGAGTTCTGCACAAAATTCGCCCGTTTCAATGAGAGCAAGTAATTGTAGATTTGAGTAAAGGCGTGTGCTGGCGCCGTGTACTCGAACTTAGGCCCGGATATCTTCCACAATCTCAAATTTCAGCTAACATAGTTTCTGATAAGAGACTATAATGCCTTTAAACATGACTGGTTAAACTTATACTATATTCGAGATTGTTAATAGATTTCTGTATTTTTCTTAGATTACCAGTTTGAATCATTTGTGTTGTTTTGTTCTCATTCATTAATGTTGTAATTTTGGGGGTTAATTTGCAGGCTGCTAGGAGAACAGCGGAAAATACTATAAAGCTTCCCCGGAATGAAGACCAAGTGAACAAAGCAGTAGCCGCTGCGAACAGGGCTGCCACCGCTGCTAGAGTTGCAGCAGTGAAAGCTGTTCAGAATAGAATGGGTGGAAAATTTTGCCATGATCAAGTTTAAGATTGAGTGAGTGAGATATTAGATATAGCCTCAGTTTGGAACTGTAAATCTTTTACTAATCATAAGTATTTGGAAGATGTGCCACCCTGGTGAGAAAAAAAAAACCTTATCGGAGGTGGCTTGAAAAGAGTACTAGTATGTTATAAATCTAATCTTTGTTTGAGGAAGTAACTTGTACATAAACAATGTATATGGCTGAAAGAGTAATTTTCATTTTCACTTGTGCTTTTACTTGATGAAATTTTCACTAGTATTTTTAATGTGCGATGATTATGATTGATTGTAAAATTTGAGATAATGTAAAGAGATGATATTTAAAATTGGCGTGACCCTAATGAGGAAATGACCCTATGAGGAAAAAAGAGTGCCCAACACATACTCTTGATACACTCAAATTGTTGACAAAAATAAATAGTTGAGATGAGATTTGGGCAACCATGAGACCTGATTTGGCCAACAACTCTGCATAAAGGATCAAAGAGACCATTCATCACTAGGATTCTTGTCTGTTTGTTTTCATGTAAGTCGGTTGCTTGTTGGTCAATATCTAATATGGGGATAAGCCATCATCACTTGGATAGGATAACACAAGTACTAGAATTGATCGTCCCTTCTAAAAAAAACTATCAAGTCTATATCACTTGGATAGGATAAAACCATTGAAGTTAAATATTGGTAACAACTTAATCTTTTGAAAATTTTGAACATGAGTGAAAGAAACAAAATAGAAAAAAACCTAATGAGACGAAATAGGGTGGAGGGTAAGAAATATTTCACCGTACTATTTCATTTCATATTGAATTTAACAATATCAACTTGTCAATTGAGTTAGGATTTAGGATATTTTGATTTGATTTCATTGTTAAAGTAGTTTTTAGTGTGATAGGATAAAGTTTTTCTTCTATTATTTCAATAATTTCCCCCAATTGAATTAGGATTTATGAACATTTTCATTTTAATAATTAAGTAGTTTATAATGTAATAGAACAAAATTTTCATTCCATCAGTTTTGAGAGAATATAATGAAATGCTTTTTAAGTTTTTAACTAATAGTTCTATGATAAAAAATAAAAATTGAATGTGACATAGATTTCTTTTTACCCTTATATTGGTTGTTTAATATAAATATGAATTTTTAAATTATACTAGCTGTTTTGATGCGGATTAGAATTAGATATGGTGAATGATCAATTGATGGTGTTGATCTTCGTAAAATGGTAGGATGGAATGGCAAACGGATCCCTTGACTTTGACGCGGAAAAGTCAGGGTGACTTTGAGCTAATGTCTACCGTAGGATTAATCATGTGTACCATCACTTCCCACACGTCCTGCTCTTTGATTAATATTTTTCAGAGATTCACGTGTTAGGAATAGGAATTTAAAAAACTGCATAAACATTTCCCCTCCGCCATGTTCTAGCCTTGCTGCTCAGTGGATTCTCGTTGCTCCATCTTCGTCTATTTTGTTTCGTCAAATTAATTTTTTAAGATAAAATAGACGAATCAAAACCTAAAATTATGTGACCTTCTCCTTCTTCATTCTTTCATTGCCGCTTGGCACCATCAACATTAACACTTGCTCTGTTACCGACGACGCTGCAGTTTGAGTTTGATGATGATGCAACCGTAAATGTTCATGACTACGTGTTGCAGGTCACCCACACACCCATTTCAGTTGGACTATGATGCATACAACAAAGCAAGTGTTCTAACCGCAAGTTCTAGGTCGGTGAAGTGTGATAACAGGTTGGCAACTGGTGGTGTTATGTTGTCGTTGTGTTTTAACCGTTCTTCATAATTAAAAATGCATGTTTTTGTTTATGTTATGTGATTATATTTTTAGCAAACTAAAAACTTCTTTTTTTTTAATCGACGGGCACGAAAGTAGAGAGAGTTGTAACAAAGCGGCAATGGAAGAACCATGAAGGAGAAGGACATAGGTTTTTGGGTTATATTTCCTTTGTTTTTTCTAATAAAATGAATCTGAAATTGTTCAAGAATTATGCAGAGAAAATGGAGAAATCATAATGTTAAAGAAATGTAATCGACAATGTTGCCAAATCGAAGACCAGCGCCTGTTACATGAGATCAGACTAGTACTGTAACACCCCAATATTACCCAAGGCTTTATATGTAAAAATCAGAGTAAATTAAAATTTCATAAATTAAATACTGAGGCGTCACACCATCAAAACCAAATTACTTTAAACAGTTTGATTTAAAGTATAAATCTCGGATACATAGCATCGCCGAAAAACATAAATTGATTCATAAAGATCAAAACATCTTCTTTATTAAGCTTCCTTAACAAATCATATTTTCATAAAGTATGATTCTTATTTACAAAAGAAAAACAACAAAAGAACAACAACAAGACAACATAATTATTCCCCCTGAGTGGTACGTATCAGAGCGACACCGACTCGACTAATAGCAGCTATAAACTCCGTCTTCATAACCTGCACGCTACCAATATAAAGGTAACGGCGAAACAAGTAAAGGGTGAGATAATCCAAAACATATAATTAAAGGCATGATAAAGTATATATATAGTTTCAGAATTATAAAGGGTATAGATTTATAAGTGTAATTCCAACATATATTCAAAACTCACTTACTTTAATCGTCATACTAATGTGTATAATCAACACTTTATCGCCATAACCTCATCGGCATAATTTATCACAACAACACATAAACTTTCATCACCACGAAATCATAAACAACAACATCAAACAATGCTAATAACATAAGCAACATAAATAAAATCATCACAATTGGCTAAAGCCCATCGTCACAAACATCATCACATCATATTTGCATTAAGCATTTCATCAAGTTAAATCATCGGCAAACTCATCATTCATATTCATCGCATAGTTATCATGAAATTATCAAATCATATTCATTTCATGTTCATCATAAAGATCATCACCAAACAAAGCATCATATATCATCGCAATTTAACATCGTCAATCAATTAAAAACCCAACGCCAAACAACTCAAACATAAACATAATCGACTCCATGAGACACGACTATGTTATGCATGTGGTACCTGTCACTTTGTCCATAATTAGGAACACTTGGCATAAAAGCCTCGTCGCTTGGCATAAAAGCCCTCGCCGCTTGGCATAAAAGCCCTCGTCGCTTGGCATAAAAGCCCTCGTCGCTTGACATAAAAGCCATCGTCGCCAATGCAATGTATGTGACTCGACAATAAAACAACACAACACAAAAACATCATCATCGCTCATCAAAATTGGCATGAAGCCCACATCGCCATAATTTATCCACATTAAGATAAATTTATCGTCGCATCATAATTGCATTATGCAAAACATCACCAATAATTCATCATCATCTAAAGTCATGCATTCACAAATCGGAAGCATTTATTAACAACATCAAAATAATCATCACCTCATCATGTATAAAGACATATATCATCGCATCGCATATTAACAAGTATTCATTGATAAATACACCGTCGCAAACATTATGTTTATTCACACCGCATCATTATCAATTACTTCACCAAATTCCAAAAACGGAAAAATATTCAAAACATCAATAATCATCGCGAAAGTCATTCTTAATAACCGGTATTAATCATAATCGTCAACATCAAAATCGGATTGTCCATACGTGTCTTAAATTGACTAAAACGAAATCCGATTCAATTTAACCGTAACTTGGCCTATTTTGAGTCATCTCGTAAAAACTCGTAATTTCTAAAAACTAACCTCACCACTATGTTCTACACGTCGAACTTAGCTAGCACGTCAATTTTTGTTGAATTCGGAGCAACTTGCTTCGTCGTCGAATTTACCGAAATTGGAAAATCGGAACATAATCGGGTTCTAAATTTAATCGGTTAACTCATACCCTAATTATATTTTATTGATATAAGGTGTTACTAGGTGAATTTTGAAAAACTTAAAGAAACAGAAGCTATTTAGGATAATTATCCAGGAAAACAACATGACAGAAAAACAGAGTTTTGCAAAAACAGAAAAATCACATAACAGCAAAACTCTTCATTCTTCCAGACCACACAGGGACGCACGTCCCTTGCTCCTCCTCTACAATTGGAGGTGGGTGCCTCAAGGAGGGGGACGGCCGCCCCACACCATGAGGTGGGCGCCTCCCCCATGTTACTCCCTCCACCATTCGTTCATCTTCTTCCTGCAATATTTTCTATAACAGACAGTGTTAAGTTTTTCTGGTTTTTTTTAGGTTTTCTGTTTTCATTTTTCCATTCTTAATACTTCAAGTTCCTACAAGCTAGCTCCTTCACACCCACAATCCATACTCCTAATCCAACTCTTCTAATCTATTTCAACAAACAATCAACCAAAACCCTATAAATCAACTTATCAACTTTTTCCCCAAATCCAAAATATAACTATCAAAACCTAGCAATATGAGATGGAGAATCAAACCCCTTACCTCACAAGCTTGGATGATTCTTGATGATCCTACAACCCAACCTTGCTCTTCTCTCGCTCCTCTTCTTCTTCTTCTTCCAAAAACCCTCATTTTCCTCCAAGTTTCTATTTTTGGCTTTGGTTTTGTAGAATGGAAAGAATGAGGAAAATTTGGTTTTATAAGTTGTTTTCTTACTAGTAAGGTTAAGGGTGTAAACCCAATCCTACAAAATTGCTCCTCACACCCTATCCATTCTTATAAATTAACCCACTAATAATATCTAATAATATTATTAATTTAATTAATTAAAATAATTCCGGGGAATTAAATATCGGTCCGAATAATATTTTACCGAACCGAACGGAATAAAAACCGGACCAAACGAAACGTCGCTAAATATATTATCATATATATCGATTAATATATTTATTCTCGTCGCAAAATAAATATCGATTGGTAATTTGAAAATATTAATATAATATAATATTAAATAAAATGGGCGTTACAAGTACAAACGACAATAACAATTTGAAGGAAGAGTGATAGCAATGGAAGGTTGAAGATGAAGCCAATGAAAAGTTGAAGGAGCTGTGACAATAATGGAAGATTAAAGTTGACGACAATGAAAGGATTAAAAGAGTTGTAAGGGATGTTAATGTTCGAAAGAAGCACATGCAGGACCTTCCTTTTTACACGTTCTGGTTAAATTTAATTTTATGAAGAAAATAATTATAAAATACGATGTGGCATGGTGATCGGTGGTTTTTACACAGATATTTAGCATCGAATTCTGTTATCGCTTCTTTTATTTGTTTAGTGTTATATGTTATTTTACCGCACTTTATGCTTTGGTTGTGTGTTTGAGTGTTTTCAGGGTCAGAAGAATAAAACAGGACAAATCGGGGCAAAAGAAGTGCAAAAATCAGAACATTTGAGGCTACAGAGGTCCTGATACGGCCACCTGTGTCACGAGACACGGCCCGTGTAAAAAATGGTGCACATAGGCAGTTTGGGAGAAGAAACAAAGGCTGACACGGGTGCCCGTGTCAGCTGACACGGCCGTGTCAGGAAGCCTGAGCAAAAATACGTTTGAATAGAGGCCGACACAGGTGCCCGTGTCATCCATGACACTGAGAATTCTAATTTTTGTTGTTTTTTAGTGTTTTGGGTCATTAAGGGTGTTTTGGACATTTGGTATTGCTTGGGAATGACCTAACACTATATAAACCTTATTTTGAGAAGGAGAAGAGGACTTTTGCCACCGGGGAATATTTCACGATAGAAGATTGGAGATTCAACAGTTTTGGGAGCGGAGAACTCTTCACGCGTGAGAGAAATTGAAGATCGAAGACCCAATATATTGTAATGTCTTTATCTAATATTTTTATTATGCTACTTTTGAATTCTATGAGAGGCTAAACCCCCCAATGCTAGGGGGTGTCCCTAATTTGTTATGTTAAGAATACTGATCTCTTTGTTTTAGTCAATATTTTAGTTCGTTATGCATCAATTTGATTATTTAGATTAATTCATAGTTTGGCCCTATGGGACCATAGGATTTCACTATTTTAACACAGTAGAGCCGAACGGCCATGTTAAGGTTTTCTAAATAATGATATTATTAAGGATTCCACCTAGGACTAGGGTAATCCTATGATAACCAGAATAGTTCTTGGTAATTGCATGCTTAACCTCTCTACTAATTTAAATGGAAATTGAAATTAGGAAAGAAGGTTAAAGGTTTTTTCACTAAGGAATTAAGATAAAATAATATTGAGAATCGGTAATTGAGGATGATGAACTTGTTGAATAAATCAAAGAGTGAAGGTTATTATATGACAAATTATACACTCACCCTATCATACTTTAATCAAACAAAAACTCAATTTTTATCTTACGCCAATTTACTTTCTGCAAGGATTTATTCCCACCAAACTTAAAATTATTATTTTTGTTCAATTGAATAAATCATCTAACTCAGTATTTCCTACGCAATCCTCGAGATCGATACTTGGGGTAAATCTGATTATTACTACATCGGTAAGAATAGTACACTTGTTATTATTACGATCACATGGCTTGCTACACTAGATTAATCTAATGAAGTAGATTAACTCAAAGTCACCCTGACTTTCCCGCGTCAAAGTTAGGGGATCCGTTTCCGACAGAATGAACCTACAAAATTAGCATTTCAATGCGCAAATTGTAATACCCCTTTTCTAACCCCAAATAAATATGGCATAAATCAGAGTAAAATAGAATGCATACATACAAAAGGTGTCACATGTCATTTTCCACACAATAGAAAATCAACAAAACAAATATTAACATGCACCTGGGCATAATCATAACACATATTTAAATCTCATGCTTCATCAAAATATTCATATCACAGCGGGATATTTCTTTTCTCAGATACTATTAATGATTATATCCCATACTATAATCATTAAACATCATAACAATGAATTCCTAACATCATTAAGTCATATGAATTCAAACATCGGCACCAAGGCCACATCAACATAGTATCTCAACATATAAATCCAAAATAAATGAGAGTACATAACAATTTCTCATAATAAACATGAGTTCAAATAACCCTCGTGTTACATGACCAAAGTAATGACTCATTACCTATAATAACAGATAAGCTAACTAATCCTTCCAACTAGTCTCGTGCAAAACACTGCTAGCCTCAGAACATGCACGATGTCGCATAGAACATCACATACAACAGAAGGGTGAGAATTCAAATCAATTACCAAAATGTATTTAATTAGAAGCAATATAGAAATACACATCTAATTAATAGTTCTCTACACTTCATATGATATTCCATACAACATAAGCATTATCAATGTAGCAATTCAAGTAATCATTTAACTAATCACCACATTTTCGAATTCAATTACACATTCATCAATAATACATAAGACTCCAATGCGAAATGAATGTGACTTAATGCATGTGGTACCATTCGTGACCCCAAAGTTTCACCACTTCTATTTCCAATTAAGGATCAATGTCAACACATGTGAACCCAAAGTTTCACCGCCTCTATTTCCAATCAAGGATCAAAGCCCCATGTGAACCCAAAGTTTCACCATTTTCTATTTCCAATTAAGGATCAAAGTTAACACATGTGAACCCAAAGTTTCACTGCCTCTATTTCTAATCAAGGATCAAAGCCCCATATGAAACCAAAATTTCACCACTTTCTATTTCCAATTAAGGATCAAAGTCGACCATGTATGCATGTGCAATTCATCAACGACATATGCAAATTAAGATTTTCCATCAATCCTAATTATCAAGCATATCATAATAATTCTACATCTTGAATTATTCACCAATTGCACAAATACACATACACCATTACATCAATACAATCATTTAGAATTTATCATCACATATTCACAAACAACACTTAGTACATAAGCCAACAATGATTATTCATTACAATCATCCAAACACAATGCACATAAGCAAAATCAAGTATTATGTGTTTACCAAGTTTCCATCCAAAACCCATTTGATCCCAATCAAATAAATTAATCACATACATGAAAATACTCCATAAAACATAAGAATATAAGATTTCATGTCCAATAATAATAAAAACAAGATTTTATGTTCTAGACCGCGCTGAGCCTGATATACTATGCTAAGCTCGGTATCCTGAACTACAACCCCCAAATTCCAAAGACTTTCGCGCTAAGCGGGCTTCTGGTCGCGCTAAGCGGGATCTACGAAACTCAGAAAATTCTGCTATGAACCATATTCTTCTTCCCACGAAATTCTCATACAAAACTCATACCAATCAGTCAATTAACATCATTAAAGGGTATCCTAACATATTTCTAATCACGGGTCATCATTCCTAAGTAAAAATGCAACTTCTCTTCAAACCCTAACATTTAAAGATTCTTAGAAATTGAAATCAAACAACCTAACATGTTACTAATTACTACCTAATCACATACAAGATAATAATAATAATAAGGATTCGCCCCCTTACCTCTTGAAAATTCAACTACTAGGTTTTCCTCCTTCCTATTTTCCTCTTTCTCCTTTTTTCTCCTCTTCCCTTCTACTCCTCTCTTCTTTTTCTTCTTTTGTGTTATGACAACAATAACTATTTCTCCTTCTTACTACCCTATTCTCTTAATGGACTTAACTCACTTATCCACATCAATTCTAATAATTAGGCCCATTACTAACTATTTACTATTCTTACTCATTAAATCAATTATTCCAAATATGATACATATTTAAATAATCCAAATATTCACCAAATCACACAATTTAATTAATTACCATATAATATAATAATTAATAAATAATTAATAAATAACTATTAAAATTTGAGATGTTACAACTCTCCTCCACTTAAAAGATTTTCGTCCTAAAAAATTACCTCAAATGAACAACTAAGGATACAAATCCTTCATCTGACTCTCAAGCTCCCAAGTCACATTACCATCAACAGGACCTCCCCAAACCACTTTCACTAAAGTGATTTCCTTACCTCGGAGTTGCTTAACTCTTTGATCCTCAATACGCATAGGTGATGTCTTAATCATCAAATTATCTCTGACTTGCACATCATCTAACAAAACAACATGAGGCATGTCCACCATATATTTCCTCAACAAAGATACATGGAATACATCATGGAGATTAGCAAGTACAGGTGGAAAATGTATCTGATAAGTCACTTCACCTACTTTCTCGGGAATCTGATAGGGATCAATAAAATGCGGAGTCAACTTACGTGACTTTAAAGCTCTACCAACACCAGTTACAGGAGTAGCTCTCAAAAACACATGATATCCCTTATCAAAGCTAAGATCCTTTCTCCTCTTATCATGATAACTCTTTTGAAGACTCTGGGCAATCTTCATCTTTTCCTGAATCAGCTTAATCTTATTCGTAGTCTGTTGGTAACTGACAATCAAGTGTGCAAGACCATTACTGCAAATCAAGTGAGTGTATGGCCTGTTAAGGGAAAATTATCTATTGGGAAGTTAAGTGTTAAATATGCCATTCTGCATAGGATTAGAGCTGACAACTGGGTTCCCGTAAACCACACCTCAACCATTTCAGTGGGATTGGGAAAATTTATTTATGATGTTGGTATGAAGAAGTCATTTGATTGTGGTTCCTACATCTTTGATCAAACAATAAACATTTTGACACATGTGTTATAAAGATGCCCATTGTTTTTCCTTCTCTGATATGTGGAATCATTTTTCAACAACATCCTGGAATTCTACCACTCTTGATACTGCCAGCAAAAGAGGAGCTACTCTATCACTTCACCAGAAATTGTTTGCAGTGTAACATGTCCCAGACATTGTTTCAACATCTATAGGTGCTGAGATCAAGACTTCAAGTAAGGGTGATGTTATTGCTGACTTAACAGAGGCTTGTAAAGAACTGGATAAAGTTATTTGTATCAGCACAACAAAAAAGCTGAAATTTGAAGAAACCATCCGAGCTCTGAGGAAGGTTGATGTTGCAAGTGCTTCTAAAGAGGTGTAGGAAGAAGAGATAAGCTCCGAAAGTGAAAGAAAGAGTTTTTCTAAGGATGAATCGGGAAATGGTGGATCTACTAATTCTGTAAATAACTGAGTGTCCTAAAGCTGTGTTGATTGTGTTTCCTATGGCTCTCATTTTGGTTTTTAATTATCTATTATGTAATTTTGGCACTGATGTGATTAACAAATGACCTGGTCTATAATATCCTTAACAATTAACTCTAGGTAACAATGAATGATAGTTTAATCTAGTATTTTCTATGAGTTAATTCTAGTGCTAGCTTTGGCATGTCATGGCTAAAAAGGGGAAGTAATATGGGAGAGCCTGATTGTGAATTGTGAGCCTAACTGAATAAATCTGAATGTGTGATTATGATACTGACAAATGAAGTACTGGAGTGAGGTTAAGGGGGAGCCACTAATTGTGTGTTAATTGCGTGGATAATCTGTATGTGTGACTGTGATGCTCTAACTGATGTTTAAACATTTGATTTTTCCGCTGTATCTCTGATGAACTGAGATTGTGATTATGCTGCTGCTTTGATGTGTCTATGTGTGAAGTTGACATCTATGTGTCATACCCCAAAATTTGCCCTCCTACTTCTCAAGATATTTCATACCTCCATACTCAAGGATTTCATAAGGGTTGACCAGACAAACCCTCTCCAAAGCAATCAACCCAAACTAGGGTTTGGCTACCCTCAAGTCCAGATGAGCCTCCAACATTTCCAATGGTCATCATACCTCATCATATGCTTCAAAGAATCTCGATGTCAAGTTTCAAGCCTTACAAGTCAAGTTTCCTCAGACAATTGCTCAGATGGTTGAAAATCAATTGTATTAGACAAAAAGTCAACTGTGGTCAACATACAATCAAACTTCATAATTTTTGGTCAACATCCATATTTTGAAGTGAAATTCATCATTTTATCAAGGGTTGATCATGATTCATCAAGAAAACTCAAGATTTGGTCAAAAGTCAAACTTTCCAAATTAGGGTTTTTGAAGGAAAAGTCAACAGAACTTTGACCAGGCATAACTTTCTCATACTTTATCAGAAATTTTACCACCAAAGCTCATTTTGAAGAGAATTTAATTCTCTACAACTTCATGTCTCACAAGCTTGGTCATAAAATGCTTCATTTGGAAGATATGGATCAAAACATTACATGTCCTTTTCAAAGTCAACAAAAGTCAACTTTTTGTAAAGAAGTGTTATTGAGCATGGAAACTTCAATTGAGATGAAACCAAAGAGTTTGTTTAGAGGACATCTAGAGCATTCTAAAAAGTCCAAGAACACCCAAAAATATTAAAAATTGAGCAAGATACACCTTGCACAAGTTGGGCATTTTTGAGGAGGTGCACAAAGAGAAATACTTGTCAAAAGCCAAAATTTTGCAAATGGGCCTAACTTTTCTTGGTTCAAACTTGTTCCTCAGCTAATTTGGAACCTCCAAGCCCAAGGCCACGAATTTTATCTTTTATTTTCTATTTAATTTGGATTTTAATCATTTAAAAGCCAATTAAATTAAAATAAAAGGTAGAAAATCAAAATTAAATGCAAATTGGATTTTTCTCTCATTCTTGAGGTCCAAGCAAACCTCCCAAGCTGGAAAAATTCGAAATTGGTATTGATTGGCAAGAGAATTGATTGAAATTTGATCAAAAAGGCAATATTTGGTTTTATACCAAATCAAATATTTTTCTCATTGATTGGTACATTATTTCCTCATGATTCTTGACCTAAATCTATCTACTATATATACACAATGCATACACAAGTGCAAAGAACGAATTTTCTGCCTCTAAGAACCCTAATCAAACTCAAAAAAACCGTGCCATTCAAGTAACTTGCAGCCTTGGTTTTTCTTGGATTCAGACAATTCTAAGCTTGCCAATCGATTCCTGGAGGTCCCTGGAATCATCCCAGACCCTTACAAATCACAAAAGCATCAAGAATCGTGAATTCCAGATTTCGGTTTGTCCATTCTAATCCAATTTCAATTTTTGATTTCCATGCATATTTAACATGTTTTGATGTTTGTTTTGTGTTTAGAATGGAGTTTCGAAGCTTTCTGCATTAGTTAATTGCATTTTAGGTACAAGAATCATAAGATGCCATGGCTAGGGTTCTGAGTTTCGTTTTAGGGCTTTCTGAAATAAGTAAAATTGGACAAAACCAGGACCACCATCGTGTTTAGAATGATGTTTACAATTGATTCATGTATCCATAACGAATTTATATTTCTTGTATGAGATTTTGGAAATTTGCAGGGGCTATAGCGTCGAACCAGACCGACGCTATCTGTTTGAAAATTCAAACGAAGAAGATGAAGATCTTCGCGCGTGATTTGGGTTTCCAGAACTCAATTTCGTTTAAAACGTTTTCGTTTCATTTAACTAACACCATATGCAGGATGGCCTAGTGGTAACAGCGCGCGCGTGTGAAGGCATGGTCTTGTGTTCGATCCCTGGTCATGACAATTATTTTTTAACACTTGCAAACTAACACTTTTTTTTATTTCTTTACATGTTTTTTCTATTTAATTTATTTTCTCTTCAAATAATTTTCTCATGCATTTAAAAATCACCAAAAATATTTTCCTCTTGCATTTCAATCAGAAAAATGCTTATTTAATTTTTGACATTAAAATTAATATTTTTTGCATGCATATTTTAATTAATTGTTAATTAACCATTAAATTGACTTTTAATTGCTTTTTATTATAAAAAACGATCCAGAAAATTCCCAAAAAATTTCTATATCATCTAATCAGCATTACTAACCTAAAATCTTTTTCCTCATTCAAAAATCTTATTTTTACTAACATTTTTTCTCTTATGCGAGTTTTCTTATATTCTCCGATTATTATGTATCTGCTTATAGGTTGTAATAGTTAGGATTTATTTTCTCGCATTCTTTTCCAATATTATGTAACTGCTTATGGGATGTAATAGTTTAATTAGGACTTTTACTTTCCGCACTCCTATATTATGTAACTGCCCCAAAGCCATGTAATAGCGTAGGATTTACTTTTCCGCACTTTATTTTCCGTAATTTATTTTCCGCACCCTATAAACTGCTAGTAATTAGGTGTGTATGGCAAGATAAAAACGAACGTAGATCACTTCTAATTTGCAAGATAATATATCTGAATTCAACACACTTTCTTCACCAGAGTATTCTCTCTCGCTTTCGAATAAATGGTCAAGTCCCTCGAACGTAGAGGTATCCTAGCACCGTTGCCTATAAACATATCATCATAGTCCCTTCGATACAAAGATCATAGACCCACGATGTCGCCTACGAATACATGATCTCGTCCCTCGGTTGTTGCCTACGAAAAGTGATGATCGTCCCTTCGAATGCGCTAGGATACTTCCTCCAAGTTGCCTTCTATGACCATTCGATGTCCCTTCGAATGTCCCTGCTACATCTAACAAATAGGGTTACCTATCAACTAATGGTATGGATAGCACTATCCTAAAGGAACGTAAAACAACACGAAAATGACCATTCTGAGTAGGTAATAAGACTTTTAGTTGCCTGCTCAAACAAAATACTTTTCACACCACACACTTTTGTTAAAGTTCAAACTCTTTTCAAAACGAAACATTTCCGAACACTTTGTATACATTCCTACATGAATCATTACAAAGTCAAAGCAAAATGCCTTTTCAAAACATTTTTTGTCAAACACACAGAAAGCAAATTTTTAAAGATGAGCTAGAAGCAACTAAGAGCCCGTAGATAACTACAGATGGAAAAGGGTGCTAATACCTTCCCTTTTCATAACCTTCTCCCTTACTCAGAATCTAACGAAGGTCTTTTCCTGTTCTTTTCACATTCCCTTAATTGGATAAAAGAAAAGTCGGTGGCGACTCTTGCTATCCGCAACATTTGCGATAAAAAGCAAAACAAAAATATTTTAGCTAAAATTTGCCAAAGGGGGAGTTTGTTAGTTCTGTAGATTGGCAACAATTTTGGTAAAACATTATGCTCAGAAAATGCATGAAGAATAACTTAAATTGTGAAGCAAAATGTATCAGCAGGTTTTATGAAGATGTCAAAGCAAATGTCCTAACATGTATTATAGACCTGAACTAGTTTTTCTGTTCAGAAACATTAAGAGTCAGTTTGTTTTAAATTGTATGCTAAAAGTAAGCAAGGCTTGTAACGTTCTTCAACAACATTATTGGAGAACTTTTATCCTACTTTCATGGAGAAAGTATAGGACTCGGTGAAGACTTAATGTGAAGCTCTTAAGGGCCAACCCTATCTGTTGTGATCGTATAAAAAGACATGCTAACCCTATTTGCAGAGTTAGCCACACCAGAGAATATTTAACGTACTCTGTTTAAGTTTTAGGTTATAAGTCTTTGTTAATTGTTCCTTGTGAGCCACTCTAGTATTGTTTAATACTTGAGGTGGACGTTAGGTGAGTTGTAAGTTTTTAATCATCTATAAGGTTTGAAGAAATGATGATTATGTGTCTTTGAAATGTGTCTTCAAGTCTATGTTTTTGTTATTATCACCGTGTGTGATTGAGGGGGAGTGAGAGGGATTTCTCATATCTAAGAGGTTCTTAGGTAGAAGTGTCATTGGGTAGTGATTAAGTGAGGGGTGTAAACGGGGAAGTTTAACTCTAAATTAAAACTACTAATAGTGGACTTCATCCCTGGCTTGGTAGCCTCCAGACGTATGTGTGTAGCACCGAACAGGGTAAATAATTCACTTGTGTTATTTTAGTTTTCTGCATTTAAATTTTCTGCATTTAAGTTTTCTGTTGTTACTTGTTCATCAAACAAATATTAGTGTCATGACATCACCTTCGACATATCATATCTGATACCATAATTTCAAGAAGAAGTAAATAAGAAAGAGAAAAAAAAGCATTAAGGCTTCCCCTGGGTGTTGAACCCACACCCTTTAGCACTCTGCAAGTACAACTCATTCATTAATGAAACAAATTAGACACAAAATAACAAAGGCCAGATATTTGAAATCAGAAACAACCCACCCATGGCTTTTGTTTATCGTCCTCTTCAAGTAAAAAACAAGTTCAAACTTAAAAATATCAATTTCGTGTTTTTATTTTCATTTTTGCATCAAAAATTACAAATGGGTACATCATTTTGCTCAGAATTTCATGAGTAATCCAAAAATGACCTGAAATTTAATTAATCGATCAAGAATATCATGAATTTAAAGGGAAACTGTAAAATTCCTAAAACCTAAAAATGAAAATAAATCATGAACACACATAACCAATGCCAAAAAAATTGGGGTTTTCAATCAACACACCAAGACAAACACAACTGTAAGAAGAATGAATTAAAATGATGGTCCTATGATAGAGTTTAAAGTATGTAAAACGTTACCTAAAATAATGAGTCAGTTTCCCCTTAAAATGCACTTCCAGATGCTTGATTGTGATGCCTTTAGCTTGCTCAGGTCCCAAGGATTACAAGTTCGTTCAAAAGTGGCATGAAACGTTCCAACCAATTCCACTTGCAAGGTCAAAAAATAAAAGTTGGATGGATCAGTTTGGTTGCTAGTGCATCAAACTTATGTATACAAAAGTTCGTTTATGGTGTATTGATGCTGGTTTGATGGAAAAAATTGATGAAACTTGAAGGAAATGCAAATTTCGAAATTAAGGATTTTGAAGGTATAAAATAGAGTTTTTGTGAGATTATGAACACTGAGGTTAGAAGTATTTAATTAGGCTTCATACATGCTAGAGGTTATGTTAGAATCAAAAGAAAAGTTCAAAATCCTTCCATGAAGATTTTGGCACAAAATGGAAAAAGTGTTCACATTATAGTTTTGTTTGGTTCATGGGATAAAAGAGTTGTTTCTAGGGTTCATTTATGATGGAGCGTGAAATGAAAATGCATCATGAATCAAGGGATAATGATATTGTCCACTTTGCAAGCTTCCTTGTCCCATTTTCCAACATCTCACGTTTACCATTTTTGTAAAAAGTGACATATCCATTTGTGGTCATTGTATGTGCAATGCTTGTGATTCCTTGCGCATTAAGTTTCAACAGATTTTTGCTCATTCAACGACTAGTTTGAGTTATGTGATATAGGTATTCGCATAAAAATGAGGTTTGGACCTCAAATTTGACTTGATCAATCTGCCCTACTATGGCCTTTTCACAAATTCATAACTTCATGCTCGAGTAATAAAATTTCACTCTCTTGGTATCCATGGGAATATGGAATCACCAACTACAACTGTGATGTTGAACACTTGAGGAGAATCATCTTAGATCATAAAGAAATCTGGCCATGAAAAATCAAAGTTTAAGCCATTTGACACTTAGAAAAAATTCTAAGTATTTTTTAGTCCAAACTTTATACTATGATGTAGTATGACATGAAATCTTGAAATGCAGCCCTTGGTAATCCAAAATGGATGCTTGGGTTTGAAGTTATAATCTTCAAAAGTCATGTACATTGAACATGGAATTTTGGTACTTAAAAAACAATTCTAATTTCACAATTTGAAATCTCATTTTACTCTGTTGCTATAAGAAATTAAGGAACTCTTTTGAACCCAAACATCTTATCACATTGTAGCATTACTCAACTATTTGTTTGAGGCCCTCAAGTGTTCAAAATAGTTACTTGAGAAAGAAGTTATTGTTTTGGTAAATTGGTTACTTGAGCATGAAATTTTAGTACTTAGAAAAATTCTAAGTTTCTCAAAATGACCAATTTCCATAAACTTCTTGATTTTCATGATTTATGTTGATCAAATTAATCCATAATACATATTTTCATGATATTTTAATTGAGAAGATCATGGTTGACCAAAAATATCAAAAAGCAATTGTTTTTTTTAGCAATTGAACCAAAATCATTCAACTATCAATAGATCTAGCTTTTATGAACCAAATGAGGCAACTAAATGGATCAAAAGGAAGAATTTGAGGCCATTGAATCATGTTATGATATATGAGATCATGGTTTAGGTCAAAAGTTAACATCAAGCTGACTTTGACCCAAAACCCTAATTTGAAGTATCTGATGAATTTAAACTTGATAAACTTACACTTGAACTTTGATTATTGATGAGAAGGGAAACTCTTGAACACTTTGAATGAATGGGTATCTTGTGTTATTTAAAACCTCAAAAAACTCTGATTAATTAAACATTTGGACTCTTTGATTCAACATACCTATCTTGTACAAGAAACAAACAAACGAGACATATCTTGCATTCTTATGAGATTAGTGATACAAAGATGAATGAGATGATATATTGATGATATGAAATTATTCAAAACAAAGGTTGGATCTTAGATAAAAAAATTAGGGTATGACATACGCATATTTAATTCAAGGACTAATCCTTGACCCGTCTCTTGATGATGTTAAGGGCTTTAGCTCCTTCATTTGAATCCTTTACGTTGAATCCATCATGTAAATACCAAGCATGAAAAATAAGATTAGAATTGTATCTAATCTTATTTAAAAGAGTGTTACACAAGACCAAAAAGTAATACAACGACGAGTCCGTCATACCCCAAATTTTCCTGCCTTGATGCTAACAGTCAAAATCTATTTTACTAGGACTATTAGGTTATTTCATACTAATTTTGGTTTTATTACCTGCTCTCATTTGTTTAAATTATCTTCACATGCGTACTTATATGTAATTATATAAATAGTTTAATGTAGGAAAATAAAATTGGTTTTGGTTATGGGATTATTGTCACATTTGTCATTGGGCCCAACATCTAAGGAAAGCCCATTAAACTTTTGTTAAAAGGGCCCATAGTGAATTAGGTAAATAATTGTAATTAATTTTTACCATTTTAGGTTGACCGAAGTCAACACTTCAAATTTATTTGTTTTGCATTTATTATTATTAAGAATCTTGACTCTATCAAACTTACAGTTTTGAACCCTGAATCTCCAAGGGTTGCGCCCCAGTATCTTCTTCCCTAAGTCAATCAAAAGCCCAAATCAAGGTTTTGGATCAAATCTTTTTTGGAATCAAAGATGGCTAAATATTTTTATTCATAAGTTTTGAATATACATACATATTTTGGACCATATTCATTACAATAGAAAAACCAAATTCTAATTTCTAACTGAATCTAATTCTAAAATACAAATCAGGTCAATTACAAATCAATCTATCTTATTATAAGAATATAACAACAATAAGACTTAAATATATTTCCTAATTAAGCTTTAACCTAAGCCTATAAAAACCCTAAAAATAAATAAAGAAAGAGAAGGTAAATTTTTGAAGAAGAAGTTGAAGATCATAAACCCTAAGGAGTCCTTGGTGTCTTATTGTGAATCTATCCTCTTCCGTACCTACACACATAGAAGTAGAAAGAGATCAGAGGGAGAAGATCAAAAGAGGAATCAAATTAAATATTACGAAAAGTATCACTGCAATTCAAGTAACCTCAAGCATAGCTTAGGTTGTTGCTGCAATTGATGTTGGGTTATTAGATTTATGGAAATTTTTGGGTTTAGGGTTTAGTATTAGGGTTAGGATTCTTCACAACCTAGGGTTGGGGTTCATATATTGCTTAGGGTTCATAGGGTTTGTGATATGGTTCTTGGGGTTCATGCAAGTTTTGGGGTTTATGATGATGTTCCCGACAAACATTCATCCGAGACGGCGACCTCAACGGTCACCCACGGTGGATCTGGCCTAGGGTTCTAAGGGTTGTTAGAGTTCTTAGAATGTTTGGTTTGGGTTGAATAAAAATCCAATTAAATAATCAATTTTAAAATTATTTTTCTATTTTAATTTTATTTCCTTAATTATATATTATTTGTTTCTGACTTGGATTCGTTCTGGGACATAAGTTTCATCAACATCAATGGAACTTGGGTGTTTATAGGTCTCAAGACCAAATCCACCAAGATGGTTGATTGATTTTGATGAAGTTAGACCAGATGAATTCATCTAATGCATTATGGATTTTGTGACTTGATCCCCTCCCTCTTCATCTCACCCCATTCTAATTTTTTACATGTGTTGCAAACATCAAGAGGGTGATCTACATATCGTCTAGTTTATATTTTTAACACATATATCATCATTGACCGGCCTCGTTGTAGGGTGACCTCTATATAGGTTACTTGGCGATTTCTTAACATAGCTCTACAGTTTGTCCCTCGGATAAGAAAATTGGTTCTTCGTGGCCCAAGCTTTATGCTTGAAATTGTCCAAGTATGATTAAGTGTTGGAATACGGCCAACAAAATTGTTGGTTCATCACGTATAGGTTTTGATTCTATTAATCTTCTGATGAGTCCTCATAACCTTTGATCTAGGCTCAAGGCTTAATCATCGCGAACCATACGATCTTATTTTTCTTTCTTTGTATGATTAATTATTCGTGGCGCAAGACTTGAACTTGTAAGCCCAATGATGATTAAATTTTGAGATATAGCCAATAAAATTGGCGGCTCATCGTGAAGAGGTTTCGATTCTATCAATCTTCTGATGGGTCATCATAACCTTTGACTTAGGATCAACGTCCAAATCATTATGGATCGTTCATATAAAACCAACTAACAACTAATTACTAACAACTAACATTTAAATTCCACTTTATTTTTATGCTTTCTTTTCCGCTTTATTTTAATTTCACCATTCATTATCATGTTTATGTTTCCTCTATTTTCCTTTTGTCCACTTGGACCATTTTACTTTATTTTTTTTTATTCATTAATAAAAGACTAAAAAATTTTTAAAAAAACTGTTAACTTGGACTTGGCTACTTTTCCTATGCTCGGAGATTGATTCTTGGACGTAGGATTAGGACCTTGACCTTAGCTCGCAGTCTCTGTGATCTTATTCTTATTCTGTTTGGTTTTGGATTTTTATTTTCTCTGTGTGCAGGTTATCCTGTTTATAATCGTCTATGAGTGGATTTCCTCCAAATACAACTGTTACTCTGCCCAATTTTTGAAGACGAAATTTCATCTTGGCCATAGATTCATTTGAGACTTGGTATTTTTTTCCGATTACTCGTTGTTTTTTTTTGTGAATCCAAAGGATAGGAATGTTGTATTGGATTCTTGATGTCAAATACAGGTTCCTTATTTCGTTAAATCTTTCTTTACCCTAACCTTTTACTTTTCTGTACATAGGATTGTCTCTTTATCTCCTCCTATATTTTTTAATTTTCAAAATTTCCCCCCTTTATCAAAAGCTTCTTGTTTTCTAACTTGAACCGCTTTCACAATAAACTTGGACTTAGGTCCATGCATTTTCAAAATTCTTTTTCTTAATAAACCATTAACCAATTTAATAATACTTTGACATATTTCTTAAGACTAAAAGTTAATTAGACTCTTGTCGATTCTTTATAGTGATGCGAGCTACTATACTTCTATGATATGTAGTGAAGTGATATATTTTCCACTTGGTGTTGAGTGATACTTGTTGATGAAATTATGAGCTCTATCCTCCACTTTAAGTTGATGAAATGCTCCTTTCTCATAATTGTGGGTAGTAAGTATGTTTACTACTCGGATATGACAATGATGTTTATTATTCTTAAAATTAATCAACACACCAATTTTAGTCTTTTTTACCCGAACTACATGGGTTTTGATTTCAACATTGCACATTTTTTGCATGTAGGCCTAAACTCTTTTGAAGTTCTATCAAATAAAAAATTGTAAAAAAATACTTTTTTTTCCGATCTCCACTATCTATTTTGTACATATATCTTTTTTGTAGCCATATACATAGATTTTCAAAGAGGTTCCTATGGAGTACCATAGATGTTTAAGGTTCCTAATACCTTCCCTTTGCATAACTAACTCTCGTACCTTGATCTCTATTTCTTTAGGTTTTATTCGCTTTTTTTCCTAGTCCTTTGGATAAAATAAAAGCGCGGTGGTGACTTCATTGTTATGTTTACGAGTTGAGTCAATCAATGACTTAGTCTTGAAGAATTTTGCCACTATAATGAGGAAGGGCTAGATAACAAACCTTGGTTCTATGAAATCAAGAGATATTTGGAGAAACAGGAATATCCAGAAGGTTCCTCAATAATAGACAGACAAACTCTGAGGAAGTTAGCAACAAAATTCTTCTTAAATGAGGATGTATTATACAAAAGAAAATACGACATGGTGCTACTTATATGTAAAGCGAGTTTTGAATCATATAAGAAACAAGAGTCGCAAACAAAAACACATACCTCAGTGTTCATTTGGATTTCTTAAAGCTTCGATACGTTGAAGATGCGTTGAGGATGCACCAGATGATTCTCCGGTAGAGATGATGACGATTTTGTTGAAGATTAAGGAGGATGAAGGCGAGTTATGCCGTTGATTAGTAAGGAGATGAAGAGGAGGCATCGTGTTTGTCTGGAAGAGAGGGAGGCAGAGATCGTGTCACGCCGTTTGCACGAAGAGAGGAAGAAGACGGATTTGGGAACGTCACAACTCCCCAACTCTAATTTCTCTTTCGTTCTAATTTATTCCTTTTTTTAATTTTTTTATTCGATAATATAAAAAATAATAATATAACTGATGTTGTATTGGGTTTTGAGTGTTTGGTGCCTCAATCTTATGCTATGCCCAGCGAATTCTTCACACCATATCCCCTGAATCCGGTTTACACCTCTTTCGATTTGAATTTTCTTTTAATTTTCTATTCATTTTTTATGTTAATAAACTTAGGAGTAATTAGTGACAAAAAGATAATAATGCAATAAAAATTTGTAGAATGTTATTCTTTCAAGTTTATTTTGGGTCGTAGAGATTAATTAGTATGTCTCTTTTAAGTTTCCTTAATCTTTTGAAGTCAATTTTGTAAATAACTGTGGATATTTCTTTGCTTGCAATTTGATATCATTTTTGATTTGTAATTTGACGTTTGAGTCATACTCATTTCCTTGTTAATTTCTGACTCGTTTGGTGTATTTTGTGCAAGCTTCCAATGGACATTCCTCGCACCACGAGACATTAACAGATTACTTTGCATTGTATAATTTTGTAGCATGTGCGGGACTATCACACGATGATTCGAATGCATGTGATTTATTTCACATGGATGCTTCGACGCTTATATTTTACATTCTATTTTCTGATTATTTCTCCTTGCTTGGTGAAGCTTGCATGGAGTATTCCGGGTTTCGTTTATTTAGATTGCTTTGCTACGAATTGATATACATTTGGTACTCTCTGATTCTAGTTTAACTTCGCATTGTAATTTCAATTCCTTGCCATGAGAAGTAGGAACAAAGATTCACACTTTATTGCTTTCCTAGATATCATGAGAAGTAGGACAATAAAGAGCGTGGTCTCGAAGTTGTTGTTTAAAGACATGTAGTGTAGCAACAAAAAACTCTGAGACTAAGCCATTGGTTAACTCAACTCGTAAAAATAACAATGAAGTCAGCACCGCACTTTTATTTTATCCAAAGGACTAGGGAAATTAGCGAATAAAATCCTAAAAAATAGAGATCAAGGTACATGGGTTAGTTATGAAAAGGGAAGGTATTAGGCACCCTAATCATCTACGGTATTCCGTAGGAACCTCTTTGAAAATTTGTAAATGTGCTAAAAAGATTTGTATAAAATAGACGATGGAGGTGAGAAAAGAAGTATTTTTTACAATTTTTGATTTGATAGAACTTCCAATGAGTTCTAGGCCTACATACCAATAACATGCAATATTGAATTCAAAACCCATGTAGTTCGGGTAAAAATGACCGAAATTGGTGTGTTGGTTAATTTTAAGAAGAACATACATCATCTTCATATCTGAGGAATAAACGTGCCTACTACCCAAATGAGCATTTCATCAACTCAAAGAGTAGAATTGAGCTCGGATTTTCATCAACTAGCATCCTCAACACCAATTGGAAAATGTCTCACTTTGCTACATATTTTAGAAGTATAGCGGTTTGCATCACTACAAATAATTGACAAGAGTCTAATCTTTTGAGTAAAGGGTTTTAAGGAAGAAAAGCCACAAAGGGCTCAAAACATTTGAATGAGGTTAGTTGTCTTTTAGTCTTAAAAAAAAGATGTCAACGTATTGTTAAATTGAATAAGTTTATTAAGAAAAAGAAGGTTGAAAATGCATGGACCTAAGTCCAAGTCTTTTATGAAAGAAATTCGAGTTTGAAAATTTAAGAATATGGGGGGATATGAAGAGGCTAACCTATGTAAAAAAAGTAAAAGGTGAGGGTAAAGAAAGATCTAACCAAGTGAGAAATCAGTACTTAACATCAAGAAGACAATATCATATTCCCATCCTTTGGATTCACAAGCCAAAAAACAATAACTAGACAAAAATACCAAGCCTCAAATGAATCTATGCCTCAGATGAAATCATGTCTTAAAAAAACGGGCAGAGTAACAACTGTACTTAGAGGAAATCCACTCATATACGAGTACAAACAGAATAACCTACATACAAAAAAATTAACCCAAGCACAGACACAATAACACCAAGATCATAGGGTCTCCGAGCTAAGGTCAAAGTCCTAATCCTAAGTCCAAAGATCAATCTCATAGCATAGAAATAGTAACCAAGTCCAAGAAAAAGAAAAAAAAGTGTTTAAGTTGGATTATTAAGTGTTTTCAAAAGGAAAAATAAACTCAAGTGAGCAAATTCAAAATAGCGAGAAAATAAAATGCTCAAGTGAGCAAATAAAAAAATGACATGAAATGTAAATGCTAAAATAAAATACATAAAGTAAAGAACATAAAAATTAAAGACATAAAATAAAAGCATAAAAAATAAAGGCATAAAAATAAATTCAATTGTAAGTGATTACTAAGGTTAGCTGAATGATCATCTTGAAGCTTGCGCATGAAGACTTGCCAGAAACTTGATAGAATCATAGCGACCATGCGACAAGTTTCATTCATTGTAGAACAATCAAAGATCTCAACATCTTGATTAAAGAAGATTGACAATTTCAGATGGACAAAGTTAGTGAAAACTTATCAAAAGCTTGATAGAATCATAGTGACTACACGACAAGTTTCACAAGTGTTGAACAAAAGTCAAAACTCAATACGTCCTTGGTGCTTTATTAAACATGAAGTTTATGCCACCAATTGATCATTTTCCAATTCAGGACAATATGTAGAGCTATGTTAAGAAATCCCCAAGTAACCTATACTCGTTGAAAATACCAACGAGAGGAATGATATGTAAATCACCCTCTAATGTTTGACAACACATGTAAAAAAAAAAGAATGGGATAAGCTGAAGGGGGAATAAGTTACAAAATCCACAATGCGTCGGATGGATTCATCCAGTCTAACTTTGTCAAAATCAATATCTTGGTGGATTTGGTCATGAGACTTATCACCACCCAAGTTCCATTGATGTTGAGGAAATTTATGACTCCAAATATATCCAAAATCATAAATAAATATTTAATAAAAAATAAGTAATAAAATAATAATTAAAATAGTTTGAAAATGGATTATTTAATTGGATTTTTATTGATGAAATACATAATGATATCCATGCATCAAAATAAAATTTCAAGAAAATTGTTCAAGGTCAAACAAAGGTCAATAAGTATTGAAATGTTTTTTTAGAATTTTTAAAAGTCATAAACTATTTTTTAAAAATAAAAGAAAATGGTAAAATAAAACAAAAATTGGTAAAAATAATAAAATTAGAAATAAAAATAAAATGAGGTCACCAATATTTGTTAAATGACTATTGAGTCCTTCCATAATTTTTTCAGAATTTAAAAATATCAAAAAGTATTTTTAAATATTTAAATAACTCAAATAAAAGGGAAAAATCATAAAAATATCAAATCTGAAAATAAAATTATGAAAAAATAAAAATCAGAAGGAGAATAATTGAAAATAATTTTGGGAATTTTTTCACAATTTTTGAGTAAAAAATGATTAATTTTTTTGAATTTTTAAAGTTTAAAACAATTAAATATAAAAATCAGAAAATAAAATATAAGCCATAAAAATTTGGACCATCTGATCAATGTCATAACGTGTTAGTAAGCAGATCTGATGGATCTGACGCGTTGTGCATGTTATGGACCTCTTGGAAATCACACCGGATCAGTTTCAAAAAATTAAAATAAAACAAAATAATGTGGACCATCAGATAATGTCAAAATGTGTTAGTAAGTCAATCCAACGAATCAGACACGCCGTGCATATCATGGACTCTATTGAATAAAGCACAGGATCAAAATATTTTAAAAATCCGTTTGAATAAAACAGATGGCACGACTTATTGGTTGAAGATGACATGCTGATCGTCTCCAACCTCCGTCCAAGCTCGATTTGCAGGTTTTGCAAATGGTAAAAGCTAGAGCTCAGACGGGTGCCTTTCTCTTCATCTCTTCAAGATAGTTTCAATGGTACCTTGGCGAAAAAATAATTTAAATTTGTACAAAGAGAGATTTGGAGAAAAGCAGAATAATAATGAGCACTTGTTTTCTGAAATACATATTCAATTCTCAACAAAAATGCAAATGGTGAAGACCACGAGGATCAGAGAGATGAGGAGAATAAGTTAGGCATTAGTTTGGATTGATTTCGTTAAGAATTCCACCTGAACGAAGTACGTTTTCAGAGCTCTGGAACTGGACTTCGATAACACGATTCAAGGCATAATTCTTCTTGCTAAGAGTGTGGTTCGATTTAGAGAAGTTCAAGGAAGCTCAAGGAATTCTTAATTTGGGACTGGAAGCACTCTAACTATGAATTCAAAAACTCAGAAATGTGGAGTATGGAGGAAGTTTGGCAGAGTATGTATGGCTATCAAAGCTTGAGAGAATGAGTAGAATGTCTCTCTTATTTATAGGAGAAGCAAATGGAATTAAAATGAGGGGTGAATGATGACATTTTAGTGGAAATCGTGCACACTCATGTTCACGAAGAAAGCGTGACTTCATGTGCTAGAAACTCAACCATTCCTTGAGTTTTGATGTGCCAATTAACTATGGGAAGTTTCTAAACATGAATAGACATGAAAAAAGGCTTAAGTTGGCTTAAAAAGTAAATTACAAAGAAATTGCAAAACTGGTAGTGAGCTTAAAAATAGATTTTGGCACGATGGTTGCATTAAGGCCAAATCCAATCCCCTCATGCATTTTTAATTCTTTCTCGAGCCAAATGAAGTCCCCAAAGAGTAGAACATTATGCAAAAGTAATCAACTTCAATGAATGCTTGAGCTAGAATATATAGCCATTAGGATTTGAGAAAAACTCACTGAAAATTGGGTCAGGCCTTTGGTCAAGCATGTCATGCCTTCTTAAAGTGACCTATAATGTTTTGCATTCAAAAATAATTTTCCACTCAAAATTTGCTCTTGACAAACAAATATGGCATGAAGTAGACCTCTTTAATGGCATTGTGAAAAAAGAACCAATCCAAAACTCCAAAAATTTAGAAAGTTATGGCCTTGTGAAGTTGATGAAAAAAATATGAAATGACCTATAATCTTTTGAACGTTTCAAGCACTTTCCAAATATCTTCAAGCCTTGAAACACAAATGGAGATAAAGTTATCATCCTCCAGATTATTTTGGAACAAGAATGACCTCAAGGTGATAAATAATGATCCAGTTATGATTCCATGAAGTTGATGGTAAAAAAAATGGAGAAATTCACCAAGAACTTGTAATCTTTTGACTTCCCAAGTTATTTTCCAAGAATTTTCTATTCTTTCCACTTGAACTAAGTTGTAGTAGACATCCTTAGATCCATTGTGAAAAAATAATGAGCTCAAGGAGATAAAATATGACCAAGTTATGATCTTTTGAAATTACACAAGGAAGATGGAAGACCAATCTAGAGAGCTTGCAATCTTTGACACTCAAATCATCTTTTAATAAAAAAAAACACCCTTTAACCAATGAAGTGACTTGTTAAGGATCCTTTTAAGAGCATATTATCGTGATGAGAGATTTTTGTAGATGATAATATAAAATCATAGCAAGAAAATCCACTTCAAAATATAGAGAATTGATGAAACCATGCACTTGTGATTCAAAGCTCCAAATTAGGTCAACCACTTAAATTAACTTTGCATCTTCGAACCTCTTCTTGCAAGATAGAACATGATGAGCTCCATTAGTCCTCATTAAATTATGATATATTGAGATACATCATAAAATAGGCCTTGAGAATTCATTGAGGGTTGGTGGAGAGGCATGGAAATAAACACATGAACCCACGACTTCTTAAAGGAGAACCTTTGCAACAATACCTACAACACAACATGTAAGGAACAAATGGTGTGCATATCTCATGGTTAGGAAAATATCAATCATTATATACAAAATTATACACAAACAAGGTGTTTGGTGATCCCCATAAGTGAAAACTTAGAGATAGGAGAGAGAGTCAACACTAGTTTGTGATCATTGTGAAATGTGATGGTATGAGATGATATAGGATCTTAGGGGCAAAAAAGAAGGAAGCCTTCGCCTCGACGGGATAGAAGATACTTAAATATAAAACAAGTCCTCTTTTTGGCCCTAAGATGTTATGTGATGCTTAATGATCATGTAATATAGCATAACAAACCTCACAAGGGGGAAATAAAAAGAATTCATTCCACTAGGGGAGGAAATCCAAAGAGGAAACAAATCAAAACAAATATATAAGTGAGAAAGAAAAATGGAGACGATAGCAACAACCCATAGATAAGTGGCAAACTGTCTCCTTACAGAGGAGTTAGCAAAAATAATCATGCCTACTTCCTAAAGGTAGCAGACTAACGATCTAAGAAAAGCATCTAAAACTTTCGACCATAAAGGAAGCAAGGTAAATGACATCAATAATGAATTAAGTCTCCCAAAATTTTTGGAGTTACACCGAAAACGGGTCTCAACTTCTTCTTTAAATAAGATATTTCATCTAAAAAAGGCAACAAATTAATTACTAACTCAACGAGCCAATACTTCACCGATCGAGCACTCAACAACAAGTCATAAACATCTGTTGAAGACATCCATCCAATCAAAAACGACATATTCCCCGTCGGAGTACCGAAAAGAATCATTGGAGCTATTAGGCTTACTGGAGGATATCAGTTACTTGAATAAAGAGACCGTCGCCTGCTGTTAGAAAAAAGATTACAATAGCACTACTGAAAATGAATTTTGACTTTCTGGGAAATTCAAATACATTCTTGATGAAGATATAAAGTCTTCTTGTGCAAAATAAATGCACTCTCCATCCAGAACTTACAGTCTAGAGAGATCAAAATAACATTGTTGCCTAGGGACCAAAATTTAAACCATGACCACACTGGGGACAAGATTGCACAAGTGAAGGACTTGGTAGAGGGGTTAAAATAATTTTCTTCCACGAGGGGTAACTCAGTGGGGGAATACGAAAGGATAATAACTTTCTACTTAAGGATGACGTTCTATTGGAGAGAGGATACACACTCTACAAAAGGAATATCAACAAAACATCCATGAATGCAAATAAGCAATGAATTGTAATTTAGTTATGCATGATGTACGTATGAATGTATGAATATATACCGTATATGATGACAAAACAAACACACTACGCTGGGGATAACCAGAAAAAACAAACTTTGGGTAAAGATGAAACTTAGCCCAATCTTCATCCAAGATGGAAATCTGGAGGAAAACAAATCAACAACTTCAGAAACATTTTCTTCTTCAGGAATTAACTTCTCTTGAATAGAGAGATAGTGAGTGTCTTGGAAATATAGCAACAAATCCAAACAGACTGCAGGGAGGTAACGAAGTTCTCTATATTTTATCGGAGAATGTCGCTTGAGCTTCATTGGGAATGATGATATCACACATGTTGGGAAATCATCAGTCAATCTTCATCGCTGAGAACGGTATTTACACAATGTTCCTTAAGGAAAACCAACAAAAATTTATGGGGAGAAGAAAATGGGGATATCTAACCCATCATGTTCAAAGAAAAATTTCCCTAGCAGTTCTACTGGAGAGAAATCGGGATCGCCCTTGAATGCCACCATCAAACATTCATGTTTAACATTAGAACTAATACTTTTATTCCTTTGATTTCACATTTAAAGTAAAACACCCATTTTTTTGAAAAATTTTCACGACTATGTTCTATTAAATCTTTTTGTTTTGAAATGTATTATCAACAATAAAATAAAGTTATTGTAAGCTGAATAAAAATAAGATTGCAAACAAATTGGATAAAGGCTCAAATTTCATTGATATAATGGTAGTCTGCCAATAGCATGACTCCATGGATGATTACAAAGTTTTGGTAAATGGTAAATACATGGAAAAGGTACAGTGAAATACAATGATCAATATCCTATCTAACAACTTTGAACTCCTGCTTATAGGTTTCAGTTGTGTTGTGATGATGATTCGTGCAAATTGTTGCTTCTACGATCAAGTCTTGTCTGATGTAGTTACTTGCCAGGAAAGTCCCTAACTTTTTCCTAGAATGTCCTTTTGGGTTTTCAGCCTACCGGGAAATTTATTCTGTTTATGTCTCTAACTTTTGCCTAGACCACCCTTTCGGGTTTTCATCTTAACGAGATGCTCCTTTTTGCCTAAGTCTCCCTTTCAGGTTTTCAACTTAGGGAGCTATTCTTTTATTTATTTAGGCGAAGTATTTCTTGACTACATCAGCATTGAAAAGACGTGGGAACTCTTAGCCATCCATAGTTTCAAGAATCAATTCACCCCCAGAGAAGGCTTTCTTGACAACATATGGGCCTTCATAATTGGGAGTCCACTTGGCCCTAGAATCAGAGCTTAAAGACATGATCTTTCTGAGCATGAGGTCACCTTCTCTGAATACACGAGGTTTGACCTTCATATCAAAATATTTATTCATTCTTTTCTGATACAACTGACCGTGACACAGAGCGGCCATCCTCTTCTCTTCAATCAAATTCAATTGGTCAAACCGATTTTGAACCCATTTAGCATCTGACATCTCAGCTTCCATAATCATGCGCAAAGAAGGAATCTCAACCTCGATGGGGAACACTGCTTCTATGCAATAAACAAGAGAGAAAGGGGTTTCCCATGTTGAAGTTTGAATTGAGGTCCTATACTCATGCAAAGAAAAAGGAAGCATCTCATGCCAATCCTTATAGGTCACGACCATCTTTTGATTGATCTTCTTAATATACTTATTAGCAGCTTCAACAGACCTATTCATCTTAGGTCTGTAAGGAGAAGAGTTGTGATGGACAATCTTGAATTCTTCACAAAGTTCCATCATCATCTTATTATTAAAATTCGAACCATTGTCAGTGATGATCCTGCTTGGAACACCATACCGACAAATGAGATTGTTCTTGATAAATCGCACCACAACTTTCTTGGTAACATTGGCATAAGATGTCGCTTCCACCCATTTGGTGAAGTAATCAATTGCTACTAAGATGAAATTATGTCCATTAGAGGCCTTGGGTTCAATCATTCCGATCATATCAATACCCCACATAGAGAAAGGCCAAGGGGAAGAAATAACATTGAGAAGTGTTGGAGGGACATGAATCTTATCAGCATAAATCTGACATTTATGGAACTTCTTTACAAACTTGTAACAATCAGATTGCATTGTCAACCAATAGTAACCTTCCCTTAAAGTTTTCTTAGCCATAGAATATCCATTAACATGGGTGCCAAAATAACCCTCATGAATCTCATGCATCAGCATGTCTGCTTCTGGTCTATCCACACATCTGAGCAAGACCATGTCATGATTCCTCTTGTACAACACACCCTCATTGAGGAAAAATCTACTAGCCAAACCCCTCAACATCTTTCTATCCTTGTTTGATACATCAACCAGATACTCTTGAGTCATCAAGAAGTGCTTAATATCATAATACCAGGGTTTATCATCCCTTGCCACATACATAACAAATATATAAGCCGACATTTCAAGGCGCTCAATGGCGATCTGAGGTACTTCATTCCATTGATTCACTTTATACATGGAAGCCAAAGTAGCTAAGGCATTTGGCATCTGATTCTCATCCCAAGGAATATGGTGAAGTTCCACTTTATTGAAGAAAGTCAACAGTCTCCTTGCATAATCTTTGTAAGGGATTAAGCCAGGGTGACGAGTTTCCCAATCTCCTTTAATCTGATTTATTACCAAATTTGAATCACCATATACATCAAGAATTTTGTTTCTGAGATCTATGGCTTCTTTAAGACCCATGATACAAGCTTCATATTCTGCCATATTGTTGGTACAATCAAACGTCAATCTTGTAGTGAAAGGGATGTGATACCCTTTAGGAGGAATAATTACAACACCAATTCCTTTACTATAAGCATTCACAGCTCCATCAAACACTATACCCGTTGGGACTCAGGATCTGGACCTTCCTCGAGTAATGGTTCATCATAATCTTTCATTTTCAAATACATCACATCTTCATCAGGGAAATCAAATCCAACAGATTGGTCATCATCAACTAGTTGATGAGCCAAGTATTCCGCCAATACGCTGCTTTTAATAACTTTCTGGGTGTGGTATTCAGTATCATACTCGGATAACAACATCTGCCAATGGGCAATCCTTCCTGTAAGAGAAGGCTTTTCAAAAATGTACTTTATTAGATCTATTCGAGAGATCAACCAAGTAGCATAAAATACCTTGAATCACAGTCGGTGAACTTTTTGCTTAGATAATAAATGGCATACTCTTTTCTTCCTGTTTCATCTTGCTGTCCCAAGATACAACCCATGGAACTATCCAACATAATCAGATACATAACCAATGGTCTTCCTTCAACGGGAGGAAGCAAGATAGGATGTTCAAGCAAATATTCTTTAATACTTTCAAATTCCCTTTGACAATCATCTGTCCACACATAACCTTGATCTTGCTTCAAAAGTTTGAAGATTGGCTCACATGTTGTCGTCATATGGAAAATGAACCTGTAGATGTAATTCAAACACCCAAGAAAGCCTCTGACTTACTTGTTCAATTCTTGGTGCAGGCATCTCTTGAATTTCCCTAACTTTATCAAGATCAACTTTAATTCCTTTCTGGATGACAATGAAACCCAACAACTTCCCAGATTGGACATCGAACGTACATTTATTGGGATTCAAGCGGAGACGGTACTTCCTCAAACGCTGAAACAATTTCAACAAGTCTACTAAATGATTTTCCTCAGTTTGTGACTTGGCAATCATATCATCAACAAATACTTCAATCTCTTTGTGCATCAGATCATGGAGTAGGGTCGCCATGGCCCTCTGGTACGTTGCACTAGCGTTCTGCAACCCGAAGGGCATCACTCTATAACAGAATGTTCCCCAGGGAATGATTAAGGTTGTTTTTTCCATGTCTTCAGGAGCCATATTAATTTGATAGTATTTGGAAAATCTATCCATAAACGAGAACACTTTGCATTTTGTTGTACTGTCCACTAACATATAAATATGTGGCAAAGGGAAATCATTTTTTGAACTAGCTATATTCAAATCTTGGTAATCAACACACATGTAGACTTTTCCATCTTTCTTTGGGACTAGCACAATATTGGCAATCCACAGAGGATAAAATGATGTCACAAGAAAATCTGCGTCAATCTGTTTCGAAACTTCCTCTTTTATCTTTACTTCCATATCAGGATGAGTTCTTCTCAACTTCTGCTTGATTGGTGGACTTTCAGGCTTCAATAGAAAGTGATGCTCCACAATGTTAGTGTCTAATCCAGGCATATCTTGCTATGACCAAGCAAAGGTATCCATATACTCTTTCAACATCTCAATCAAACGGCTCTACACTCCAGGATGAAGCAGTGCTCTAATCTTGACTTCCTTTATATCTTCGTTAGAACCCAAATTAACAACTTCCAACGGCTCCTTATACGGCTGAATGGTGTTTTCCTCATGCTCAAGAAATGGTGGAACCTCTTCAGGGATCTCATCAAATTCCACTTCTTATTCCACATACATAGGATGTTCAAAGTTGGAAGACGATGCAGGGTCATTGTTTTCAACAGGTTTAACAATTAATTTGCACATATGATTATGTTTGATTTTAGAAACTGACATATTTAACAAGTGATTATGCAAATATATTTCAGTTATTATTTATTGTGAAAGGGTTTTGTTTATTACCATTTTCCAAGAAAAAGCAGAAAAAATAAAAAAAAAATAGAATAAAAAACAAACTTCTATTAATGATCTTAAACTTCAAAACACAAAGACACGCCCATACAACGTCACATTCACCTTGGGCTGAGTGAAAGGCTTGTTATTTGAAAATTTAAACAAATAAAGGTAAATTACTTTGAAATGTGAATGCAAGAAGGAATATACATAATAATCCAATTGTGAACTCTTTCTCCATGCGTCAAGAAATTAGGCATTGCATGCTCTGGTCCATCTTCAACAATATCATTGACTCCTGGAGTAGTCCAACACTGCGGGAGATATCCATACTTGCTAAGAGTATACTTTGGCTTGAAAACCTCTTTCCTATTCTTCGTAGAAAAACCTAGGCCAACTGTAACACCCTTCTAAAATACCCCGCGGTTAGTATAATAAAATTCAGAGTTGACATGTAAATAAAGGGCGTCACAATTGATAAAAATAAAATTCAAAACTGATGTCATGCTTTACCGAAGAACATAACTCAAGTAATCACAAGGTATACATGAGGTATACATGTTCTACACAGCGGAATAATTTCAAGCTAGGATAAGTTCAAAAACCAACAATTATCCAAAATAACTATCAAAATAAAATAGAGTTCACGAATGACTCTAAAACATGTGTTCCCTAGTGTTACAATCAGAGCATGACACGACACGCAACAAAGTAAAATGCATAGCTCAAGGAGCCATCCTCACCAGCTCCTAAGCCGCTAAACTTCAATCTGAAATCATTAAAATAAGGGTGAGACTTCATCATAATTAAAATACATTATAAGTTTCTCAAATCAATACAATATCTCAAGTTATTAATCCACCCTTTTTAGCATAATCAGATAAGTCAATTTTCACCATTTCAATTCATGATCATACACCCAAACATAGAAAACAAATTATAACACAAGAAGTCATCCTATCATGTTATAATTCACACAAAATGCAATGCAAGACTCTATGCATGTGGTACCATAAGTGAACTAATCACACACTGATCCATAATCACCCGGATACAGTAACATCGGTTCGTCCATAATCACCCGGACATGAATCCAGCCTCACCACCCATAATCACCCGGGAACGGTTATTGGCAATACTCACTAATTCCACACAATGGGAATTAGCTACCACCATAATGTATATGCGTGCACATCATAAAGCATGCAACATTCAATACCGGTTATGATCACATCAAACATCATAAACCATCATCAAACCATAACATGATATCATCACCCATCATGAAATAAATCATCAAAGCATAACATACAAGCACTTACTCCTCAATCAGCAAGGCTATCCCCAATATACAATCACATCAAAATCTGTACACAAAGTACGAATAATCCACAACACCACGTACACGAAATACAACACTACAATACCGGAAAAACCAACACTTTCCAATTTAGAAACAACTAATTATTATTTTCTAATTTTCATAAAATAGATTGTTTAATTTATAGAATAACGTCCAAAACGACGATTAAAAATGACTTACGATTCGAAAGATATGATTTTTCAAAGTTTGGTATTTTTCAAAAATACTACAGTGGTAACCGGTTCCTCCCAGGGAGAACCCGGTTCCCACACTAAGTGAAAACACGCTCTCTGTAATTTTGTATGGGGAACCCGGTTCCTCCCACATAGGAACCGGTTCCTACGTTCAAAAATCTTATTTTTACATGAAAAACACACTGGAACCCGATTCCTCCCACCCAAGAACCGGTTCCTCAAACACAGATATTCCATCTCCCTGGAATTTGTACCAGGAACCCAGTTCCTCCCACCAGGGAACCGGTTCTTGCGACGTCTGTAGCAGAAAATAGGCAATTTGGCAGAGCATGTTATTTTCCCAATTCAACTCTTATCATTCCAATACGAATCTACATATCCAAATTCATCAAAATCGTCCAAACAACAACCACATAATGCAATATAACACATTCCAACCATACTCAATGATCCTATAACATCGATTTGTTCAAGTTCATGCAAATTTAGATAGTTTAGGGTCAAATTCTACAAACCTAGAGAATCCTAAATTGGGATTCCTAACATACTCAATCAATCCTATTGATCCCAAAACCTATAAGGCATGATAACTAAGAGAAATCACTCCTTACCCTTGAAAAATTCTTGACCTTGAGAGTCCTTGGTTCTTCTCTTCCCTTGCTCTCTGCACTTCTCACGTACGATGAAATTCCCAATTGCCTTCTCACTTTCTCGTTTTTTTCCTTATTATTCTAAAATAATAATAATAACAAATAATGGGATTAGAGTCTTTTACTACACACACCCCCACTATACTCTTTACACCACCGTCCAACTTTTCACTTTATTTAACCAATTCCAAAAATTCCAAAAATACTAATAATTTAATTTTTAATTAAATAAATAATTCAAATTCAAATTATTTAATAATAAAAAATATTGGGGCGTTACAACTCTACCCTACTAAAAAGGGTTTTCATCCTCGAAAACATACCTTAGGCGAAAAGTTCAGGATACGAGTCCTTCATCTGACTCTCCAACTCCCAAGTAACATTACCACCTGCTGGTCCTCCCCAAGCTACTTTCACCAGAGCTATCTCTTTACCTCGCAACTGCTTCAACATCCGATCCTCAATTCTCGCAGGCAATGCTTCCACAGTCAGATTATCTCGTACCTGTATATCATCTACCTAAATCTCATGAGACAGATCAACGATGTACTTCCTCAACTGAGATACATGGAATACATGATGCAAATTCACAAGTGACGGCAGTAAAGCAATCTGATAAGCAACTCTTCCAACCTTCTTTGTAATTTGGAACAGACCAATAAAATGCGAAGTTAACTTCTTTGACTTCAAAGCTCAACCAATACCAGTCATCAGAGTAACTCGCATAAACACATGATCTCCTTCACTAAACTCGAGATTCTTCCTCCTCTTATCATGATAACTCTTCTGACGACTCTGAGAAGCTTTCATCTTCTCTTGAATTATCTTAATCTTTTCTGAAGTCTGTTGGACAATCTCCGATCCAATCACAACACTCTCTCCAGATTCGTACCAACACAATAGTGTCCTACACCTCCTACCATACAATGCCTCAAACGGAGACATACCAATACTCGAATGAAAACTATTGCTGTAGGTAAACTCAATCAAAGGTAAGTAACTATCCCAAGCTCCACCTTTCTCCAACACACAAGCACGTAACAAGTCCTCTAACAACTGAATCGTCCTTTCTGACCATCTGTCTGCGGATGATAAGCGGAACTCAACCTCAACTTAGTACCCAAGGCTTCTTGCAACCCTGTCCAGAATTTAGACGTAAACCTCAGATCTCTATCCGATACAATACTAGAAGGAATATCGTGCAAACTCACGATCCTCTCAACATACAGCTGAGCCAGTTTCTCCATCAAATAATCCATTCTCATCGGTATAAAGTGAGAAGATTTCGTCAACCTGTCCACGATAACCCAAATAGCATCAAAATTCTTAGACGTCCTTGGTAGACCAGACACAAAGTCCATAGAAATGCCATCCCACTTCCAATCTGGAACAAACAACGGTTCCATCAATCCTGACAGTTTCTGATGTTCAATCTTCAACTTTTGGCAAACCAAACAAGCATAGACGAACTCAGCAATTTCCTTCTTCATTCCAGGCCACCAAAATAACCTTTTCAAATCATGATACATCTTTGTAGCACCAGGATGGATACTCAGTCCACTACGATGTCCTTCTTCCAGAATACTCTTGCTAATCTCAGCAATATCCGGAACACAAACTCTACCACCAAACCTCATAACACCATTCTTGTCAATTCGGAATTCACCTCTTTGACCTTGGTTGATCAACGTCAATTTATCAACTAAACTGACATCAGATTTCTGTCCAATTTGAATTTCCTCAAGAATACCACTAGTCAACTTCAGCATACCCAACTTAACACTATTAGGAGTGTTCTCACATACTAAACTCAAGTCTCTGAATTGGTCAACTAAACCCAATTCACTCACCATCAACATAGACATATGCAAAGATTTCCTACTCAACGCATCTGTAACAACGTTTGCCTTACCAAGATGGTAATTCAAACAAAAATCATAATATTTTTGAAATTCTAACCACCTTCTCTACCTCATATTGAGTTCTTTCTGATCGAAGAGATACTTCAGACTCTTATGATCACTGAATACCTCAAATCGAGAACCATACAAATAATGCCTCCATAACTTCAAAACAAATACCACAGTTTCCAGCTCTAAATGATGAGTCGGATAATTCCTTTCATGAATCTACAGCTGCCTTGAAGCATAAGCCACTACCTGCTAATTCTGCATCAAAACACCACCTAAACCCATCAGTGAAGCATCACAGTACACGATAAAAGATTTCGCTGGGTTCAACAATACCAAAATCGGAGCACTAGTCAATCTCTTCTTCAACTCTTGGAAAGCTTTCTCACATTCAGAATCCCAAACAAACATTTGCCCTTTCCTTGTCAACTTAGTTAACGGCAAAGCTAATTTTGAAAATCCTTCAAGAAACTTTCTATAGTAACCTGCAAGACCAAGAAAACTACGGATTTCGGAAGCATTCTTCGGCGCTTCCCACTGAGATACTGCTTCTACCTTCGTAGGGTCAACAACAATACCATTCTTGGAAATCACATGACCAAGAAAACTTACTTCACTCAACCAGAATTCACACTTAGACAACTTCTCGTAAAGCTTCTTGTCTTTCAACAACTCCAACACAATTCTAAGATGTTCTGCATGTTCTTCATCACTCCTTGAGTATATCAGAATATCATCGATAAAAACTACCACGAACTTATCAAGATACAAATGAAATATCCTGTTCATATACTCCATGAAAACACCAGGTGCATTAGTAACCCCAAATGGCATAACATAATACTCATAATGTCCATACCTCGTTCTAAATGCAGTCTTCTGAATATCTTCAGTCTTCACACGAATCTGATGATATCCAGACCTCAAATAGATCTTACTGAATACACAAGCCCCAACCAGTTGATCCATCAAATCATCAATCCTCAGCAATGGATACCGATTCTTGATCGTAACTTTATTCAACTGTTTTTAATCAACACACAGTCTCATCGAACCTTCTTTCTTATTAACCAACAACACAGGAGCAACCCACGACGAAACACTAGGACGAATAAAATTTTTCTCAAGTAACTCCTCTAATTGCTTCTTCGATTCAGACAATTCGGATACCGACATGTGATACAGCGCCATCGACACCAGACTAGTTCCAGGAATCAAGTCTATAGCAAATTCCACTTCTCTCTCAAGTGGAAATTCACTGACATCTTCCAGAAAAACTTCTTGAAATTCATTCACAACAAGTAATTCGTTACTCTTAGCATTCCCTTTCACCTCTATCAAAGAATATAACATAAACACTACTGCACCATCATTGACAACTAAATTCATCTGCTTAACGGACATAGTCAAATCTTCAACATGATAATACGATTTTATATAGTATATTTGATTTAATTTTCATAAATAATGTTAGTATTTTTATTTAATTATTTCATTTTATTTCCATATTACGCTGGTATTTTTATTGTTTCAGGTATTTTATTTTAAATAAACAAATTGAGCAAAGTGAAGAAATTAAGAAGATTATTTAATTAAATGAGCAAGAAATGAAGAAAAGGGGTGTGCAAAGTAAAACAATGGATCAAAGAACAAGAAGCCCAAGCAAGCAAGAGCCCAAAAGCCCAAAGCAAAACAAAACCCTAGCGTAGAAGAGTGAGACGCACGTCTCACCTCCTCCCTACAATTGAGGCGCCCGCCTCGGGTTCCTTCCCTTAGTGGGAGACGCCCGCCTCCCTCGCCACGTGGCCCTAGAAAATCAGTTGAGACGCACGTCTCAACGTGGAGGAAAAAGAGGAGGAAAATCCGGACGACCAGGGCAGTTGGAGCGAGAGATTTGAGGAGAAAATGCTACTATATTTTAGGAACAAGTGGTTACTTCCTACCACTATAAAAGGACCTCTCCAGATCATAATTCAACACACCGATTCTCAGCTTTATTTTCCCAGTTTCAAAGTTTATTTTCCTGCATTTATTTTCCATTGTAATTCAGAATTCAGAAGTTATTTTTCCCGCATTGTTTACATTCCTGTTGAAGAACCGAGACGTTGTACGGGTTACTTCCAGTTTCCAGAATTCTTTCCAGCATTTATTTAATTCAGGTTTCTATTTACATCGCTTTATTTATTTAATTAATTGCTGCATGAGATATATTTGTTTGCCATGAATTTATTAATGAATGTTAAAACCTTTAATTTATTCATGTTTGTTTTTATGAATATGTCTGGCTAAATTATTTAAATATCGGTATGTAATGAGTTAATTTGAAAGTATCCGGAATAAACTGGCTTGATTATATTTTATAAAATAAACACTTTTTCTGATTTAGTTATCTAATTTATTTTGTTAAAAAAGGTTTAGAAACCAACAGAGCGAAAGTTTGAGGTTAATAAACTGACTAAGATTAGAAACCAACAGAGCGACAGTTTGAGGTTTAAAATCAGATAGTAGATACTAGGTATTGTTTTTAAAACCGCAGATTTTAAAACCAATTAAATTTTATTTATTTTCAAAAGTAATTTTAAAATCGGATAGCGAAAGCATACATTAGAGTTTAAAATTATAATCTACTTCAATAGAGCGACAGTTTGAGAATAGGTTTTAAATAAATACTTTTTGAAAAAGAAATTATTATTTTCAAAATAAAGTTGGAAAACCGGATTCTTTAGGATTAACGAAATACATACCGATATTCGCCTTTATTATTATTTTAATTAAAATTAAGTTTTATTGCCCAAAAATTCCCAATTTATTTATTCGATAGCTATAGCTTTACACAGAAGCTTAGATTACGTTAGTTCAATTTATAGTCCCTTTGGTTCGATATCTTTTAAAACTACGCGATAGGGTGTATACTTGCGTCTCCGATTAATTTAGACGATAAAGTCGCGATCAAGTTTTTGCCGCTTGGGACTATTCAAGTTGATATCGTAATTTTATTACAGTATAGACTATAGCAACTATTTCTTTTCCTCTGTATGCCAAATACTCGCCTCAAGGCGCCTTTGCATATACCTATTTGACGCCGAGCGTTATCTTAGATTAAGAAGACGAATTCAAGAGTATTTAGAACGCCACAATCTTCCTTCAACCAAACTTCCCGACGTTGAAGAACTTAAGAAGATGGCTGATCCGAACCTCTGCTCCTCGTCCTCTTAAGGACTACTGCTTCCTTCTCAAGCGGAGCCTCATAATAGTATTGCTCGCTATCGTCGAAACGATTTCGAACTAAAACCTTCGCTTCTTTCCGCCGTTCAGCAGAACCAGTTTTCTGGAGCTCCTACTGACGACCCAAATCTTCATCTCGTTGTTTGTGCAAGATGCGATAATCGTAAAGCGAATGGTGTAAACCCCGAGGCGATACGATTGCGCCTATTTCCTTTTTCTCTCAGAGACAGAGCTCGCGCATGGCTCCAATCTCTTCCTTCCAACTCAATCACCACATGGGATGAGTTGAAGAAAGTCTTCTTGGCTAGATATTTTCCTCCAAGCAAAACTGCTATGCTCAGAGCCAACATCAATGGTTTCAGACAAAAGGACAATGAATCACTCTTTGAAGCTTGGGAACGTTATAAAGACATGCTTAGACTTTGTCCTCATCATGGTTTAGAAGAATGGTTAATCATCCACACGTTTTACAATGGTCTCTTGTATAATACGAGATTGACTATAGACAGCAGTGGTGGCGATCGATGAATAAACCATATGTCAAGCAAAGCAACTTATCGAAAGTATGGCTCGTAACCATTACCAATGGGGTATGGAGAGATTCTGAGAAATCTCAAACTAAAGGTGCCATGGTTGAAGTGAATAGTCGGATCAAGTCAACGCTAAAGTGGAAGCTCTCACCAAAAGCTCGAGGAACTTACCATCGCTCCCAGCTCATCATTGTCGCAATTACTCAAACTTGCGACTTATGTGGTATTCAATCACATCTTGCTCCGAATGCCCACTTCTAACAGGAGTTCCAGTTGAACAAGCGAATTACGATGAATAATCCTTACAAAGAACACATATAACCTGTGGAAGAATCATCCTAACTTTTCCTACAAGAATAACAACGCGTTATATGCACCTGGACAAGCTCCTGCTACACCACCTGGTTATCCTAAAGCTATTCCAAATCACCCTAACAATGGTCCTAACACAACAAATGCTCCTAGGAAGTCTAATTTGGAAATCATGATAGAGCACTTCATTGCTACTCAAAACCAAACCAATAGTGCTCAAGCCCAGACTAATAAGGAAGTTCAAAATCAGAATATACACATTAATGAGCAAATGAAGCAGTTTTCTAACAAGCTTGATGCTTTAGCTACACACAATAAAATGTTAGAAACACAAATCTCTCAAGTAGCTCAACAACAAGCTTCTGCTCCTCTGGTTCATTTCCTGGTCAACCTCAACCTAATCCCAAAGGACATGCAAATGCTGTTATCTTAAGAAGCGGAACAAAGTATGATGGACCTGTAGATCCCAGAAACAATAGCCCAGCTATGCAACAAAATTCTGTCAAACCATCTGAAACTAAAGATAAACCAGAAAAAGAAATTCAGAAAGATAATAATGAAGATACCACACAAAAGGACGAACCTTATATACCCCCACCACCTTATAAGCCTCTTATTCCATACCCTCAAAGGTTAGTTAAAACTAAGAATGTGGGACAATTCAAGAAATTTGTGGATCTTCTGAAGCAACTTAATGTTACAATTCCTTTTACCGAAGCTATAACTCAAATGCCCTCCTATGCTAAATTCCTTAAAGAGATTCTATCCAATAAGAAAAGCTAGAGGATAATGAAACCGCATGCTCGAATGTAGTGCAATTATTCAAGACACAATGCCTCCTAAACTCAAAGATCCGGAAGTTTCTCTATTCCATGTGTAATTGGCAAATTTGTCATAGACAAAGCTTTATGTGATCTAGGAGCCATAAGTGTGATGCCGTTATCCATCCGCAAGAAACTTGATATGGGTGAGTGAGACCAACCAAAATGTCCGTTCAACTAGCAGATAGGTCGTTAAATATCCCGCAGGAGTACTTGAAAATATTCACTGCGTATTGGCCAATTCTATATACCAACCGATTTCATTATCATGGACATAAGGGAGGACGGTTACTCCAATCATTCTTGGAAGACCTTTCTTAGCCACGGTGCAATAATAGATGTGAAAAGAGGAAAACTTACTTTTGAAGTAAAGAGAAAATCGAATTTATCCTCTCTCAATTCTCGAAAGCACCTGCAATAGAAGATACTTGTTATTTCATGGATATCATCGAAAGTGAAAAGAGGTGAACTTGAAAATACGGATAATCTGGATGAAAGTCTGGATAATAATATAAGTGAATGCTTAGCTATAGCACCAGATCCCACACAAAGTTTAAGGAAACCTTCCCTAGAACTCAAAACACTTCCTGAAAATTTAAGGTACGAATTCCTAGATTCCAAACTCGAACGTCCAGTGATAGTCAACGCAAAACTTGGAGAATCTGAAACTGAAAAACTTTTACAGATTCTGAGGAAATATCCAACAGCCTTAGGGTATAATATCACTGATCTTAAAGGAATAAGTCCCTCTATCTGTATGCATCGCATTATGCTAGAAGAAGATTGTAAAACTTCAAGAGAACACCAGAGGAGACTAAACCCGATTTTGAGCGAGGTTGTGAAAAAGGAAGTAATGAAGTTGTTAGAAGGTGAATCATATATCCTATATCCGATAGCAAATGGGTTAGCCCTGCATGTTGTACCTAAGAAGGAGGTGTCAAGAGTCGAAAATGAGAAAGGAGAAATCATAACTAAAAGAATCGAATCTGGATGGAGAATGTGCATCGATTATCGAAAACTTAACAAAGCCACCAGAAAAGATCATTTCCCTTTACCATTTATTGATCAGATGTTGGAACGTTTAGCTAGACACTCTCATTTGCTTAGAGCGGTTATTCGTTTCTTTCGATACCTATTCATCCCGATGACCAAGAGAAAACAACTTTCACATGCCCATTTGGAACCTTTGCTTATAGAAGAATGCCTTTTGGTTTATGCAATGCTCCTGCAACTTTTCAGAGATGTATGATGGCAATATTTGCTGATTTTCTGGACAATATTATGGAAGTCTTCATGGACGATTTTTCCGTCTGTGGACAAAGCTTTGAAGAATGTTTAGAAAATTTAGAAAGGGTATTGGAACGTTGTGTGAAGGTTAATCTAGTGCTTAATTGGGAGAAATGCCATTTTATGGTACAAGAAGGAATTGTTTTAGGACACATTATATCCAAAAGAGGAATTGAAGTCGATTCTGCTAAAATCGAAGTTATTGAGAACCTTCAACCTCCAAAAACCGTTAGAGAAATCCGAAGCTTTTTGGGACACGCCGGTTTCTACCGACGATTCATTAAAGATTTCTCTAAGATAACTAAACCCCTAACTGAGCTATTAATGAAAGATGCTGAATTTATCTTCGACGAAAAATGTTTAGAAGCGTTTCAGACACTTAAGAAAGCATTAATTCGCCTATCATGCAAACTCCAGATTGGAATGAACCTTTTGAAATAATGTGTGACGCAAGTGACTACGCCGTAGGAGCTGTTTTAGGACAGCGAAAGGATAAAAGACTCCACGTCATATATTATGCAAGCAGAACTCTGGACGAAGCGCAAATGAATTATGCTACAACAGAGAAAGAGTTCTTAGCAGTGATCTTCGCATTAGACAAGTTCCGTTCCTACTTAGTAGGATCCAAAATAATCATATACACTGATCATGCTGCTATTAGATATCTCCTAACCAAAAAGGACGCTAAACCTAGACTCCTGAGATGGATATTACTGCTGCAAGAATTTGATTTAGAAATCAAAGATAAGAAAGGAACTGAAAATGTAGTAGCGGATCATCTCTCTAGACTAGAAAATCTTAAACATGAACAAGTGCCGATTGATGATGAATTTCAGTACGATAAACTGATTGCCCACTTGGAAGACACAGAACCAGATAAACTCATGGAAACCACCTTAGCTATTTCCTCTGTGCCTTGGTATGATGATTTTGTAAATTACCTTGCTGCAGGCGTTCTACCACCTGAACTTACCTATCAACAGAAGAAGAAATTCTTCCATGATCTTAAACAATATTACTGGGATGAACCTTTACTTTTCAAGAGAGGTCCCGATGGAATTTTCCGCCGATGTGTGCCAGAAGAAGAGATTGAAAACATTATAACACACTGTCATTCTGCACCTTACGGAGGACATGCTAGTACATCCAAAACATGTGCAAAGATCTTACAATCCGGTCTCTATTGGCCTAATTTATGGAAGGACGTACATGCCACCATCTTAAAATGCGACAGGTGCCAACGCACCGGTAATATATCTAGACGTGACGAAATGCCACAAAAAGGCATTTTAGAAGTCGAAATCTTTGATGTGTGGGGGATAGACTTCATGGGACCCTTTCCATCTTCATCCGGTAATAAGTATATACTCGTGGCTGTGGATTATGTCTCAAAATGGATTGAAGCTATAGCTTCTCCAACAAATGACACCCGAGTGGTACTTAAGCTGTTCAAGAACATAATCTTTCCTAGGTTCGGTGTACCCCGACTCGTTATAAGCGACGGTGGATCTCATTTCATTTCCAAAATCTTTGAAAAATTATTAAGGAAATATGGAGTTCGACACCGCATAGCTACACCTTACCATCCCCAAACTAGCGGACAAGTTGAAGTTTCAAATCGCGAGATAAAACAAATCCTTGAAAAAACGGTCGCTACATCCAGAAAGGATTGGTCTTTTAAACTTCATGAAGCTTTATGGGCATATAGAACTGCCTATAAAACTCCCATCGGTACTACTCCTTTCAAGCTTATTTATGGAAAGTCATGCCATCTCCCAGTTGAGTTAGAACACAAGGCTTATTGGGCCATTAAGAATCGAACTTAAGTTATCGCCGGAGAAGCGTATTCTGGATATTAATGAATTGGAAGAACTTAGACAGGATGCGTACGAAAACGCTAGGATTTACAAAGAGCGCACAAAGAAATGGCACGATAAGCGTATATCTAGGAAGAATTTTAATGTAGGTGATTGCGTATTACTTTTTAACTCACGATTAAAATTATTCCGGAAATTACGATCTAGGTGGTGCGGACCTTTCAAATTACTCGAGTTTATCCAAGTGGAGCAATAGAGATTAAGGGACCTTGATTGAACCGTTTATAGTTAACGGGCAGCGTCTAAAACATTACCATCTCACCGAAATCGAGGGATATTCTCAAAAGATAACTCTAGACGAGCCACAAGCTCGATTAGACGACTAATCTCTAGTTTTATTTGTCGAGCTTGCGACATAAAACAAAGCGCTGGGAGGCGACCCACCGTATTTATTTCTTTCTTCCTATTTTATTTTATTTCTTCATTCTATTCAAAACAAACAAAAAATATCTATTTCTTTTTCTATTTTCTTTTATTTCTATTCTCTCTTATATTCTATTCTATATCTCTCTTCTTATCGGCATTTGGCCAATGATGTTCTTTATTTTCTTTCTCCTCGGATTCTTCTAGCTACTTTCTCTTTCCACTATGTCTCGTGTTGATGATATGCCGTTTGAGAGGAAGAAATCAGCGCACCAAATATGGAGTTTTATCGAGCGTGAGATGTTTCCTACTACCTACTTTCATTATGGTGCTATGAATGCTCTTGGCATTCGTGATAGTGTGCTTTTTCGCTAAATCGATTGGGATAATTCACGCTGATGACTTGCTTTGCCACTTATCGGAACCTCACTTTGGAATTCCTCGGTTCTTTAGCTTATTTTCCTACTCATGGGATAGTCGCCGTGGACTTATTATTTTCGACTTTTGGCTTCACCTTCAAGTTTACCCATAAGGAATTGGTGATCTTCTTGGTTTTCCTAGTGGTTTAGAGTTTATCTTGAAACTCGGGAGGAGTATCTTGGGTTTAGAGATCTTGACTATTTTGGGGATCTATTTCGAATCCTTAACCCCGAGCCCGAGGACCTTGTATCGAGAATATCCATAACCCCCGTGTATTTCCATAAGATTCTTGCCCATACCGTTTTGGAAAACCCGAATGTCACACTGCTTCTAAGGATGAGCTGTTTATCATGTTTTGTGCTTGCAGAACCTTCCTAATGCGATCCTTATCTGCTCCGCTTTGTGAATCTCATTGATACTGATCATGCACCCATTCGGATGGGAGGTCTCGTTACTATGATTGCAAATGTTGTTGGACTTCGACGACCTTTTAAGCATCTGAATGCTTTTGCTGGTGTTACTTCCATGACCATCGAGTTCTGTTTCAACACTGGTATGATTGGTGATCTTGGCCCGACTCAGTTTACCTTGTTGATTAATGGTCAAGTTATGCAGCTGTTTACCTTGCCTAACCCTGCTACTAGTGTGCATAACAAAGCCAATTGGCTTTATGGTTTTGATCAAGATCCTTCCGCCAAGCAACGAGATTCCACCAGGTTTTGATGTTTTAGAGGACGCTCAGGAAGTTCCCTCTGCTCAGCCCACTTCCACCGATCCCTCTGTTGCTCCTGACACTGTTATGCATGAGGTTCCTCCTTTTGATTATGCGACTGTTATCCACGCTCTCCAGGTGGAACATCAGGCTTTGAGGGACGAGTTCACTACTCTGCGAGCTGACTTCTTTAGTTTTATGGATACGCCGCACAATTTCAAGAAGTTTTCTCTTATCTTCATTCTCCTCTGCCCTAAGGGACCATCTAGTGGCTAGAGTCCTTGAGTAGTTTATTTAGTTTAGTTTAGTTTGATTTCATTAGGATTTTATAATGCTTTCATTATGTTATTTTTATTATGTTTCTCTTCCAAATACTTGATTCCTACATTGTAAGCAACTTTGCTCTCCATTCTAATGCAATTCATGTTTCCTTTATTATAATGTTGCATATTATATTATATTACATTATTATTGTTGCATTATTCTTCTTAAGTTGCATTATTATTGTTGCTACGAATTTACTCACCCATCTTTCATTTCGATTCTCCTTTGTTATTATCGACCGAGGACATTGCCCTTTTAAGTATAGGAGTCGGATCATTTCCTTGTTTATTTTATTGCCTTTGCTCTCTTTGTAGTATTTCCTTTATTTATTTTCTTGTATCCCAAATTTCAATTCAATAAAATACATGTTTATGTTAATTTTAATCTTATATGCAAAATTTAATGCTTATTCGAATTCTCCTATTTCTTGAGCCATAACGAAAAATTTAAAACACATTTATAAACATATTCAACTAGTATTAAGGTTGCTTAATCTAAATAAGGATTCAAGTACGACTTAGCAAAATTGTTATCGTCCTAACACTTTAAAACCCCAATATGCTAGATCGATTTAAGTACTTATTATACCAAGAACCTTTAAAACTTAGTTTTAGATTAGCCCCAAGTAGTTTATTAAGCGGGCAAAACACAAACTATGTGGAGAACCGATGAATATAAGTGATTGATCAAATATCTTTAAGAAAATTGCTTTTATTTAAGATGCACTTACTAAGTTAGATGGTCCTTACGGATCATTTAATCCAAAAGTTCTGAAAATATAAAATTTATGCAAAATAATCCATTATAAAATTGGTTCATGGTCCTGTGTGAACTTGGTAGGCATTACGGTTCGATCCCGCAATTTTTAAATTGGAAAAGGAGTACCAAATGTTTAATTACGAACTCCTAGTGGCTTACTAAGATCAAATTCACTAACGGTTACTCCACTATGCGTGTACGGTAATGGGCTTAATGTGATTGCACTAGAATGAAAACGGTGAAATAAAACATAGTATTAGGTTGAAGCTATAATAACATGACTTGAATTGGTCTGCATAGATGGGGTTGTCTAGTGTTTCTACGGTAACTTTGGTGTTTAAGTTCAACTTTAATTTTCCGATGAAAAAATCAATTTGCAACCTGATACAAAGTGATATATGTGTTGTTATATTTGTGTTTAACTGTACTTCAAAGATTTTCATTTTTACTTTTTGCTTGAGGACAAGCAATGGTTCAAGTATAGGGGAGTTTGATAACACGATTTTATATAGTATATTTGATTTAATTTTCATAAATAATGTTAGTATTTTTATTTAATTATTTCATTTTATTTCCATATTACGCTGGTATTTTTATTGTTTCAGGTATTTTATTTTAAATAAACAAATTGAGCAAAGTGAAGAAATTAAGAAGATTATTTAATTAAATGAGCAAGAAATGAAGAAAAGGGGTGTGCAAAGTAAAACAATGGATCAAAGAACAAGAAGCCCAAGCAAGCAAGAGCCCAAAAGCCCAAAGCAAAACAAAAAGCAGAAGAGTGAGACGACGTCTCACCTCCTCTACAATTGAGCGCGCCTGGTTCCTTCCCTGGGAGACGCCCGCCTCCCCGCCACGTGGCCCTAGAAAATCGGTTGAGACGCACGTCTCAACGTGGAGGAAAAGAGGAGGAAAATCCGGACGACGTGGCTTGGGCGAGAGATTTGAGGAGAAAATGCTACTATATTTTAGGAACAAGTGGTTACTTCCTACCACTATAAAAGGACCTCTCCAGATCATAATTCAACACACCGATTCTCAGCTTTATTTTCCCAGTTTCAAAGTTTATTTTCCTGCATTTATTTTCCATTGTAATTGAATTCAGAAGTTATTTTTCCCGCATTGTTTACATTCCTGTTGAAGAACCGAGACGTTGGGTTACTTCCAGTTTCCAGAATTCTTTCCAGCATTTATTTAATTCAGGTTTCTATTTACATCGCTTTATTTATTTAATTAATTGCTGCATGAGATATATTTGTTTGCCATGAATTTATTAATGAATGTTAAAACCTTTAATTTATTCATGTTTGTTTTATGAATATACGGCTAAATTATTTAAATATCGGTATGTAATGAGTTAATTTGAAAGTATCCGGAATAAACTGGCTTGATTATATTTTATAAAATAAACACTTTTTCTGATTTAGTTATCTAATTTATTTTGTTAAAAAAGGTTTAGAAACCAACAGAGCGAAAGTTTGAGGTTAATAAACTGACTAAGATTAGAAACCAACAGAGCGACAGTTTGAGGTTTAAAATCAGATAGTAGATACTAGGTATTGTTTTTAAAAACCGCGAAGATTTAAAACCAATTAAATTTTATTTATTTTCAAAAGTAATTTTAAAATCAGTGGGATAGCGAAAGCATACATTAGAGTTTAAAATTATAATCTACTTCAATAGAGCGACAGTTTGAGAATAGGTTTTTAAATAAATACTTTTTGCTGAAAAAGAAATTATTATTTTCTGAAAATAAGCCAGTGGAAAACCGGATTCTTTAGGATTAACGAAATACATACCGATATTCGCCTTATTATTATTTTAATTAAAATTAAGTTTTATTGCCCAAAAATTCCCCAATTTATTTATTCGATAGCTATAGCTTTACACAGTAAGCTTAGATTACGTTAGTTCAATTTATAGTCCCTTTGGTTCGATATCTTTTAAAACTACGCGATAGGGCTGTATACTTGCAGTCTCCCGATTAATTTAGACGATAAAGTCGCGATCACAACACTAGCTACTTTAGGAAAACTAATTGTCTTCTCAAAACAGTTGATATGAACCTGGTTGAATTCCAACCAGTTCATTCCTAGGATGATATCAAATTGTTCTAACGGTAGGCATACTAAATCCATACCAAAACCTCTACCAAAAATCATAATAGGACAATTCCTACAAACAAATAAGGTAGTCACTGAACCCGACGCATGAGCGTCAATAACCATACTTCCATCTATTTTAGATATATCCAAATTCAATCTTTTAGCACAATCCAAAGCAATAAATAAATGAGTCGCTCTAGTATAAATAATTGCAATGAAAGGTGTGCCATTAATAAAACACGTTCCTTTAATCAACCGATCATCTGGATCAGTCTTTGACCCAGACAAAGAAAACACCTTACCACCAGAATGTTCCTTCTTTGGTTTAGTACACTGCGGACAAGTATGACCTTCCTCCCCACAGTTGTAACAAGTCGCAATTCTCATTCTGCAATCATTAGCCACATGCCCGAGTTTTCCACACTTGAAACACTTCTTATCATTACTCTTGCATTCTTGATTACGATGCCCCATTTCACCACACTTTTAGCACTTAATCGAAGCACTAGAGTCTCCCACACTAGGCCTTTTCCACCCACCAGACCTCTGGTTATTCCTGTCATATGGTTTGCCATGATCCATCTGTTGGTTTCCTTTCCTATCAACAAACCCACGAGAATTGGACCTAGTGTTAGCAAGATCCTCTTCCAGAATCCTACTACAATCCACCAAATCAGAAAACCTGCGAATACGCTGATATCTGATACCCTGCTTAATCTCATCACGGAGACCGTTCTCAAACTTGATACATTTAGAAAATTCTACTTCTTCATCATTGTTGTAGTGAGCATAGTACTTAGCTAATTCAGTGAACTTGGAAGCATACTCACTTACAGTCTTGTTGCCTTGCTTGAGCTCTAGAAACTCGATCTCCTTCTTTCCCTAAATGTCTTCAAGAAAGTACCTCCTCAGAAAAGCTGTTCTGAACACAACCCAAGTCAGCACAGTACCATCTTTCTCCATCTCAGTCCTGTTAGCAACCCACCAGTCATCAGCTTCCTCTGCCAGCATATAGGTACCATACCTCACTTACAGATGCTCTGCATAGTCAATCACTCAGAAAATCCTTTCAATCTCCTTCAGCCACTTGTGAGCACCTTCAGGGTTATGCGTGCCTTTGAACAACGGAGGATTGTTCCTTTGAAAATTTCCCAGCTGCCTGTCAGCACCGATATCAGCTCCCTGCTGATTTCCCCCAAGCACACCAGCAAGCATCCCCAAAGCCTCAGCAATCGCAGTGTCATCTCTTCTGTTACCTCTTCCAGCCATTATTCTATGAAATTCACAAAACAATTCTCATTAGAACACAAGTATCGACATTGTTACCTTGCACTAGTCGCATACAAAAGGGAATAATGACACTAAGACACTGATCACAACGACCGACTATGCTCTGATACCACTATTGTAACACCCTTCTAAAATACCCCACGATTAGTATAATAAAATTCAGATTTGACATGTAAATAAAGGGTGTCACAATTGATAAAAATAAAATTCAAAATAGATGTCATGCTTTACCGAAGAACATAACTCAAGTAATCATAAGGTATACATGAGGTATCATATTCTACACAACGGAATAATTTCAAGCTAGGATAAGTTCAAAAACCAACAATTATCCAAAATAACTATCAAAATAAAATAGAGTTCATCAATGACTCTAAAACATGCGTTCCCTAGTGTTACAATCAGAGCATGACACGACACGCAACAAAGTAAAATGCATAGCTCAATGAGCCATCCTCACCAGCTCCTAAGCCGCTACACTTCAATCTGAAATCATTAAAATAAGGGTGAGACTTCATCATAATTAAAATGCATTATAAGTTTCTCAAATCAATACAATATCTCAAGTTATTAATCCACCCTTTTTAGCATAATCAGATAAGTCAATTTTCACCATTTCAATTCATGATCATACACCCAAACATAGAAAACAAATTATAACACAGGAAGCCATCCTATCATGTTATAATTCACACAAAATGCAATGCAAGACTCTATGCATGTGGTACCATAAGTGAACTAATCACACACTGATCCATAATCACCCAGATACAGTAACATCGATTCGTCCATAATCACCCAGACATGAATCCAGCCTCACCACCCATAATCACCCGGGAACGGTTATTGGCAATACTCACTAATTCCACACAATGGGAATTAGCTACCACCAGAACTTATATGCATGCACATCATAAATCATGCAACATTCAATACAGGTTATGATCACATCAAACATCATAAACCATCATCAAACCATAATATGATATCATCACCCATCATGAAATAAATCATCAAAGCATAACATACAAGCACTTACTCCTCAATCAGCAAGGCTATCACCAATATACAATCACATCAAAATTTGTACACAAAGTACGAATAATCCACAACACCACGTACACGAAATACAACACTACCATACCGGAAAAACCAACACTTTCCAATTTAGAAACAACTAATTATTATTTTCTCATTTTCATAAAATAAATTGTTTAATATATAGAATAACGTCCAAAACGGCGATTAAAAATGACTTACGATTCGAAAGTTTGGTATTTTTCAAAAATACTACAGTGGTAACCGGTTCCTCCCAGGGAGAACCCGGTTCCCACACTAAGTGAAAACACGCTCTCTGTAATTTTGTATGGGGAACCCGGTTCCTCCCACACAGGAACCGGTTCCTACGTTCAAAAATCTTATTTTCACATGAAAAACACACTGGAACCCGGTTCCTCCCACACAGGAACCGGTTCCTCAGACACAGATATTCCACCTCCCTGGAATTTGTACCAGGAACCCAGTTCCTCCCACCTGGGAACCGGTTCTTGCGACGTCTGTAGCAGAAAATAGGCAATTTGACAGCATGTTATTTTCCCAATTCAACTCTTATCATTCCAATACGAATCTACACATCCAAATTCATCAAAATCGTCCAAACAACAACCACATAATGCAATATAACACATTCCAACCATACTCAATGATCCTATAACATCGAGTTGTTCAAGTTCATGCAAATTTAGATAGTTTAGGGTCAAATTCTACAAACCTAGAGAATCCTAAATTAGATAGTTTGCATCACTACAAAGAATTGACATGAGTCTAATCTTTTGAGAAAATGGTATTAAGGAAGAAAAGCCACAAAGGGCTCAAAAAGTTTGAATGAGGTTAGTTGAATTTTTGTCTTAAAAAAAAGATGTCAAAGTATTTTTAAATTGATTAAGAGTTTATTAAGAAAAAGAAGTTTGAAAATGCATGGACCTAAGTCCAAGTTTATTATGAAAGCGGTTCGAGTTTGAAAATAATAATCCTTTGAAAAAGGGAGAAGATTTTGAAAATTTAAGAATATGGGAGGAGATGAAGAGGCTAAACTATGTACAAAAAGTAAAAGGTGAGGGTAAAGAAAGATCTAACCGGGTGAGAAATCAGTACTTGACATCAAGAAGCCAATACCATATTCCCATCCTTTGGATTCTCAAGCCAACAAACAATAATCTGACAAAAATACCAAGCCTCGGATGAAATCATGTCTTCAAAAAAAAAGGGCAGAGTAACAATTGTACTTAGAGGAAATCCACTCGTATACGAGTACAAACAAAATAACCTGCATGTAGAAAAAATAACCCAAACACAAAGAGAATAACACAAAGATCATAGAGTCTCTGAGCTAAGGTCAAAATCCTAATCCTAAGTGCAAAGATCAATCCCCAAGCACAGGAATAGTAACCAAGTCCAAGAAAAAGAAGAAAAAAAATTAGTTTTTAAGTTGGATTATTATGTGTTTTCAAATGAAAAAATAAGCTCAAGTGAGCAAATTCAAAGTAGCGAGAAAATAAAATGCTCAGGTGAGCAAATAAAAAAATTACATGAAATGTAAATGCTACAATAAAATGCATAAAGTAAAGAGCATAAAAAATAAAAACATAAAATAAAAGCATACAAAATAAATGCATAAAAATAAAGTCAATTGTTAGTGATTAATAAAGTTAGCTGAATGATCATCTTGAAGTTTGCGCATTAAGACTTGCCAGAAGCTTGATAGAATCATAGCGACCACGCGACAAGTTTCATTTGCTTTTTGTCAACTATATCATTCATTATAGAACAATCAAAGATCACCGCACTTGATCAAAGATGCTTGAGAATTTCAGATGGACAAAGTTAGTGAAAACTTATCAGAAGCTTGATAGAATCATAGCGACTACACGACAAGTTTCACAAGTGTTGAACCAAAATCAAAACTCAAAACATCGTTGGGGCTTTGTTAAACATGAAGTTTATGCCACCAATTGGTCATTTTACAATTCGGGGGAAAATGTAGAGCTATGTTAAGGAATCGCCAAGTAACCTATATAGAGGTCACCCTACAATGAGGTTGGTCAAGCATGATCTATGTGTTAAAAATACCAATGATAGGAATGATATGTAAATCACCCTATAATGTTTGGCAGTATATGTAAAAAAAAAAGAAGAATGAGATAAGATGAAGGGGGAGTAGGATAAGTCACAAAATCCACAATGTGTCAGATGAACTCATTTTGTCTAACTTCGTCAAAATCAATCAACTATCTTGGTGGATTTGGTCATGAGACCTATCACCACCCAAGTTCCACTGATGTTGAGAAAATTTATGACTTCAAATAAATCCAAAATCAGAAATAAATATTTTAAAAAAATAAAAAATAAAAAAATAATTAAAATAGTTTGAAAATGGATTATTTAATTGGAATTTTATTGATGAAATACATAATGATATCCATGCATCAAAATAAAATTTCAAGAAAATTGTTCAAGGTCAAACAAAGGTCAATAAGTATTGACAAAATTTTTTAGAATTTTTAAAAGTCATAAACTATTTTTTAAAAATAAAAGAAAATGGTAAAATAAAACAAAAATTGGTAAAAATAATAAAATCAGAAATACAAATATAATGAGGTCACCAATATTTGTCAAATGACTATTAGATCCTTCCATAATTTTTTCAGAATTTAAAAACGTCAAAAAGTATTTTTAAACATTTAAATAAATCAAATAAAAGGGAAAATCATAAAAAATATAAAATCTGAAAATAAAATTATAAAAAAAATAAAAATTAGAAGGAGAATAATTGAAAATATGTTTATGAATTTTTTCATAATTTTTGAGTCATAAATGATTTTTTTTTGAATTTTCAAAGTTTAAAACAATTAAATATAAAAATCAGAAAATAAAATAAAAGTAAAAAAAAATTGGACCATCTGATAATGCCAAAACGTGTTAGTAAGAAGATCTTATAGATCTGACGCGTTGTGCATGTTATGGACTTCTTGGATACTGGATCAGTTTTAAAAAATTAAAATAAAACAAAATAATGTGGACCATTAGATAATTTTAAAACGCATTAGTAAGTCAATCCAATGGATTAGATGCATTGTGCGTATCATGGACTCTATTGAATAAACCACAAAATCATAATGTTTTTAAAATCCGTTTGAATAAAACAGATGGCACGACATCATTGGTTGAAGATGACACGCTGGTCGTCTTCAACCTCTATCTAAGCTCGATTTGCAAGTTTTGTAAATGGTAAAGTGAAGAGCTCGGACCGGTGCCATTTTCTTCGTCTCTTCAAGACGATTTCAATGGTACCTTCGGGAAAAATTTATTTAAATTATACAAAGAGAAATTTGGAGAAAACCAGAATAATAGCGAACACTTGTTTTCTGAAATACAGATTCAATTCTCAATGAAAATGCAAATGGTGAAGACCACGACGATCAGAGAGACGGAGATAATAAGTTAGGTATTCATTTGGATTAATTTGGTTAAGAATTCTACCTGAACAAAGTACGTTTTTTCAGAGCTCTGAAACTGGACTTGGATAACGCAGTTCAAGGCACGATTCTTCTTGCTAAGAGTGTGGTTCGATTCAGAGAAGTTCATGGAAGCTCGAGGAATTCTCAATTTGGAATTGGATGCACTCTAACTATGAATTCACAAACTCAGAAATGTGGAGTGTGGAGGAAGTTTGACAGGGTATTTCTGGCTATCAAAGCTTGAGGAAATGAGTGGAATGTGTCTCTTATTTATAGGAGAATCAAATGAAATCAAAATGAGGGGTGAATGATGACATTTGATTGGAAATCGCACCCACTTGGATAATTAACTTTGGGAAGTTGCTAAACATGATTAGACACGAAAACAAGACTTAAGTTGGCTTAAAAAGTAAATTACAAAGAAATTGCAAAACTGATAGTGAGCTTAAAAATAGATTTTGGCAAGATGTTTGCATTGAGGCCAAATGTAATTCGCTCATACGTTTTCAATTCTTTCTTGAGCCAAATGAAGTCCTCAAAGCGTAGAACATAATGCAAAAAGTATCAACTTTAATGGATGTTTGAGCTAGAAGATATATCCATTAGGATTTGAGAAAAACTCACAGAAAACTGGGCCATGCCTTTGGTCTAGAATGTCATGCCTTCTTAGAGTGACCTATAATGTTTTACCTTCAAAGATGATTTTCCACTCAAAATTTGCTCTTGACCAACAAATATGCCATGAAGTAGACCTCTTGAATGGCATTGTGAAAAAAGAACCAATCCAAAACTCAAAAAATTGAGAAAGTTATGGCCTTGTGAAGTTGATGAAAAACATGAAATGACCTATAATCTTTTGAACTTTTCAAGCACTTTCCAAATATCTTCAAGCCTTGAAACACAAATGGAGATAAAGTTCTCATCCTTAAGATTATTATGGAAAAATAATGACCTCAAGGTGATAAATAATGATCTATTTTTGATTCCATGAAGTTGATGGTCAAAAAATGGAGAATTTCACCAAGGACTTGTAATCTTTTGTCCTCCCAAGTGATTTTCCAAGAATTTTCTATTCTTACCACTTTAACTAACTTGTAGTATACATCCTTAGATCCATTGTGAAAAAATAATGAGCTCAATGAGATAAAATATGACCAAGTTATGATCTTTTGAAGTTACACAAGAAAGATGGAAGACCAATCTAGAGAGCTTGCAATCTTTGACCCTTAAAGAATCTTCTAATCAAACAACACCCTTGAACCAATGAAGAGGCTTGTTAAGGATAATCTTAAGAGGCTCATGGATTTGTAATCAATTAAAAATCTCAAGCAACAACCTAGATATGGTCCTCAGAAGTCCAAAACCCTAATTCCAAGAGCATTGGCTATGACATGGAGAATTATTTCAACTTTGATGATCTCCCTTACACATGGAGCATATTCTCATGATGAGAGATTGTTGTAGATGATAATAGAAAAACATATCAAGAAAATCCACTTCAAAATATTTAGAATTGATGAAACCATGCACTTGTGATCCAAAGCTCCAAATTAGGACAACCACTTGAATCAACTTTTCATATTGGAACCTCTTCTTAGAAGATAGAACATGATGAGCTCCAATGGTCCTCATTCAATGATGATATCTTGAGATAAATCACAAAATAGGCCTTGACAATTCCTTGAGAGTTGGTGGAGAAGGCATGGAAATAAACACATGAACCTGTTCACTTCTTGAAGGAGAACCTTTGCACAAATACCTACAACACAACATCTAAGGAACACATGATGTGCATATATCATGGTTAGGAAAATATCAATCATCATATACAAAATATACACAAATAAGGTGAGATCAAACTTAGAGATAGGAGAGAGATTCAATCCTAGTTTGTGATCTTTGTGCAATGTGATGGTATGAGATGATACAGGGTCTTAGGTGGAAAATGGGGTACAACATGTAGCAGGCATTTCGCACTTGTTTGAGAACTGTACTTGTGTTTTCAAAAGACTCCAAAAAGGAGCAACTTTTTGGTGTATGTTTAAAAGACCCTAGTGGAATTTTGTCAAGTCCTTAGAAAAGGCATTTCCATTCCCATTCCCCATTTATTTTTGTGCTTGTTATCGAGTCACTGAGTGGAGACAAATGGATTTGTAATCGATCCGCCACGCTTTCTAGTACAAGTCGTTCGTTGGCTCGAGTCCTACATTGATGCCTCGAACTGTGCCAAATCATCTTGTCCTTGAGTCGATATAGTGGATAGGTATTCACAATCAATCCCCGCACTTTGTCATCAGCACTTGCAATATTTAGCTTGCGTTCATCCAAACTCTCGATGTTATCGAGTCTTATCTCAATTTTTTGGTGCTCGAGCAGATAAAGGTGGAGAACAGTATCACACTCACATCTTTTATTGTTTGATATTATAAGCTCGTACCCGATGTTTATTTTATTTTTTTGATTGGTGTGGCCACATTTGTGTGCGCGCATTCCCTTAGGTTTTCTCAACTCACATAGGCTAGTCTTCGAGATATACATTAGGTTGATATCCATGCATGTTAACTTAGTTAGAAACTCCCTTTATCCTTAACCATAGGATCAATCATTGTATGATAACATTAGGGGTAGAACTAGATAGTTTCCCTTAGTTGTTCTCTTATTTCTTCTACATATGCATTAAAACAAAAACCTTTCTTTTCTTTGAAAACTCATAAAACACTTAATCATTGATGGTGCGAAACTTTGTAAATATTTCCTTCTTTTACCCATGTTTTCTTTTCGCATTCATGTCCCCCTTTTCTCCTTTTGTTTTGAGATTTAGAAATATAAACCCTTCCTTATAGATTCATAACATAAGTGGATCCCATAGAGTACTACAGACGTATGGGATGCTAATACCTTCCCCTCACGTAATCGACTCCCTTACTCGATCTCTTAGTCGTAAGATCGTGATTTCTCCCTTTCAAGTTTACTCGATGTTTAACTTTCTCTCCGTGAGATAAAATACATTCGATGGAGACTTTATTGACTTCTCTCAATGATTTTCCTGGTTGCTTCATAGAGAAAGAGAGATTTTGAAGAAGAAGTTGGAGATCAGAAACCCTAAGGATTCCTTGGTGTCTTGATGTGAATTCATCCTATTTTGTACCTGTACATAGAGAAGTAGAAAGAGATCAGAGGAAGGAGATCAAAATAGGAATCAAAGGAACTATTACGAAAAGTGTCACTGCAATTCAAGTAAGCCTCAAACTTAGCTTAGGTTGTTGTTGCGATTGTTGTTGTGTTATTGGGTTTTTTGAAATTTTGGGGTTTAGGGTTTAGCATTAGGGTTAGGGTTATTCACAAGCTATGGTTAGATTTCATATATTTCTTAGGGTTCATAGGGTTTATATTAGCATTCTTGGGATTCATGTAGTTTTCTGGGTGTAGGATGATGTTCAAGGAGAACATTCAACTGGGACAACGGCCTCAACGGTCTCCCACGGTGTATCTGGCCTAGAGTTCTAAGGGTTGTTAGGGTTCTTAGATTTCTGGGTTTGGTTTGAAGTTCAACTGAAAAACTGGGAATGATGATAGTTTTTTGGGTAGCTGAAGGATAACCACCAGCGGAAGCAATTTCTAACCAGTGGTAGGTTGTGTTCATTCTAGAGAGAGGGGAAAGTATCTAAGAGAATAGAGAGAGAGAGAGAGAGAGAGAAAGGGAAATGGGGATTTTAGGGAAAACGAAAACATATACTCCCTTCGTCCATAACCTGAGCTACGCCATGTGGTTACTTGCTGACCATAAGATCTGGAGACCATTGACTGATCTCTATGAACGCTCTCCCATTCTGCTCCTTAGTCAACTCTTAATCTCATCCATCTAATCTTCATACTTTTGGTAAACGCTCCATAGTTAACCTCTGGTAGCTTTCTAATCAAGATCACATACCCAGATTTCATTGGGACACCACAAACCCATAAGATCCCCCTTATAGAGTCCAAACATACTCAAATACTTCTTCTGGGTGAAACCCATTACTAAATACACCCATGGTTTACTAACCTGAACTAATAACATAACTCCCTGATAATTGGATCTAAAACAACAATATGGGCTTAAGTCATTTCCTAATTAAACCACCTATTTATGTGCAATAAAACAAATGGCACCCCTGCTTATTTATAATTTGTTTTTATATGATTTATTTTATTTTTAAAATTACTTCATAATATACTTATTAAAATAACAAAAATATATTTTTCTAATTGAATATTTATTTTATTTTATATTAAGCATCTATTTTTTCGAAAAAAGAATAACTTATTTTAAACAATAAATATAATTATCATATTATTTACTAACGATTTTCAAAACTACTAACTATTTTTTTCAATATTAACTCACTTATTTTCTAAATTTTTACAAATGCTCGAGCATTTTTCTTTTAAATATTTAATATATTTAATATATTTTAAAAAAATTAAATTAAATACTAAAACAGCTAAGCAATCCTAAATTATTTTCACTAGCTTAATAAAAATTCAATACATATTAAAAAAGGATTAAGTAACATTGCTTTTAAATTCAATTTTAATTGGATCTACGATCACTCAACTTTTAAATCCATACAAGGTTCAAAGGAGCATTCGAAAGCAATTCTACGCAATCCTATAAACAACACTAACCAAACCATTCGAACTACGAAATTAATTCTGATTTCTTCGCAAGAGGATGCATAAACACACAACTTAAAAACCAAGACGAGTCCACTAATTAAAAATTAACTCTCTTTCCTTGTTTATATATTTGTGAAAATAACATAATTACGATATGAAATTCCAGGTAACTCCTATAATTAAAGGGGGTCCCCTTAATACAAGGGAGATAAAAGAGTGTCTAACACATTTTCTTTATTTAATAAACTTGCAAAATTAGAGATCTCTGAAAATGTAAGATTTTTATCCGTTCCTTTCTCGTTCGTAGGATAAATAAATAATAATGGCGACTCGTATTTTTTTCCGATTACAATAGAAAAAAATTATTAAATGCTATTGAATCATATAATATGTCAATCTTCAAGGTATAATCTTGATATCTAACAATAATAAAACTCAAATCCACAAAGAAATAAATGGATATCTCTCTCACCTTGTGCAATAAGGCTAATTGGTCTTTCATGTATAAGAAAACATTGAGAAATCTAATATGGATATAGGAAAATAACTATCTTCATGTCATTTTCTTAATTATTCACAATGTGCTGAGTGGTCTTAACACAACCTAATACCTAATCTAAAACTAAAAGTGATAGAGACAATCTTTTCCGAGTAATTAAATCATAAAATTTGTAGCTTTTTATTTATTTATTTATTTATTTTTCTTTTATTGAAGAATCAAAATTATATAGTTCATATTTTTGTCCTCACATCAATTTTTTTTAATAATAGTTTAAATAAATTATAGAATTTTTAATTTTTCAATTAAAATATAAGAAAGAGGAATGGAAAAACAAAACAAAAAAACAGAAATATATACTTTTCTCATAAATGATGTGTTCATTTAAAGTCCTGTAATACTTCAAACATATTTACCTCATGTGGAAGGGATCTATATAAAAAAGACTCAATTAAAGTTGATAGGATTAGTTGTAGAAAACCACGTTGCATTATTGACATGACCTATGTAATTTATAAACATGACCAATAAAAACCCCTCTAACTCATATCAACTAAACAATTGAGCCATTCTTGTCCAATAATTACCAAGTTCGTGTCTCCTCAGGTTTTGCACAAATACCTCTTTTGTGTTCGATCATGTATTCATGTTCACATCTACTAGGAAATGCTTGGATATAACTAGCTCACAAGTCACAAGCACTCAATCTAGGATACAAGATAAGTAAATTTCACGTCTTTTATGTAAAGCCACGTGTATGTGTTTATATCAAATACGTGTTTGGTTTAAACACTTAAGAGCTCGATGACAACATCATACATGTAATAGATTGTTCACAAACTTCTTTTATAAATTGAGACTATTTTTTTCGGAGAGGAATTAATTTTTGCTGGACCAATTTGTGTCATCAATAGAGTTGATTTGGACGGTTGATCAGAATTGGAGACGGACGGAGTAGATGAAATTTCTTCGAGCGTTGTTTGATGATGAGAATTTGGTGGTGTACCTGCAAGCCACTCCGATGTTAAAGTAAGCAAGTGTTTAAGGTGAGTATGTTGAATATTAGAGTTTTGAGAGTAAGAAAGTGAGACATCGCCCTCAAAGATATGAGGGTTAATATAATGATCTTAGGAGGATTCTCATTGGTTTCTATTTTTGAGCCTGGATATGCGGATCCGTGGATATAGCTGTTCGAGATGACTTGGTCAAATTGGGAACTGACGCTCGGAACTAGCCCTTGTGCCGAGCAAAGGGGTCACAACGGGCATAGCCCTCAGCGAGACAAACAGATCGGAGCTGCTCGACGTGCGTCGAGCAAAGGTAACCAAGTGGCGTGTGAGACGGGCAGATAGAAGCCCCCAGTAAGTTATCGATCCTCAGTGGCTTGGTACATACTATGATGGAGCGATCTGTCCGACATGTATTGGGGCAGTCCAGAACGGTACCCTAGAGTCGCTGCGTCTAGTTACAGAGGCGGTGACTTGATTTCGAGGAGTATGGTCGATGTTATTTCATCCGGGGGAAAGAAGTGTTGTCGAGGAACCGAAAGGTTGGAGAATTTGGAGGGTTTTGCCCGTGTGCATTGATTGCTTGGAAGTCCTAGGGACTAGGGTGTAATGATGAGTTCCCTAGGTTCCCTAGGCGCGTGTAGACGCACGTGCGAGTGGGAGTCTATAAAAGGGGAGGAGACCCTTCATTTAGTGACTTTTCTCTGTTTGATCTTGCTCGCCCATGCTCGACTTCAACATCCATCAAACCGGGGAACCTAATTTTAAGGTGTTTCAGAACCATCTCCGTCATCCGTCGTCGTGTTAGCGTCCTGATCACCTGTTCCAAAGCTCTCATCACTCTCAAACGGTATTTCGAATCTTCTGCTCAAGTTTGTCTGATTAAGTTTGAAAATCTCGTTTATCCATAGAAATGCAAGTGGTTATGGTTTTGGAATTTGGGAATCCCTTTGAGGGTGAGCGGCTGCTCCGCCTTTCACTGGCGCTTTTACGCCGTTGAGGCCTCCTGCACGTTTCTCCCTTTGAATTGAGGGGATTCAAATTTGAGTGTTAGGTGTTTTGAGAGAGGGTTGTTGACCGAGGAGGGGGATCCTCGTTTGTCCGAGCCCTTTCACTTGATTAGTGGTGGATGGGTAAATTTGACGTTTCTGTCGAGCTCACCAACTTCCTCTTTTTTTCAAGTATCATGACGAACGTAAGTTAAGATAATAGTGGAGGCTCTGGGGGTTCAGAGCAAGAATATTTTGATTTCTCTTCCGACGGGGAAAGTGCCTCAGTGGAGGTCTTAGGGGAGGAACCTATGTCGACCGAGGGTGCGGCCCCCTCCACTGTTCAGGCTGGTAATAAATATCCAACGGTTTGGGTGGCCTTAGATGCTAGGTTGAGGGGGTCATATTTCACTGTTCGTTAGAACTAGGTCTTCGACAAGGTGGATTGGTATGATCCCAAAGAAGGTGATATGAACGAAGAGATGGGTCAGATGGATTTGATCGTATACATACTCGCTTCCGAGCATCGGATATGTTCGATATACGAGGATGATCACATCCTAGTGTTCGACATTTGGTTTAGGGAACTAGGGTTTCGTCTTCCTTTCACTGATTTGCAAGTGGCGGTGTTCGACAACCTTCGCTTGGCTCCATCCCAGCTCCATCCCAACACATTAACTTTTATCAGGGAGTTTGAGATTGTATGTGAATTTTTAGAGATTGGTGTTACCCTCTCTTTGTTCTTCTATATCTTCTACCTCCAGAGAAATTCAGCCAAGATAGACGGGGTGATTCGATGGAGTTGGGTATCGTTTCGGCAGCAGAATGGGAAACTCTTTAAGCCTTATCAAGAATCTGTCTGTTTCTTCAAGGACAAGTTTATGTTAGTCTGACCGGTCTCCGAGCGGGCTCTTTTTAACATGTTTACGAGGACTCCCGCTTTCGAGGAGGATGGATCTCCCAAGATGAACGAGAAAGGGAGCATGATTATCAACTAGTGTCCAAGTTTAATTTTCATTGGAAGGAGGAGCATTTAGAGCGAAATGCGGACCAATATGTGTTGGCCAATATTGCTAATAAGTAGTTCAAAAACTAATTATATTGTTGTGGCTCAGAAACATCAGTTGTTTTTAAGACTACTTCTTGTTTTCAGAATCGTGGGCATCAGCCTATTTGAAACGTAGAACTTTCCTTCTGATATATGATTGCTTTTTTCTTTGTCAGGGAGTTGGAATCCTTCTGATGGTGGATCGTGTCTTCAGATGTAAAAGCAACAACTTATTTGAGAGACAACTTCGTTGTAGAATACTTTTTGATTTTATTTTTAAGATCTTATTTTCGATTCTGATCTCCAGTTTTCTGATAGAAAACATTTATGATGTAGGCGCGAGCTCTTCTATAGAAGCTCATTCAGATTCATTTCTTTATTATCCATATAGCGTTACGTAGAACTGCTTGAATTAGGATTATCCAAACTCAGCAATTTCCTTTTTCATTCCAGGCCACCAAAACAACTTTTTCAAGTCATGATACATCTTAGTAGCACCAGGATGAATACTCAATCCACTACGATGTCCTTCTTCCAAAATACTCTTCCTTATCTCTGCAACATCCGGAACACAAACTCTATCACCAAATCTCATAACACCATTCTCATCAATTCGGAATTCACCTCCTTGACCTTGGTTGATCAATGTCAATTTATCAACTAAACCAACATCATATTTCTGTCCAGTTTGAATCTCCTCCAGAATACCACTAGTCAACTTCAACATACCCAACTTAACACTATCAGAAGTAGTCTCACATACCAAACTCAAGTCTCTAAATTGCTCAATTAAATCCAATTCACGCACCATCAACATAGACATATGCAACGACTTCCTACTCAATGCGTCTGCAACCACGTTTGCCTTACCAGGATGGTAATTCAAACTGAAATCATAAGCTTTCAGGAATTCTAACCACCTTCTCTGCCTCATATTTAGCTCTTTCTGATCGAAGAGATACTTCAGACTCTTATGATCGTTGAATACCTCGAATCGAGAACCATATAAATAATGCCTCCACAATTTCAGAACAAATACCACTGCTGCCAGCTCTAAATTAAGAGTCGGATAATTCCTTTCATGAATCTTTAATTGTCTCGAAGCATAAGCAACTACCTGCTTATCTTGCATCAAAACACCACCTAAACCCATCAACGAAGCATCACAGTACACAACAAAAGATTCCACCGAATTCGGCAAAATCAGAATCGGAGCACTAGTCAACCTCTTCTTCAACTCTTGGAATCCTTTCTCACATTCATAATCCCAAACAAACACTTGACCCTTTCTTGTCAACTTAGTCAACGACAAGGCTAACTTCGAAAATCCTTCAATGAACTTTTTGTAATAACCTGCAAGACCAAGAAAACTACGGATTTCAGAAGCATTCTTCGGCGCTTCCCACTGAGATACCGCTTCTACCTTTGTAGGATCAACAACAATGCCATTCTTGGAAATCACATGACCAAGAAAGCTTACTTCACTCAACCAGAATTCACACTTGGACAACTTCGCATACAACTTCTTCTCTTTCAACAATTCCAACACAACTCTAAGATGTTCTGCATGCTCTTCATCACTCTTCGAATAAATCAGGATGTCATCAATAAAGACTACCACAAACTTATCATGATACGGATGAAATATCTTGTTCATATACTCCATGAAAACCCCAGGTGCATTAGTAACTCCAAACGACATAACAGAATACTCATAATGTCCATACCTCATTCTTTGAATGCAGTTTTCTGAATATCCTCCATCTTCACACGAATCTGATGATATCAAGACCTCAAATAAATCTTACTGAATACACAAGCCCCAACTGGTTGATCCATCAAATCATCAATCCTCGATTATGGATACCGATTCTTGATTGTAACTTTATTCAACTGCCTATAATCCACACACGGTCTCATCGAACCTTCTTTCTTCTTAACTAACAACACAGGAGCACCCCACGGCAAAACACTCGGATGAATAAACTTCTTCTCAAGTAATTCCTCCAATTGCTTCTTCAACTCAGATAATTCAGATACCGACATGCGATAAGGCGCCATCGACACCGGACTAGTTCCAGGAATCAAATCTATAGTAAATTCCACTTCTCTCTCAGGTGGCAATTCACTAACATCTTTCGAAAACACTTATGGAAATTCATTCACCACAGACTATTCACTACTCTTAGCCTTTCCTTTCGCTTTCGTCGAAGAATACAACATAAACACCACAGCACCATCATTAACCGCTAAATTCATCTGGTTAACTGACATAGTCACATCTTTAACACTAGCTTCGTTAGGAAAAATAATCGTCTTCGCAAAACAGCTGATATGAATTTGGTTGAATTCCAACCAGTTTATTCTAAGGATGATATCAAGTTGTTCTAACGGTAGGTGTCATACCCCAATTTTTGACCTAATATACCACCTTACATTTGCATTATTGCATCACTAACAGTTTAGAACAGAATAAATCGGGTGTGGCTTCTACAATGCAAAATTAGGGTTTCATCAATTTTTCATCTGATTCAAGAGGTAATCAATTAGGGTTTGAGTCTCACTCACCTCAATTAATCTATCTTAATCAAATCATCAACCTCTGATCTTCAGATATCCAATTTTTTCTCATGATCTATCGAGGATCGACCAATTAGGGTTTTTATCGAGGATAAGCAATCACTGATTTTCTGATCAATGAATGACTTTTTTGTTTGGAGATTGATCTTCATATCTTCAATACAACATCTTGACCTAATTTCTTGATTCAAAACATCACAGGAGTTCACATTCTTCATCAGTCAATTTCTGGATCATCTGATGAAATTTCATCTGCACTGAAAAGTCAAACTTTGACTTTTGGTCAACTTTTTCAAGACAAAACTTTTTCAATCATCAAAATACTTCAAATGATCCATCATGATCATAAAAAATCAAGAAATTTGGAAAAGTCAACAAAAAGTCAAAATTTTCAACACTTGGAAGAATTTTCAAGTGTTAAAATTTCATGTTTTTTCCTACTTTCATGGCATTTTTTCACATAGTTCCACTTGGAATTAGGAAAAACTCAAAACATGAAAGTTTTAGCCCTTGTTACAAGATTTCCAAAATGTCCAAAAACTTGCAAATCCGTTGTGTCTAGCTATACTTTTGATTTTGAAACATAAAGCTCCAAAACCATGGATTTCAAGTTCATGCTTCAAAAATTACAAGTCATTTTTTGATTTTTTTTCTCCTTCTAGAAGCTTTGCCACCTAGCCAAGATGGATAGAGCTGATAAAAATCTGATGAGAGGTAATTATGATGGAGATAAGACCAAGTTAAGTTTTAACCATGGTTAAAAGGAAGGTTCCTTTTGCATTTATGGCAAAAATGACTTTCTTGCCCTCTAAGGCAAGTTATCCAAATCCAAGCCAATCTTCTTCACTTGCCATTCTGATTTCTTGACCTATAAATAGAGGTCATGTTTGCAATTTGAAACTACACCAAATCTATGCAAGAACAAGCTTTCTCTCTTCTTTCTTAAAATTCAAGTTACATAGTTCAAAAGTGAGAATTTTGTACTTTTGCAAATCTTGTGAAAAAACTATGAGAAATTTGGTGTCTAACATGTCTTAAAATCAATATAGAACTGGTTTGAAACATAAAATCAACTTAAAAACAACCAGAAATCAGATTTGCTTTTCAAAATTCCAAAGCTTGCAAAAACTGCCTTATCATTCAAACTGACAATTGGCTCGAGCTAGTCTTGAGTTTTTTGATTCAAACATCATCAACATACTTCATATGGATGATACAAATCATTACTCTTGATCTGTAACACCTCTAACCACGAATTTGAGTTTCCCTTCAAGCATATGTAGGTGGACTTGGGTAGAGAGTTCCAGACCAGTTCAGAGTGTGCATAGTGGTCAAACACCTTCCATAAGGTTCACTGGTGCTCCAGCAATCATCATAACACTTCTGGAAACACTCCTTCGAAGAATCAAAGTCCAGCTTCAAGAGGTAAGAACACGAACTTTGAAATTCATATTTTCTGCATTCCAGTTCAAAAATGGCTTGGCCGTTTTGTTTCTGCACCTTCACTGAAGCTTAACCCTCAATCAATTGCTTGATTCCATGGCCATACACGATTTCAATTTGATTTTTAAGAACTAGGGTTCTTCGTGTTTTCTAGAAAATTAATCATGTTTAACTAAAAATAAATGGAATTAATCACCATCATCATGTTCCTGGTTCAATTTCGATCAAGTTTGATGTTTACATCTTTTGATTTCATCAAGAAACGAAGGATTTAGGATTGAGTGAAGATTTGAGGAAGAAGATGCACACTGCGCGCGCATTTTCGTTTTCCAAAAATTCAAATATTAAGTTCATAATATAATTAATTGAAGTAACATATATGAACGGATGTATTTCCGCCCCAGCGGTTGCCAGCTCACTCTTAACACTTTGCCTTGCCTTGCCCAATGGTCCCGGGTTCAAGTAGCCTTGGGACCATTTTTGCCAAACTTTTTTGTTTCTCTTCACAATTTTTTTCAAACTTCAAAGCTTTCAAAAACCAATCAAAACTCCTCATTTTGAGGTGATTTTTTTCACACTTGTCATTTAAAATGTCTATTTTATGATGATGTCAAAAAAATCCAAAAATACTTTCTTTTGATTATATTTTTATCGAGCCGAAAACGAGACATTTTAAGTACTTTTCAAAGCACTTTCAAAGATGTTTCTTTCAAACTTTCGAAACTCGAAACTTTTTCAAACTTCTTGTGGATATATTTCATCTTTCAAAAACACTTTCAAGATCTTTTCAAAACTTTTTCAACAAACTTACACTCTTTTTTCCATGATCGACCCGATTTAAAGATAAAACTGAACCCGTTTTTCCTCGGATTTCTTAATCGATCATGGGCCTCCCTCACGGTGTAAGTCCCAATTCTTTTTATGTACATAGTTATTTCCTTGTACATATCCAATTCTTTTATGTACATATCAATTTTACTTGTAAATAATACAAACATCTTTGTAAATATTCAAGTATAGCAAACTTTTGTTCGTTTATTCGTTTGTTTATACACCATTTCCATTGGTATTAAGAGGAGCATTATTCCCGGTGAAACTGCTTTTAAACCAATGGGCCTCCCTTACGGTGTAAGTCCCAACCCTCCTATGTACATACATATTTCCTTGTACATAAATACCCATTCGTGTACATATTTACTTCCTTGTACACATTCAAACTTGTAAGTAATCAAGTTACGCTCGTTTCAAACGTTCGTTTCACATACACTTGTTTATATTTCCTTCATAAACTCTTGTAAATAAACATCATGCATTGTTTATATTTCCTTCAGAAACTCCTGTGAATAAACTTCATATACTTGTTCATATAACTGTCTAGTTATAACATAACAATTAGCCTAACAATTAGGTTCCCCGCAAAGATAGCCTCCTCTTGGGCTTTGTACAAGGTAACTCATTTCATCTGAGTTCAGCCTCCTCTTAGGCTTCATATAAGAAAACTCATTCATCTGAGTTTAGCCTCCGCTTAGGCTTCATATAAGACATCACTCCCCTGCTGAGTCAGCCTCCTCTTGGGCTTCGTTCAAAAGAACTCCTCATTGAGTTTAGCCTTCTCTTGGGCATCAAACAAGAAAGAGACCAGGAAATCTCTTAACAGCCTCCTATTGGGCTTCCAATACAAAGAATCACCCGCGCTAGAATAGAACCCTGAGAGTATGATTTCCCGGTGAAATCGCTCTTCAAATCCTAAGAGGATGGTTTCCCGGTGAAATCACTCTTAAAGACAAAGCCAGCCATACCTTATAGCTTCCTCTTGAGCTTCATACAAGGACCCTCGATGACCCTCGATGACCCTCGGAATGCCTCCACTTTGGCTTACAATACAAGGACCCATGGGCTTCTTAAAAGCATCCCCCTAATCCAATCAATTTCTCCTCGAGATTTAGACATCTATCATCTCTATGGAAGAAGTATCTCATCTATCACATCACATACAATCAAATACTTTTCAAAACTCTTTTTCAAACAAAAACATCTCTTAATCGTAAGTGGTAACGCTTGTACACTCAAGCAAAACACCCAAGGCTTACAATTAAAAGATTCAATCATCTTTTTCAAACATCTTTCTAAAACTCGTAAGTGGTAACGCTTGTACACTCAAGCAAAACACCTATAACTTACGATGAAAGATTTCAATCAATCAACCTTTCAAAATGTATGTGATGAAATAGATTAGATACATTTTTCATTAAGATGACATTTGTCTCTGTCTCTTAATAACATCCCGTTGCTTCCACTAGCATAAGTGGGAACTACGATTGCTCTGACTTTCTCAACATCCCTTTGAGAATACGTAGGCACAAGGTCTCATCCTTGGCGAGCAAAATTTCTTTCTTCCTCAAACCAAACAAACCATAGATCCCTTTAGATCCGAGCTACAAATGCTCTGATTCCCATTAAGGGATATGTATGCAGAAGATCCAATGATCTTTGTGAGCACAATAATAACAACACCTAGGATCCCACATAATCTATCCTTCTTAAAATCCAAAGGAGAAACTTTCCCAATCATAGAAATAGCAATTAAAACACACGAACATATCAAACATATTCATATATAAAGCTTTAGATAACTATATATATTTAGAGTGCTCCATCTATTCCCTTTATATAACAAACCCCCTTGCCCGGAATCTCCCCAATGCGTTACGTCTAGTTCACGCTAGTCGTAATGCATATCATATCAATTGAGGGTATTGCAGCTTTCCCCTTTTTCATAATCATTTTTCTTGTGTTGAAAATAATAAAGCTTGATGCTCGCGGCATCTTTATAAACAAATCAAAAGAGTAAATCGTTTCGAGCCAGAGAATCCGAATTCAGATTCGATTCCCTCGCGCGTCACTTTTTAACGCGAACAGAAAAAATGGCGACTTTGCTGGGGAACACGCTAAACTTTGATTTTCAAAAGAAATGTGACTCTGCTTAAGAGCACCAAGCTTTTTTGTTTTCAAAAAGAAAAAAAAGGGGTTAAGCTTTCATATGTGCATATGTTTGTTTTTCTTTATTGTGTGTTTCGCGATTTCATCGATGGAAAGAAATCTAACCGGTTAAGAAACATTTTAAGATCTAGGTGGGGGTATAGTCCTATTAACTTGTGGGAAGTTTCATTACTTACGGAGTTAATTTGAGATCCCTCTCTCAGTGGAGTTTGTCTTGGGAGTATTTGTGTTTAGCAAGTATTTGCGAAGACATTTTGCTTTCAAGAGAACTAACAAAGCTGAGTGGCTGTAGAACACATAACCCATCCTGGCCATTTAGGATGTAGTGCAAGAAATTATTCAGGCGTAAGCTTAGAATAATTGTCATGCGAGACTACGATCAGGCGATTTTTTCTTGAAAAATATTATTGGACTTCGAGTATTCAACAAATTCGATAATATTTCAAAGAGAAGCGTTGAGCCTGTATTATCAGTAGAACCCGTTTCACAAATGAATAAGCCCTTAGAACTTACCCACGTTTGGTTCTTATAGTTGGCCTCATGCTTGTGACTTCAAACGCTTGAACGTGTGTATAACTACTAACCATGTTTGTAACATTCATGCATTCATTCAAAAAACTTCATTTCTCTTCCCATTTCCAAAGAATTTAGAGATTTTTCTTTGTAAATATTTTAGGTTAGAGTGATGGACGTCAGAGGAAGATTCACCAAGAAATACAGTTTTAGGATTCCTGATGTAGGAAAGTTAAAAGAGTTAGCATCCTTGGTAGAAGATCCCTCGGATTTCAGAAAACGCTATGGAACTCTTTTAACTGTCCTGAACACTAACGTTGATGAAGGACTTCTCAAAACTTTCGTTCAGTTTTACGATCCAGTTTATCGCTGTTTCACTTTCCCTGACTGTCAGTTGATGCCTACTTTGGAAGAGTACGCACATATCCTAGGTATCTCAGTATCAGATAAAGTGTCTTTCAATGGTTTGGAAGCCATTCCTAAGTCACCCGTCATTGCAACAATGACTCACTTAAAGAAATCTGAGATAGACAAAAACCTAACTACCAAAGGAAAACTCTTAGGACTAACTTCAAAGTTCCTAATGGAGAAGGCTCTTAAATTCTCTGAAGCCGGTAGTATGGTAGCCTTTGAAGCTATTTTAGCTTTACTCATCTATGGATTGGTGTTGTTTCCCAACGTCCCAAGTTTCGTTGATATCAACGCCATAAGGATCTTTTTGATTGGAAACCCCCGTTCCCACTTTGCTCGGTGATACGTATTTCTCCATTCATCATAGGAATCGTCAAGGAGATGGAACTATTGTGTGTTGTGTACCTTTGTTTTTCAAATGGATTGTCTCACATTTGCCTAAATCTCCTATCTTCCGCGAAAACAAAGACGATTGGCATTGGTCTCGAAGGCTAATGTCTCTTACAAACGACGATATCCATTGGTATACCTTGGCAGACAATGAGATGGAAATCATTGAAAGCTGTGGAGAGTTTGCCAACGTACCTCTCATTGGTACGAAAGGAGGAATCAAATACAACCCATTCTTGGCGAGACGTCAACTTGGGTATGCAAACTCTAGTAAACCTCTTGGTTTTACAGTAGAAAGCTACTTCTATCATGAAGGGGAAGATTCTCAAGGTTTGAAAGCCAGAATGATCAGAGCTTGGCATCACATCCGAAGGAAGGAAAAGGGTAATGCAAGGAATTGTGTAGCCATGGAAATCTACACTTCTTGGGTAAAGAAAAGAGCAAAAGAATTCCGAATGCCCTATGCTTATGAAGAACCCATGTTCTCAACAGCTTCCAAATCAACAATTTTTCCCGTCGAGACTATGGGAGAATACCAAGAAGCTTTGGCCAAGATGAGGCTTGAGAAAGAGGCTTTGGAAGACAAGTTCTTTAAGACTGATCTCGAAAACGAGAAGCTTAAGAAGCAAGTCAAAGATCATGAAAAGACGCTCTACTTCCAAGATGAATGGCTCATGGAGAAAGATGAGAAGATTCGTCAGAAAGATAACCCGATCAAAAGATACATCAAAGAAAGGAAACGAAAGCTTGAAGAAATGACAACCAACGATCCTGCTCCTGACGAGTGGAAGAAAGTCATCAGCAAGCTAAAAGCCGAGAAAGCTGAACTAAAAGCTCACTATGGGAAAGAAATCCTGAAGTTGAGCTAGATTGTAATTTTATCATTTATTTTATCATTGTATGAGCTATGCTCAAAAATAAAAATTGTTGTAATCTTCTTTCAATAATCAATAAAATAAGTGTTTTTCCATCCAAATATTTGCCAGAAATTTCTCTTTTAGCGTAAATTCTTTGGAAATTTTTTCTCTTTGCATTCATAATCATGCATCATACTTTGCATATCGAGTTTATTGTTTAGAGTCTTATCTTTCGGAATTTTTTCCAGAAAGAGAAAGATCGTCAAGCTGTCGCGTCTTAGAGTTTCTCGACCACGTCCACAGCCAACTCGTACATACAATACTCGTTCAAAAAGAAGGAAAATAATGGAAGGTTTTGAGCAAGAAAATGTTGAGCTTCGCAGCACAGTGACGACACTTCAAGAGGAGGTGGAGAGACTCACTTCTTTGGTAAGTTCATTAGCAACTACGCAAAGTCACCAAGCAACATTGAGCAGTCAAAATCAAACAATGATTTCAGAGATCACTACTACTCCAGTTTCAACTGTTGCAGTTAGCAGTCCTCTCTTCAGTATGCCAGAAGGTTATCCATGGGGCATGCCTTTCAATTTCGGCATCGGGTTTCGTCAACCCACTTCTCAGGTGCAAACAACCACGTTTGAGGTTCCTACTTTACAGAACTCAACGCTTACTCCGCAGCATGGAGTAACATTTCCACAAGTTACTATGACAGTTTCTCAACCGATCATGACAAACTCAGCTTCTGTAGTTCACACTACTGCAGACGAAGAAGTCCACCATAATCAAGGCGATAACACGAATCCTCGTGGCCAGATGGAGAATCTCCAGGAACAATTCCATAAAATGCAGATGGAGATCAAAACAATTTGTGGAAAGGAATTGTTTGGGAAGAATGCCCACGATCTGTGTCTAGTTCCTCGCGTAAGGATACCGGCTAAGTTCAAAGTCCCTGACTTTGAAAAGTATAAAGGAAATTCCTGCCCGCAGAGTCATCTTACGATGTACGCTAGGAAAATGTCTACGTACAATGACAATCACCAATTGCTAATTCACTATTTCCAAGACAGTCTCACCGGTGCCGCACTGAAGTGGTACATGGGGCTAGATAGTGCGAATATCCAGACATTCAATGACCTAGGCAAAGCCTTTGTCCAACAGTACAAATTCAACTTGGACATGGCTCCAGATCGGGATCAACTCCGCTCCATGTCTCAGAAGGAAAAAGAGACATTCAAAGAGTACGCCCAACGTAGGAGGGAAATGGCTGCCCAAGTCAACCCACCGTTAGAGGAGAAGGAAATGACCAAGGTTTTCTTAAAAACTCTTGGCCCATTTTACTACGAACGCATGATCGCCAGCGCTCCCGGAGATTTCACCGAGATGGTAAGCATGGGAATGAGACTAGAAGAAGGAGTCCGAACAGGACGCCTAACCAGAGAAATAGGGACTTCCAGTGGAACCAAGAGGGTTGGAACCAGTTTTCCAAAGAAAAAGGAACATGGCATAGGAATGGTATCCGAGGGAAACCAAGGAAGAATGTCAGTCAACAACAACAGGTAGCTACTATAGCACCAATTGTTAATACGAGTTCAAATACAGGAATTGCTCCGCAGTTCCAGCAAACTCAACAGCCTCGACAACAGGCTCAACAATACAACAATCAAAACCGTGCACCTTGGGTCTCGCAGTTTGATCCAATTCCGATGACATACACGAAACTATATCCTGCATTAATAGAAATGAATCTTGTGCAAACAAGGTCACCACCTCCGGTACCAGATAAATTACCATGGTGGTACAAAGCAGACGTATCTTGCCCTTTTCATCAAGGGGCACCTGGTCATGATCTCGAACATTGTATAGCACTAAAAGCTGAAGTACAAAGCTTAGTAAGGACTAATCTTCTCTCCTTCAGGAATAAAAATCCAAACGTGCAAGCAAATCCACTTCCCAATCATAGTGGACATACCGTGAATTTGATACTAAGGAATACAGATCGGTATCTTATCACAAACGTGAATATGATAAGATAAAGTTTGGTACAGCTCCATGATACATACAGTACAATGGGCGCTTTCACTAAACATGACTACACAGCTTGCAGAATCTGCTTCAAGGATTTTCGAGGATGTCCAACCATAAGAGCAAACATTCAACGATTAATAGACATTGGTGATATTCAGATCTTCAGAAACAGAAACGACTATGATGTGAATATGGTAGGGCATTTTCCGCATGAGCTTTTAGTCTCAGATATCAACTCGGAAATTCCCGAAGTAAACGTCATTATCCCCTGTTTCAACGTACCTAAGTGTGTGGAAGTTGAGTATAACAGTTCAAGTGCTCCAAAGTCTCCTTTGGTGATCTGTCTACCCGGTCCTATTCCATACAGTTCTAACAAAGCAATTCCTTATCAATACAGTGCAACTATGATAGAAGATGGGAAGGAGAAACCCATGCCAACTCTTTCAGCTGATGTTAACATAACTGAGATCGGACGAGTAACGTGAAGTGGACGTGTACATACTCCGTTGCCCCCAAAGCAACCCGTTATTCCCGCTGTTGGACAAAATCCAGTTAATACACCTCCCGAGAATCCTGTGGGGATTCCTGTTGGTAATTCAAACATAAATGTTGGTCCGTCTGATGGAACCAACGTCAACTCAGATTTCGATGAAATTTTGAAGCTAATCAAGAAAAGCGAGTACAGAGTTGTGGATCAGCTGATGCAGACTCCCTCCAAAATTTCGATACTATCTCTACTTCTGAATTCCGAAGCCCACCGAGAAGCTTTGATGAAAGTGCTAGATCAAGCTTATGTAGATCACGACGTGACTACAGATCAATTTGGTGGAATTGTGGGCAACATAACAACTTGCAACAATTTAAGATTTAGTGATGAAGAACTTCCAGAGGAAGGAAAAGATCACAATCTGGCTCTGCATATTTCGATGATTTGCCAATCAGACTCTCTGTCCAACATACTAGTGGATACTGGTTCATCCTTAAATGTAATGCCAAAAACGACTCTTGCTCGTTTGTCTTACAAAGGAACGCCGATGAAATTCAACGATATAGTGGTAAGAGCCTTTGATGGGTCAAGGAAATCTATTATTGGGGATGTCGACCTTCCAATGACGATTAGTCCGCATACCTTCCAAATCACCTTCCAGGTCATGGATGTGCCAGCTGCTTACAGTTGTTTGCTAGGAAGACCATGGATTCATGAAGCGGGAGCTGTGACATCCACTCTCCATCAGAAACTAAAATTCACAGTAAATGGGAAGCTAGTAACCATCATCGGTGAACAAGCTTTACTAGTAAGCCATTTATCCAGCTTTTCTTTCATCACAGCCAACGACGTTGAAGGGACACAGTTCCAAGGACTTTCGTTAGAAGATGAATCTACAAGCAAAAGCAGATCGTCTATCTCCTCTTACAAAGAAGCAGCGCAGATAGTGAAAGATGGTAATGCTGCAGGTTGGGGACAAGTAATAAAACCTGTCAACAACGAGACAAAGGCCGGGCTCGGGTTTGCTCCAGTATTTCCTAAAGACAATCAAAGGGATGAAGCTCTTCGCCCAATCAGAGAAGTATTCCACAGTGGGGGTTTCTTAAACCATGTTCTTCAAGAGGTTAACGTTCTTACCAATGAAGGTGATGAAGACGATCTCTCTGGATCTGAAGAGTGGAGCACTTATCTTACCAGCTCTGAATATGTGTCTCAGGAAGAATCATACGCGCCGTTCTATCCTCCGACCGACCAATTTAAAGGCATGTCCTTACAAAGGAATGAGAATGAAAATTCACCTATCCCTTATGAAGTTTGGGATACCTTGGGAGAACCAAGTGGAAAGTTTGACTACATGGTGAAATACACTGCACCTGAAAGCTCAAAAATCAGAATTGAAGACATCCAACCAACTAGATGGGACGATCCTTTTGAGTATCCTAGTCAATCAGAAGAGTTATACACGTCTTCTCGATCTCATCAACCAATTGAAGTTCCGAATGAAGATCTCTATTTTAACGCGCCTGTGGAGTTAGTTAAAACAGATCTTAACTATCACTGCATCAACGTGATTACTGAAGATCATGGATACGATTCTGGAAACGAATTGGAAAGTGTTGCCGACAATGAGTCTCTTCACTCAGAAGATTGGAAAGTACATCCCCAAAATTCAACACGAATGCCAATGGAAAGTACATATGCTGTGTTCCATGCTCCTCGATCTGTCCATCAAGCAGAAGAAGATCGTTTCAGCAGCACAAAAGGCAAGGTCAACCGTCCAGAGTCTTCAAAGCCTGTTCGACCAACGGCCAAAGACTATTCAAGAACTAAGCCAAGTGGAAAACTACCAGAATATCTTGACATCCAAGGAGTTCGCCACTATTGGAAGCCTGTTGAAGTTCGGACTAATGTTCATAGTCCTAAGTAGTTTGTTTTGCTTTTGTTTTGAACTCTCGCCTCGCCCAAAGCGAAGAGATGTTTTATAGGGTTTAGCTTTTAAATAATTTCTCTTTGTCTTGCCCAAGACAAATGAGTTTGTATTTAGGGCCCTGTTTCATATTGTGAATCATAAATAAAATGTGTTGTTTTGATTCCACATTTTGTGTTTGTTTTTCATTTTTACCCTTTACTTGGAAATGATAATCCTAAAAAACACAATAAAAATCTTCAAAAAAATAATAATAATCTGCATACTTTCACATTAACTTTTTCCAAAAAAAAAAAAAAAAAAAGAGGAGTTAATTAATCAAACATAAATCAAATATGCAGATTAACAGATGGACAAATCCATTGAACGCAATAATTCTATGCTCTCTCCCAACTTTGAAATCCCCAGTGAAGTCGCCGAGGAAGAAGTTGAAGAAGAGATCCCGGATGAGATTTCTCGACTACTTAAGCACGAGGAAAGAATCATTCAGCCTCACAAAGAGCCTTTGGAAGCAATCAACTTGGGTTCTGAGGAACACAAAAAAGAAGTGAACATCGGAGCTTTACTCGACAGCAACGTCAAGGGCAAACTGATAGATCTTCTCAAAGAGTATGTTGATGTGTTTGCTTGGTCCTACCAAGACATGCCGGGTTTAGATACCAGCATCGTGGAGCATCACTTTCCATTAAGACCGGAGTGTCCGCCAGTTAAACAAAGACTGAGGAGAGTTCACCCAGATATGGCCGACAAAATCAAAAAGGAAGTTCAAAAGCAGCTCGACGCAGGTTACCTCGTCACCTCTGAATATCCTCAATGGCTAGCCAACATAGTGCCTGTCTCAAAGAAAAATGGAAAGGTCAGAATGTGTGTTGACTACCGGGACTTGAACAAAGCAAGTCCAAAAGATGATTTCCCACTACCGCATATTGACATGCTAGTGGATAGCACTGCAAAGTTCAACGTCTTTTCTTTCATGGACGATTTCTCTGGCTATAATCAGATCAGAATGGCTCCCGAAGACATGGAGAAGACATCCTTCATCACGCCATGGGGCACATTTTGCTACAAAGTAATGCCATTTGGATTAAAGAATGCAGGTGCAACTTACCAAAGGGCAATGACTACTCTCTTTCATGACATGATGCACAAAGAGATCGAAGTCTACGTAGACGACATGATAGCAAAGTCTGACACTGAAGAAGAGCATATAGAATATCTTTTGAAGTTGTTTCAGCGACTAAGGAAATTTCAGCTTCGCCTGAATCCTAACAAATGCACCTTTGGGGTAAGATCCGGAAAGCTCCTAGGTTTCATCGTCAGTCAAAGAGGTATTGAAGTTGACCCTGACAAAGTCAAGGCTATTCAAGAAATGCCTACGCCACAAACAGAAAAGCAAGTAAGAGGATTTCTTGGACGGTTGAATTACATCTCCAGATTTTTCTCTCAAATGACTGCTACCTGTGGGCCGATATTCAAGCTTCTCCGCAAAAATCAAGAGGTTGTGTGGACAGAAGATTGCCAAAAAGCGTTTGACAGTATCAAAGAATACCTGTCAGAACCACCAATACTGATTCCTCCAGTCGAAGTAAGACCATTAATCATGTACCTTACCGTGCTAGAAGATTCCATGGGCTGCGTGCTAGGACAGCAAGATGAAACCGGTAAGAAGGAGCATGCCATTTACTACTTGAGTAAAAAGTTCACAGACTGTGAAACTCGTTACTCCATGCTCGAGAAAACATGTTGTGCTTTGGTGTGGGCTTCAAAACGTCTCCGCCAGTACATGATCAATCACACGACTTGGTTAATCTCCAAAATGGATCCAATCAAGTACGTCTTTGAAAAGCCTGCCTTAACAGGAAGAATTGCTCGATGGCAGATGCTATTATCTGAATATGACATCCAGTACCGTACTCAAAAAGCGGTCAAAAGAAGCATTCTCGCCGATCACTTGGCTTATCAGCCGATCAACGAATACCAATCTCTCAAGTTTGACTTCCCTAATGAGGATGTTATGTACTTGAAGATGAAAGATTGTGACGAACCGCTACCTGAAGAAGGTCCAGATCCAGAATCTAGATGGGGCTTAATTTTTGATGGAGCAGTTAATGTCTTTGGCAATGGAATTGGGGCAGTCATCATCACTCCCGAGGGTTCTCATATCCCGTTTTCCGCCAGATTGCTATTTGATTGCACCAACAACATAGCAGAATATGAAGCTTGTATCATGGGTATTGAAGAAGCCATTGACTTGAGGATCAAGATCCTTGACATATATGGAGATTCAGCCCTTGTGATAAATCAAATCAAAGACAAGTATGAAACCCATCATCTTGGTTTGATTCCCTACAGAGATTATGCAAGACGTTTGTTGACTTTCTTCAACAAAGTTGAACTCCATCATATCCCTCGAGATCAGAATCGAATGGCAGACGCCTTGGCTACTCTATCTTCCATGTTCAAAGTTAATAATTGGAATGATATACCTAAGATCAGTATCAGAAGCCTTGAAAGACCTGCATATGTATTTGCAACTGAAGCAATCTTCGATGATAAACCGTGGTTCCACGACATTAAACGCTTCCTTCAAACTCAGGAGTACCCATTCGGGGCATCGTACAAAGATAGGAAAACTTTAAGGAGGCTTTCTAGAAATTTCTTCTTGAATGAAGATGTGTTATACAAAAGAAACTTCGACATGGTCCTGCTCAGATGCGTAGACAGACATGAAGCAGACACAATAATCCACGAAGTGCATGAAGGATCCTTTGGAACCCATTCAAATGGGCATGCAATGTCCAGAAAAATCTTGAGAGCATGATACTATTGGATAACAATGGAATCTGATTGCTATAAACACGTCAAGAGATGTCACAAGTGTCAGATCTATGCAGATAAGATCCATGTGCCACCAACTCTACTCAACGTTCTCTCCTCTCCGTGGCCTTTCTCCATGTGGGGAATCGACATGATTGGGATGATCGAACCAAAAGCGTCCAACAGACATCGCTTCATTTTAGTGGCTATTGATTACTTCACCAAATGGGTCGAAGCAGCATCTTACGCCAACGTCACAAGACAAGTGGTTGTGAAGTTCAACAAAATGATGAAAGAACTGTGTGAGGAATTCAAGATTGAGCATCATAACTCATCTCCTTATCGGCTAAAGATGAATGGCGCCGTTGAAGCTGCCAACAAGAACATCAAAAAGATCGTCCAGAAAATGGTCATCACCTACAAAGACTGGCACGAAATGCTGCCATTTGCACTACATGGGTATCGTACTTCAGTACGCACATCCACAGGGGCAACTCCTTTTTCTTTAGTATACGGCATGGAAGCAGTGCTCCCCGTAGAAGTTGAAATTCCATCAATGAGAGTTCTCATGGAAACTAAGTTATCCGAGGCCGAATGGTGTCAAAGTAGATACGACCAGCTGAACTTAATCGAAGAAAAGCGCCTGACCGCTCTATGTCATGGACAATTATATCAAAAAAGGATGAAGAAAGCTTTCGATAAAAAGGTCCGACCTCGTGAATTCCCGAGAAGGCGACCTCGTGCTTAAAAAGATTCTGTCTTTTCAACCAGATTCTAGGGGCAAATGGACTCCTAATTACGAAGGCCCATACATCGTCAAAAGAAGCTTTTCTGGCGGTACTATGATCCTCACAACCATGGATGGTGATGAACTCCCGCATCCTGTGAATGCTGATGCAGTCAAGAAATACTTTGTCTAAAAAAAAAACAAAAGAACAGCTCGGTAAGTCGAAAACCCGAACAGGGAGGCTTAGGCAAAAATGAGCGTCTCGGTGGATTGAAAACCTGAAAAGGCGGTCCAGGAAAAAATTAGAGACGATAAACAGAAATTATCCTGATAGATTGAAAACCTGAAAAGGCAATCTAGGCAAAAAATAAGGATACACAAAAATGACAAAGTAACTGCATCGGTCCGTACTTCGTCAATCTGAAGAATCTTCCATCAACGGATCTTCAATCAAATCTTCTGAAGCAACAAGCACAGTTGGAATTCAAAGTTGTTAGGGATAATAGTGGTTATTGCTTTCAATGTAGCCTTTTCCCAATAAATTATCATTTTCAACATTTGTAAATAGCTCATGGAATCACGCCATTGGCTGATTACCATTCTATCAATAAATTTGAGCCTTGTGCCCATTTGTTTGCAATTCTTGCTTTATTCTATTTTGTAAAATAACGCTTTTATTGTGAAAATCACTTTTGAAACAAAAAGTTTTAAATGAATTTTTACTTCAAATCTTTGAAATAAAAGCAAAATTTTCCTTTGAACTATGAATACGGAAAAAACTTCAACAGTTTCTCCATGAGTGTTTCGACCTCTGAAAGAATAAAATAACTACTACAGAAGTTTTCTCTTCCTCAGCAGAGATCATCAAAGGACGGTGTTCTTATCCAAAAAGAATTCCCAACAAAGTTTCCAATGAAATACCTTTTCCGAAAAGTTTAAAGCATGCAACTCAGATTCATCATCAGTAAACTTCTAGCGCCATGGCGGCGGATTTTGCTGAGTATTTGTTTGAACTGTGACGTAGTCCTTTTCCCAAATACCCTGTTGTTGTCTTGTCAAGTATCGTCAGCATGCATATGACATTCATGACATTCATCATTCATACATAATAGCATCATTAATGCATTTCTGCATTTCTCAATGTTTGTTTCAATATCACTTGTTTAGGTTGCATTTACTCCCAAAAACAAGTGTGGGTGTGTCATCTCTCCAGTAGATTATCCCCAAGCAGAAAAATACATTTTTCTCTCCTATTCCCCAGCTGAGATCATTCCTCATTGGGAACAAAGTTTTGATTGACCTTTTCTTTCCAGTTCATTCCTGGATAGGACCTCGTCTCTAATCAATTCAGCTTATCATAACAAGATTGTTCTTCTCAGCAAGTTCAAATCATGAAAGTTCAAGAAATCTCTGCAGTTGTCTTTCTGTCTAAAAGAAAACCTGTGTCTTTTCAATCAAAAATGCCCGCATCTTCTCAAGAGAGAGATCCCCGGCAAGATTGTAGCTTTGAAAATAGAAACTCATTTGAGATCTGTTTCCATCATTGTCTGTTATTCACAAGGCTAAATACTCAGTAAATTCCTCAAGAATTACCTTGTTATAGTTATCACTTCGCTGTTAATTGGTGATTTCTTCAGAACTCATTACCATAAACTATCACAAGGCTGATAATTGGTAATATCATCTTCATTTACCTTAAACATTGTCCCAAGGCTGACAAAAGGTAATCTCCTCCTTTCCCAAAGCGAAACAGATATTCACATGCTTTGTGAATCTATTTTCCCAGTGAAACATATTGCTTGTTTCCAGACAAACAGGATTCTCTTTTCTTAGACAGATCGAGTCATCCTCACAAATTTTTCCCCATCATATCAATCTTTGATATCTCCTGGGTGAACTTTTTGCAATCATGTTGCATCGCTCGCATTTTTTTGGTATCTTAGGTCCAAAATTTGCGTATTCTGATATTTAAGTCTCTTCACACCTATCGAGACGAAGATATTCATCTTCATATCTCAGGTTAAAGAAACTTAAATAAGGGCATCTGTCAGACCCCAAATTTTGACCTAATATACCACCTTACATTTGCATTATTGTATCACTAACAGTTCAGAACAGAATAAATCGGGTGTGGCTTCTACAATGAAAAATTAGGGTTTCATCAATTTTTCATCTGATTCAAGAGGTAATCAATTAGGGTTTGAGTCTCACTCACCTCAATTAATCTATCTTAATCAAATCATCAACCTCTGATCTTCAGATATCCAATTTTTTCTCATGATCTATCGAGGATCGACCAATTAGGGTTTTTATCGAGGATAAGCAATCACTGATTTTCTGATCAATGAATGACTTTTTTGTTTTGAGATTGATCTTCATATCTTCAATACAACATCTTGACCTAATTTCTTGATTCAAAACATCACAGGAGTTCACATTCTTCATCAGTCAATTTCTGGATCATCTGATGAAATTTCATCTGCACTGAAAAGTCAAACTTTGACTTTTGGTCAACTTTTTCAAGACAAAACTTTTTCAATCATCAAAATACTTCAAATGATCCATCATGATCATAAAAAATCAAGAAATTTGGAAAAGTCAACAAAAAGTCAAAATTTTCAACACTTGGAAGAATTTTCAAGTGTTAAAATTTCATGTTTTTTCCTACTTTCATGGCATTTTTTCACATAGTTCCACTTGGAATTAGGAAAAACTCAAAACATGAAAGTTGTATCCCTTGTTACAAGCTTTCCAAAATGTCAAAAACTTGCAAATCCATTGTGTCTAGCTATACTTTTGATTTTGAAACATAAAGCTCCAAAACCATGGATTTCAAGTTCATGCTTCAAAAATTACAAGTCATTTTTTGATTTTTTTCTCCTTCTAGAAGCTTTGCCACCTAGCCAAGATGGATAGAGCTGATAAAAATCAGATGAGAGGTAATTATGATGGAGATAAGATCAAGTTAAGTTTTAAAAATGGTTAAAAGGAAGGTTCCTTTTGCATTTATGGCAAAAATGACTTTCTTGCCCTCTAAGGCAAGTTGTCCAAATCCAAGCCAATCTTCTTCACTTGCCATTCTGATTTCTTGACCTATAAATAGAGGTCATGTTTGCAATTTGAAACTACACCAAAGCTATGCAAGAACAAGCTTTCTCTCTTCTTTCTTAAAATTCAAGTTACATAGTTCAAAAGTGAGAATTTTGTACTTTTGCAAATCTTGTGAAAAAACTATGAGAAATTTGGTGTCTAACATGTCTTAAAATCAATATAGAACTGGTTTGAAACTTAAAATCAACTTAAAAACAACCAGAAATCAGATTTGCTTTTCAAAGTTCCAAAGCTTACAAAAACTGCCTTATCATTCAAACTGACAATTGGCTCGAGCTAGTCTTGATTTTTTTGATTCAAACATCATCAACATACTTCATATGGATGATACAAATCATTACTCTTGATCTGTAACACCTCTAACCACGAATTCGAGTTTCCCTTCAAGCATATGTAGGTGGACTTGGGTAGAGAGTTCCAGACCAGTTCAGAGTGTGCATAGTGGTCAAACACCTTCCATAAGGTTCACTGGTGCTCCAACAATCATCATAACACTTCTGGAAACACTCCTTCGAAGAATCAAAGTCCAGCTTCAAGAGGTAAGAACACGAACTTTGAACTTCATATTTTCTGCATTCCAGTTCAAAAATGGCTTGGCTGTTTTGTTTCTGCACCTTCACTGAAGCTTAACCCTCAATCAATTGCTTGATTCCATGGCCATACACGATTTCAATATGATTTTTAAGAACTAGGGTTCTTCGTGTTTTCTGGAAAATTAATCATGTTTAACTAAAAATAAATGGAATTAATCACCATCATCATGTTCCTGGTTCAATTTCGATCAAGTTTGATGTTTACATCTTTTGATTTCATCAAGAAACGAAGGATTTAGGATTGAGTGAAGATTTGAGGAAGAAGATGAACACTACGCGCACATTTTCGTTTTCCAAAAATTCAAATATTAAGTTCATAATATAATTAATTGAAGTAACATATATGAACAGATGTATTGTCGCCCCAGCAGTTGCCAGCTCACTCTTAACACTTTTCCTTGCCTTGCCCAATGGTCCCGGGTTCGAGTAGCCTTGGGACCATTTTTGCCAAACTTTTTTGTTTCTCTTCACATTTTTTTTCAAACTTCAAAGCTTTCAAAAACCAATCAAAACTCCTCATTTTGAGGTGATTTTTTGCACACTTGTCATTTAACATGTCTATTTTATAATGATGTCAAAAAAATCCAAAAATACTTTCTTTTGATTATATTTTTATCAAGCCGAAAACGAGACATTTTAGGTACTTTTCAAAGCACTTTAAAAGATGTTTCTTTCAAACTTTCGAAACTCGAAACTTTTTCAAACTTCTTGTGGATATATTTCATCTTTCAAAAACACTTTCAAGATCTTTTCAAAACTTTTTCAACAAACTTACACTCTTTTTTCCATGATCGACCCGATTTAAAGATAAAACTGAACCCGTTTTTCCTCGGATTTCTTAATCGATCATGGGCCTCCCTCACGGTGTAAGTCCCAATTCTTTTTATGTACATAGTTATTTCCTTGTACATATCCAATTCTTTTATGTACATATCAATTTTACTTGTACATAATACAAACATCTTTGTAAATATTCAAGTATAGCAAACTTTCGTTCGTTTATTCGTTTGTTTATACACCATTTCCATTGGTATTAAGAGGAGCATTATTCCCGGTGAAACTGCTTTTAAACCAATGGGCCTCCCTTACGGTGTAAGTCCCAACCCTCCTATGTACATACATATTTCCTTGTACATAAATACCCATTCGTGTACATATTTACTTCCTTGTACACATTCAAACTTGTAAGTAATCAAGTTACGCTCATTTCAAACGTTCATTTCACATACACTTGTTTATATTTCCTTCATAAACTCTTGTAAATAAACATCATGCATTGTTTATATTTCCTTCAGAAACTCTTGTGAATAAACTTCATATACTTGTTCATATAACTGTCTAGTTATAACATAACAATTAGCCTAACAATTAGGTTCCTCGCAAAGATAGCCTCCTCTTGGGCTTTGTACAAGGTAACTCATTTCATTTGAGTTCAGCCTCTTCTTAGGCTTCATATAAGAAAACTCATTCATCTGAGTTTAGCCTCCGCTTAGGCTTCATATAAGACATCACTCCCCTGCTGAGTCAGCCTCCTCTTGGGCTTCGTTCAAAAGAACTCCTCATTGAGTTTAGCCTTCTCTTGGGCATCAAACAAGAAAGAGACCAGGAAACCTCTTAACAGCCTCCTATTGGGCTTCCAATACAAAGAATCACCCGCGCTAGAATAGAACCCTGAGAGTATGATTTCCCGGTGAAATCGCTCTTCAAATCCTAAGAGGATGGTTTCCCGGTGAAATCACTCTTAAAGACAAAGCCAGCCATACCCTATAGCTTCCTCTTGAGCTTCATACAAGGACCCTCGATGACCCTCGGAATGCCTCCTCTTGGGCTTACAATACAAGGACCCATGTGCTTCTTAAAAGCATCCCCCTAATCCAATCAATTTCTCCTCGAGATTTAGACATCTATCATCTCTATGGAAGAAATAGATTAGATACATTTTTCATTAAGATGACATTTGTCTCTGTCTCTTAATAACATCCCGTTACTTCCACTAGCATAAGTGGGAACTACGATTGCTCTGACTTTCTCAACATCCCTTTGAGAATACGTAGGCACAAGGTCTCATCCTTGGCGAGCAAAATTTCTTTCTTCCTCAAACCAAACAAACCATAGATCCCTTTAGATCCGAGCTACAAATGCTCTGATTCCCATTAAGGGATATGTATGCAGAAGATCCAATGATCTTTGTGAGCACAATAATAACAACACCTAGGATCCCACATAATCTATCCTTCTTAAAATCCAAAGGAGAAACTTTCCCAATCATAGAAATAGCAATTAAAACACACGAACATATCAAACATATTCATATATAAAGCTTTAGATAACTATATATATTTAGAGTGCTCCATCTATTCCCTTTATATAACAAACCCCCTTGCCCGGAATCTCCCCAATGCGTTACGTCTAGTTCGCGCTAGTCGTAATGCATATCATATCAATTGAGGGTATTGCAGCTTTCCCCTTTTTCATAATCATTTTTCTTGTGTTGAAAATAATAAAGCTTGATGCTCGCGACATCTTTATAAACAAATCAAAAGAGTAAATCGTTTCGAGCCAGAGAATCCGAATTCAGATTCGATTCCCTTGCGCGTCACTTTTTAACGCGAACAGTAGGCACACTAAATCCATACCGAAACCTCTACCAAAAATCACAATAGGACAATTCCTACAAACAAATGAAGCAGTCACTGAACCCGACACAAGAGTGTCAATAACCATACTTCCATCCATATTAGATATATCCAAATTCAATCTTTTAGCATAATCCAAAGCAATAAAAGAATGTGTCGCTCCAGTATCAATAATCGAAATTAAAGGTATTCCATTAATAAAACATGTACCTTTAATCAACCGATCATCTGGCTTAGTCTCTGATCCAGACAAAGCGAACACTTTACCACCATCCTATTCCTTCTTGGGTTTAGTACACTACGGACGAGTATGACCTTCTTCGCCACAGTTGTAACAAGTTACCTTCTGTGCTCTGCAATCACTAGCTACATGACCAGGTTTCCCACAGTTGTAGCACTTTTCGCATCATTCTTGCATTCATTAGCTCGATGTCTCATTTCACCACACTTATAGCACTTAATAGGAGCATTAGAATCTCCCCCACTAGGCGTCTTCCAACCACCAGATCTCTGATTATTCTTATCATGAGGTTTTCCAAGATCCATCTGTTGCTTACCCTTCCGATCAACATACCCTCGAGCATTCATTCGAGTATTAGCAAGATCCTCTTCTAGAATCCTACTACAGTCCACCAAGTCAGAAAACCTTCGGATACGCTGATACCTGATACCCTGCTTGATCTCGTCACGAAGACCATTCTCAAACTTGATACATTTGGAAAATTCTCCATCTGCATTGTTGTTGTAATGAGCATAGTACTTCGCACACTCAGTAAATTTCGAAGCATACTCACTCACGGTCTTGTTGCCCTGCTTGAGCTCCAGAAACTCAATCTATTTCTTTCCCCGAATATCTTCAGGAAAATACCTCCTCAGGAAAGCTCTCCTGAACACAGCCCAGGTCAGTGAAACACCATCTTGTTCCATTTTTGTCCTGGTAACAACCCACCAGTCATCAGCTTCCTCTGCCAGCATGTGAGTACCATAACTCACCTTCAGCTCCTCCGCACAATCAATCACTCTGAAAATTCTCTCGATCTCTTTCAACCATCTATGAGAACCTTCGGGATCATGTGTGCCCTTGAACAATGGAGGATTGTTCCTCTGAAAATTCCCCAACTGTCTATCAGCACCAATACTAGCTCCCAGCTTATTCCCTCCAAGCACACCAGCTAGCATTTCCAAGGCTTCAGCAATTGCAGCGTCATCTCTTCCGTTACCTCTTCCGACCATTGTTCTGTAACATTACAAAACAATCTAATTAGAACACAAGTATCGACAGTGTTACCTTGCACTATTCGCATACAAAAGGGAATAACGACACTACGACAATGGTCACAACGATCGACTATGCTCTGATACCACTATTGTAACACCCCTTCTAAAATACCCTACAAATTTAATAATTAAATCAGAGTTAACATAAACGAAAGGGCATTACAATTATTTAAAATAGAAAACCTCATTCAATGTCATGCTTTACTAAAGAACTTTATTAAAAATAGCCAAAACCAATAATATGTTCTACACAGCGGAAAATAGCATAAAAACCAGAATAAATTCAACTCATAATTATTCCAACATAAGCCAAAAGAAAACAGAGTTTAAAACTATAACTCTAAAACAATCATTCCCCAGTGTTACAACTACCAGAGCATGACATTGACACACAGATAAGCTAAATAGCACAGCTCAAAGCTATCCTCACCAGCTCCTAAGCGGCTAACACCTCAATCTGAAATCATCAAAGTAAGGGTGAGATTTTATCAACAATTAAAATGCATTATACGTTTCTAAAAACAATAAAAAAGTTCAATACATTAATTCACCCTCATTAGCATAATCAGATTGCAGTACACAATTACAATTCACACAGATCAATATGCACAATAACAACAACAATGAAATTATAAAACTGAAAACCATCTTATAATGTTATAACTCCATATGTAATGCAGACTCAATGCATGTGGTACCAAACGTGAACTAAATTCACACCCTGTTCCGTTTACACTCCGGAAACAGCGTTAATCAACGATTCACCCATAAACCACTAGGACACGAATCTAGCGGGTCACCACCACTAAACCACTAGGTACGGGTATTGGCTCTACAGGTCCAATTCCACACAATGGGAATTAACCACCACCAAAATGCATATGCATACACAACATAAAGCATGCAACATTCAAATTATGAATATGATATCACCACATCATTCCATACCAGCCAACACCAACAAACAGTACATGATAACAGCATATACAACGTCAATCACAACACATGATATTAACATTTATCAAGTATTTACAACATCAACGACGAACAACCACGAATAACAACGAATCCCTCATACGGAAAGTCATATTAATCTAATAAGACTCAATTACTAGGTTTTAAAAATGTTTTTATAGGAAAGTACATGCTTCCAGCTTTCCAACGGTTCCAACTACGACTAAATCGGAGTTACGGTAGCAAAGATATGACCAAACAGTTTTTCAAAAGTATTTGTTCAATTTTGTCCAGCTTGGGTCGATACATAAGCTCATGTGTCAATACAAAACCAGCTTTTGTCGACACAAGCTTCGTATGAGTCGACTCATACGTTATGCAAAATTCCATTTTCCTATTTTTCTTCAGTATGAGTCGATCCATGCTTCTCTTGTGTCGATACAAAAGCATCTTGTGTCGACACATAACTCTCTTGTGTCAATACAAAACTCCCAAAAATGTCCCATGAGTCGATGCAAGGCTGTATGTGTCGACGCAAGCAGTTTTCCAGCTTCTGTTTTCTTAAATCAACGCAGCTTGTATCGACACATAACCTCTTGGGTCGACTCATGCTGTGTTTTTTCCACCAAATACCTGGTTTTTCCACTGTTATGCAGTTCCAACTGATACCATTCATCACCAACAGCCACAATACAAAAGAAGCAGTAAAATTTATGTATTTTCACATCCAATTAGCAATAGAACTATACTCCCTAATTAATCCACAAATAAACCTACACATAGTGACCATTCCTATGAATTCCAATTGGGGTTTTTACGTCGGATCATATCATTAGGGTATAACCTAGAAAATCCTAATTCGAGATTCCTAACGTATTATTCCATCCTATTGATTATCAAAACCTATAAGGCATATTAACCAGACAAAATCACCCCTTACCATGCGATGATTCTTCGAATTCCGGCACCTTTGGCTTTTCTCCTCTTTCTCTTCTCTTCTCAAATGTACGTACAGTGAATATTCCAATTCCTTCTCTTTTTTCCCTTTTTCCTTTATTTATTTCTTTTTATTTATTCCAAATAATTAGAGTGTTTTACTCCACACACCCTCCAATTCAACCTCACACCACAACACTTCCTTTTATTTAATTAATTAATTAAATCCAATAATCCAAAAATACTAATAATTAAACTTTTAATTAAATTAATAATTAAAATTCTAATTATTTAATAATTGAATTATTTGGGGTTTCACAACTAGCATCCTCGTTAAGAGATGCAAATTGACATCCCTAAACATTTTCCATAAAAAACTAAGCTCATAAAGAACATCCCAAATGCGATCCTTCCTCGTTACCTCCAATGATCAACATAAGAAAAGAACAGAAACAAATGATCAAACACAAGACAAAAATTCAAGGACACGATTAACAATTATTGTTTGATGAGGCCTAGGCTACCTCTTGTAAAATTGAGGATTATTTACCTTTAATGACTTATACTAATGAAATTTTGCAACATAAAACAAATTTTTAGAATCATATATTAATTCAAAACCTTAAGACATTGTGTTTATGTCTCTTCTTACTTAAAAAGTGTTCAACAATCTCTTTTTCATCAAATATGATAATCCTTACTCATACTTGACGCACAAATATCTTGCTACTCAAAGATCAACCAATACATATTTTCCTTGATTTGGTTTTGATTTTTTAAAGTCTTTGGTTAATATGTGATTTTAAAATTTTAATTTATGTGACAAAATTTCATTAGTATAAATCATTAGGGGTAAATTACTCCAACTTTACAAGGCATAGCAAAAAATTTACCTTATTATTTTGGTCATAACTCCGATTTTCTCGAAACATCTACATAAGAGTTTTGAAACTAAAGAGAAACATACACTAACCATTCAATCTTTAAGACTCGTTCTGTTTAAAAAGGACTATCGTTTAAAGTTTTTACACACAGATTAATAAATGCAATAATATTGTCATAAGACATTACACTTTTACAAAATTAATCTTATTAATGTATTGGAAGTAGTGTCCAGAGTAATGTTTTAAAAACTGGTCTGGACATCAAACTGGTGAGGATACTGGGTTACTGATTTATGGGTCGAAACATTGAGTCATTAGTCGAACCGCATGACTAAACTGGGTTGAACAAAGTTACTCGGTTGACTAAACCGATCATTATAACCAAACTGTATAGATATAAAACTTGTCAAACTGAATGATTCAGTTTCTACAAAATATAATTAACACTTAAATTTTTTTTTTAAAATATCATATCATAAATGAATTCACAAGTTCATAATTTAAATTCAAATTTTAAACACAAGTATCACATATAACAAAATAGTATAAAATTACACTGTCTATATTGAAAACAAAGCCTAATAGCAACATAATTTAATTGAATAATATATAACAAAATAACTATATTGTCTACTATATTTAGTTTCAAAGAGAAAAAATTTCAATGTTGAGATCTCCTTCTTCAATATCAAAACAATCTGCAACAAAATCTATCGCATCTGCAACATGTTCTCCGTCAATGATATCATTATTTTATTTTATTTTTTATTTTATTTTTTTATTAAAATAATCAAAACGACATCGTCCGACCGGCCGGTTCAATGACAAATCTGATGAAACAATTGAACTAGACCGATTACCTGGTCAATTCCTGGTTCGACTGACCCGACCGATCGATCCGATCTGATTTTTAAAACACTGGTCTAGAATAAAAAGTAAAGAGCTCAATTGAAAAATGATAATCATTACTATATTAAAAAGTGAAAATAATAGTTATTTTAAAAAAAAATTATGTATTAAAACGACAATCATTTTAAACAGAGAATAATTATATATATATATATATATATATATATATATATATATATATATATATATATATATATATATATATATATATATATATATATATATATATATATATATATATATATATATATATATATAACTTAGTTAGTGTTTGATAGTATTGAGTAAAATTGAATCAAATCACATCATAAAACTACATTAAACACGTATTTAAGCTTCTTGAAATCACATTAAAAAATGCATTGAAATGTAGTAATATTGATAATTAAAACGCTGATCCATGCATACACTTAAACTACTTAAAGATACTTTTGTGATATTTAATCTTTGCTTAAAATTTAAACTTTGCTGCTCAACAACCCCACAAGCGTATCAGAAAAAGTCTACAAAAAAGGGACTGTTCTATAGGTATAATTAACAGCTTTAATTATCTATTGACTTTCAAGATTGATAATCGCAAACCCTACTGCACTAAACCCCTTAGGTAAAAGACTGTTGCACACGCGAGGATGCGTATAAATAGAACTTTGCGTTTATTCTGGCAGCTTTGTACTGTAAAACACATATTGCATGCATCAAAATTGGTTAAATTATTCTGTGAATTAAATGATAATCATACTTGATTGGTCGCATCGGTAGGGTTGAAGAATTTTCTGAACACATTATGGTCAAAGAATCTTGAAGAGTTCCAATAAATACTTGTTGAGAATTGTTGCAGAAAACAACAGTAACACGAAACGAGGGAGTGAGCGAAGGAATATTTAAGTTAACGTGACATAAGTTTCCTTCATGGTTTACCTACTAAGTTTGACACAAATTGTAAACCGTACCATTAATTAGGACAACTGTACTTGTATTTCATTTTTTATTTTAGACTGGTTCTTTGGCAACTGTATTAATTTAATACTATGATGTCCTTTAATTTTTGCTTATTTTTTAAAATTATGTACTCTCTTCTTTTATCATAAGATTCCTTACCAATTTTTCAGTTATTAGAAAAAATATTGTAGTATTAAATTTATAAAATTTACTGTGCGTCGTTACATTTACCTCGTTATTATCGCTATAACAATTGTAGATATAAGATTTACCACAAAAAAAATTGTAGATATGAGATGAAAAAATAAATTATAATTTTAAGTACTCCTTGAAAGTTTGTTATATTATATTATTTTTATACCAAAGAGGATTAAAAGTCCAAAAAAGAAAAATTAGGCAGAGATAAAGAGAAATTGGATCTCCATTGCGATCCATATTATACTCCACAATGACAAATTTCTGAAGGACAATCTTTATAAAACTTCACTTCCAATCTGTGTTGTAAAATCATCTTGTTGATTATTTTGTCTCCGCATGTATTCGCTTCTTTGTAGATATGATCTAAGAGCATCAACATCGGTGTTTTTCCACCGTTTCTACACTGATCCTAATGTTTCAATGTTAGGGTTTTATGGACAATTCAAACTTAAAGTACGTTATCAAACTCATAACTGATCTTTACTGCAACAACGATTCTTTTCATTTTAGTTGGATAAAAAATATAAATATAGTAAATTTGTAAGAAAAAATAAATTTAATGGGATCCATTTTAAAGTTGTTGGAAAATTGTATGGATATTTTGAAAATATAAATGATTGTTTAAATAATTGGAAAATGTGAAATATAAAAAAAAAAATAGTAGGGTCCATTTAAAGAACCAAAATGGGTGTAATGGATGTTGATGCTCTAAGCTCACCTCCCAATCACGGTTCAACATATTCTTGATATTCTGGAGAACGACTTTCCCAAGTTTAAGCTCCTTACTGTTATTCCTAATGATTGCTTGGTAAGTTATCATACTATCAATATGAACTTGAACTTTACAGATGTAACATCCCCAATTTTTAGTAATTAGTTATATATATTAACAATTTGTTTGACTTTGTAAAATAAATGATTATTTGATGTATGTGACAAATAAGTCGGGATGATATTGTCGGTTAGTGAAAGAATATTTTAATTAGTGAGAATTGTAGAATTTTGATATTTGGGTCTAGACATGTGAATGTGGAAAGTTAGTGGGGTGGGGATAGTTGAGCCCATTAGCTTGGTTACTAAAGTTGGTATTACTTTATTAGTTTAATAAAAAGAATAGAAATAAGAGGAATAACAATGGAAAATAGTTTCACGATAAAAGAAGATAAGAGCGAGAAAGAGGAGAAAATGGCAAGAACGCAAAAGTCAGTAGAATCGACCTACATCAAGTTAAGGGTGAGGTTTTCACTAGGTTATTGGGATTGTTGATAATGTATGATGGGTAGTAATATGTGTAGGATCAATTTTACTAATTCCCATGTTTTGAATTACTTAGGTTTTGATTGAGAATCCATGAGATTGGTATGTAATTATGTTTTTATGTTTCTAATTGAATATGTATGTTAGATATAGGTTATAGTACCCTAAATCGTGACAAATTGTATGTTAAAATGTGTTTTGGAGTCAAGGAATCATACGGGGTCGTTGCTGTCATCACATGAATTTCTCTGATTTTCACAGAGGACGCTTAGCGCTGTTTAACAGGCTTAGTGCGGAAGCATCCGTAAGTTGGCGCTGTGAGCACGCTTAGCACGATCTGGGAGATGAAATTTTATATTTTTCTTAGTTTAATATGAGATTATGTGTCCTTATATTTTATAGTAATTAATACTTAATTTTATAACTTTAAAACTACTTGTTTGATATGTTTGGAAGACTATTTGTGAATGACATGAAACATGTTTATATGGCTATAATGTGTTTTGTTAATTGATGTCGTATGGTGATGATACTTTGTGTATTACTTGCTATGTGTGGTGATGATGTGTTCGTATAAAGATAAGATGAACATGAATTGTATGTGAAATAATTCATGATATGTGCTTATATGTACAAATGTGTGGTAATTCAAATGTGATGAATTATTGACGATATACGTACGTGGATGTTAATATTATAGGATGGTCTGAATTGCATATGGTTGTTGAGATTGCATATGCATCATTTGTTGTCAAGAGGCAATGCTTCTTAGCTCCGTTGGAGCTATTGACTTGTCCCAAACCTAGAGAAATGTTTGAAAGCTTAGAGAATAGACTTTGGTGTGTTATCAATTTAGAGAACGGACCCGATTTAATATAAAAACTGAAAAATGGTAGCAAAAAATTAGTAGCACATGCATAAGTATTCCATTTAAGTTGGATGGAGTCAAATTGTGTCTATGTTTGCAATATGGAGTTATTTGAAATTGTTGTATTTGTGGAATTGTGCAATGTGCTGAAAACTTGTGAATAATACGATAAATTGGGTGATGTTATGTATATAAAGTATATTAAGTGTGAGAATGTTTATTTTATACATGAATGTTATGCAATATGTACATGAGAATGTTTATATTTTTGAAAAATCACCATTAGTCTCATTCACATCATGAATTTGGATTTCTCTAGGAGGACCATAAACAACATTCACTTCAACTTCAGACTCATCCTTCAATCTAATAACCTTGATGAGGTTCCTGTCCATCATATCTTGAAGATCACTCTTTATCTGATTACAACCACGAGTATCTTTGTGACACACACTACAAGCAACGTGATCATGGGAACAATAACCAACTTTACAAGAGCAGCATGCATTTTCACAAGATTTCCAATGATCGAATTCACATCATAAACCCTGATTTATCCGTCAATCATATTCACAACATTTCCATGCTTGGGAAATATATTCTCTTGCACATTATTACCCATGTCCTTGAAAGACAACAGACCGGATCTAACCATCTTTTGCACTTCTGACTTCAATGAATAACAATTATCAATATTGTGCCCTGGAGCTCCTTGGTGATATGCACAAGTTTGATCAGCCTTGTAATACCACGACAAAGGATTTGGAATAGCTGGAGGTGCCCTTGGTTTCACCAAGTGCCTCTGAATCAACGCTGGATACAAATCTGCATAAGTCATTAGAATCAGATCAAACGGTTCTTGCTTTGGGCCTTGCCCTTGCTAGGATGCTTTGTTATAAGGGATAGTAGTTGGAGTTGTAGCAACAACAGGGGTAACAACAACAACTTGTTGGTTCTAAGAACGCTTACTAGGGAACCTAGTTCTCCTCTCTTGCACAACATCATTAACATCTTCTTTCTTTTTGGAGAATCCAAAGGATGGTTTCTTAACCCCACTCGATCCTTCTTCTTTCGACAATCGTCCCTCTCGAACAACTTCTCCTAAACGGACTTCCATGCGTACCATTTTTGCAAAATAACTAGGCGCACTGGCCACCATCTTCCTATAATATAAGGGACCCAAAGTCTTCAGAAAAACTTTGGTCATCTCTTGCTCACTTAAAGGAGGTATAACCTGTGCAACAAGTTCACGCCATCGCTAAGCATACTCTTTGAAGGATTTTTTATCTTTTTTAATCATTGCCCTTAGATGATCACGATTGGGCGCCATGTACATATTGTAATTGTAATGCTTCAAGAAAGTTTCACCCAAATCATTGAAGGTATGGATGTCGCTGCTGTCTAGATTCATGTACCATCTCAAAGTTGCACCAGTCAAACTATCTTGGAATAAGTGAATGAGCAGACGCTGGTCTTCAGTGTGGTGGACATTCTTCTCAAATACATCATCAAATGATCACGGGGACAAGAATTTCCCTTGTACTTCTCGAAATATGGAACTTTGAATTTAGAAGGAACTTTCACATTGGGAACTAAGAACAGATCATTGACATTGTCACCAAAACGTTTTTTTCCCTTTGAGGGATTTCAACTCTTTCTGCATCTTGTCAAACTGTTCCTGGAATTCATTCATTCAATCATAGAAGTCTAAACTTTCACTCAGAGGAGGGAGTGGATTGACAAATTCTTTGTTGAAAATAGGAGTAGCATGCACCACAGGAGGCGCAGAAGAAACAACAAGTTGGGCCAAGGAGGTCACTTGAGCAGCAAGATTGTAACCTTCAGGCATGAAATTCTCTAGCATTCCCCAAGGATAACCAGGAGGCATATGGTGTTGGATAGTAGAAACCACTAGCACCGCATAAACATTAACATCTTGAAATTCAGAGATAACAATTGTCTATTGAGATGGAATGATACGAGGAGAAGGCGGAGGAGGTAGTGGTTGATTCTGAGCATCCACCAAGTGTTCCATCATAGCAGTCAAGTTGGCCATACCGGTCCTCAAGGAGATAACCTCTTTGCGCGGCTCGCGATACTCTTGCTCTAGAGTTTCCATCTTTTTTTTGGAGTTGGCTCGAGTGTTATACCGATGCAACAACTTGAAGACTGAACGAAGAAGAGAAACAAATAAGACACCTAAGAAAGTATCAAAATGCAAGAATGTGTGTGTCATGATGCATGACATGCAATGCATATGATTTGTTTATTATTTCTTTTTATTTTTATTATTCAAGGAATTTAATAAAGACAATTTAATTTGCAAATATCAAAGTATAACACAATTGAAATATAAATTTATATCATTAGTAAAATATTTTGAGGATTACAACTTTTCAATACAAGTTTCAATGATCCCAAGTACAATAAAGAGTATAATATAGAAACTAAAAGTCCTAAGGAACCAAATCTACAGAAGACCCTTCATCAGATGACCTCTTTCTTTTAAGCTTCCTAATATCTTCCTTCAGTTGCTCGTTCTATAACACGTACCTGTCAACATAACCTTTCCAAGCGCCAAACTCGGGAGAAGTATGAGAATGAACAGGAGCACTAAGAACTGGGTGAACACTGGAGGAAAATAAATCCTCCTGCTTTTCCATCATCTCTACAACACGACTCTCAAGAATCTTAATCAAATCATCCTTTCCTTCAACTCTACTTCATGAGACATCTTCAAGGTATGATAGTTGTTCTTCCAAGCTTCCTTCTCTTGTTGCATTCTAACCAAAGCAAACTGAAGATCCTCTATATCATCTGAACCCTGAGTAGTAGCCAAGAAAAAATTAGCAAGAGGCTCCTCGCGAGAATATGACATCTTTAACTCAATAGCTATTGCTTGAACCCATTGAAGATAAGGCTCCAAAGAAACAACTCCTCTCTACCCTAGGTTTTCTTTTCCTTTCCTATGAATATGACGCCAAGCTTTGTCTATATCCTTCCTAGCTGCATTGTGGTCTTCACCCTCTTTAAGAAAGAAATCACTCACATGAACACTCTTAGGTTTATCCCTCATCGGATAACCAAACTGACGACGCACAAGAACAGGATTGTAATTAATACATCCCTTTGTACCAAGAAGAGGAACATTGGGGAAGCTACCACAACTGTCAATAATCTCTACATCATAATAAACCTGACGATACCACACAATATCGGAATGAGTGAGAGTCATAATCTTCGGCGCCCAACGAGGTTCCCTTCTAGGACTCCAAAAAGAATCAGTTGTAGGTAATTGAGAAGTAAACCAACGGTATAGAAATGGTGTGCAACAGATAATCTCTCCTTCTCGACAAAAGTTTTGAAGATGAATAGAATAATAAGTCTCAGCAAGAAGTGTGGGAACTAGATTCCCAATCATGAATATCCTGATATCATTAACGTCAACAAAGTTATCAACGTTGGGAAACAAGAACAAACCATAGGCAAGCAAGGCAGAGATGGCTTCAAAATCCTCCATACTCTTTATATCAACAAAATAACGAGCCTTCTTCAAAAGAAATGCAGCTGGTAATCCTCTAAGACACCCCTTGGAAGTCATATTGTCTTCAATCTCAGGCCTCTTCAGATGGGTAATAGCAACAATCTCATGATACTTAGGCTCCTCCTCCAAACCAGTAAAAGGAACAGTACTAGTAATATGTCAACCGAACATATAAGAATACTCCTCCAAGGTAGGAACTAACTGATAATTAGGAAAAGTGAAGCAATGGTACAATAGATCATAGAACTGAACTAAAGTGTAAAGAAGTCCATCCTTCATCTTCGTCTTCATCAAAGATAAAATAGTCCCATACTTCTTCTTGAAATCCTCTGGACTCTCAATCTTATCAATCAAGCTCATCAGTCCCTAAATCCTAGGGTCCTTGAAACTTTATTTTCGAGTCCTCCTCTGTCCATAATCCATGGTCAAAGTATATCTGAGATATTTGCAAAGATCAATTTTAAGTTCCTTGAACAACTGTCTGGAAAAAATGCGTATGGGTGCATGAATGCATGATGCAACAATAACACACAAAGATCACAAACATAGGGGTCCATAGGTTCGACGTCACGAGCATGGAGTCAAAAGGTACTACCCACAAGGTATTATAAGCTTTGTCACCTGTAGATCAAGGTTCTAAAAGGAATCCCAGAGTTTTCATTCCTCCATCCAATACTACCAACTTCCTGATATAATCGGTAATTAGCAATACCTTCAGGTGAAACTCGTCTGAGTGCAGTATCGCGTAGCGACTACTTCTGGATAACTCCGTAATAGTCCCCTCACTACCCCTAAAAAGGCCAGGATGGGTTAAGGGTTCTACAGCTGCTCAGCTTCACGGAGTCTCAGGTCGAAAGCAGTCATGTCTTTCCGATTTCTCGGTAAACAAAATACTACAATCAAGGAGGTCTCCACTGAGTGGGGGATCTCATGTCTCCTTCTTCGGGATTACTCCCTAAAAGTTAACATGATAATACCGCCAGAAAAACATCCAGACAAACAAGCATACAATATATACAGAAATATAGCACATATATACAAATAACAAAAAATAGGGTCAACCCACTTAGAGATGGTCCAGCAATAGGTCAGACATCCCCAACAAAGTCGCCATTTTTCTGTAGCAGCGTATAAGCCATTGAATTGACTTAACTTAAAAAGTAACAAAAGAGTCGCCACCGCACTTTTATTTTATCCAAAGGACTAGGAAAAAGAGCGAATAAAATCCTAAAAGAAAAAGATCAGAGATCTGGGACTGTGGGTTAGTTATGCAAAGGGAATGTGTTAGGCACCCAAAGTATCTACAATACTCCGCAGGGACCTTTTTGAAAATTTGTATGTGTGTGCTAAAAAAGGGTATATGTACAAAATGGATGGTGGGCGGAGAAAAGAAGTATTTTTTATACTTTTTTGTTTGATAGAACTTACATTGAGTTCCTGTCCTACATACCAACAATGTGCAATGTTGAAATCAAAACCAAGTAGTTCGGCTAAAAAAGACAAAATTATGTGTTGGTTGATTTTAAGAAAAATGTTAGTTAGAAAAGCCACAAAGAGATCAAAAAATTTGAATGAGTTTTAGTGTTTTTTAGTCTTATGAAAAGAAAAGTCAAAGTATTATTAAATGAATTGAAAGTTTATTAAGAAAAGAAGTTTTGAAAATTCATGGACCTAAGTCCAAGTTTTTTTATGAAAGCGGTTCGAGTTTTGAAAACAAGAATCCTTTTAAAAAGAGGGAATATTTTGAAAATTAAAGAATGGGGAGGAGATGAAGAGGCTAACCTAAGTGCATAAAGTAAAAGGTAAAGGTAAAGAAAGATCTAACCGAGTGAGAAAATTAGTACTTGACATCAAGAGCCAATATAATATCCCATCCTTTGGATTACCACATAAGCAACAAAAAACCAAACAAAAAAACACAAGCTTCAGATTGATCAATGCTTTTAAGGAAACTCTTGTCTTGAGAAAAACGGGTAGAGTAACGGCTGTATTTGGAGGAAATGCACTTTTAATCGAGTATAACGGAACAACCTGCATACAAACATAATAACCAACCAAGACAAAATAACACCAAGGGCACAGAGATCTCCAAGCTGAGGTAAGGGTCCTAATCCTAAGTCCAAAGATCAAGCTCCAAGCACAAGGATAGTAACCAAGTCCAATTAAAAGTTTTTTATATTTAAGTTGAATTATTATGTATCTTGGAAAAGAAAAATAAAGCTCAAGTGAGCAAATTCAAAATGACAAGAAAATAAAATGCTCAAGTAAGCAAAGGAAAAACGACAAGAAAATAAAATTCTCAAATGAGCAAAGAAAAAATGACAAGAAAATAAAATGCTCAAATGAGCAAAGAAAAATGGCATGAAATGTAAATGCTGAAAATAAAGTACATAACAATAAAGAGCATAAAAGTAAATGCGGAAAGTAAAGAGCAGAAAATAAAAGCAATTAATAAAGGTTAGCAAGATGACCATCTTGAAACTTGTCAAGTATATAATCGAATTGTTAATTGTTTGTCGTAAGTCTTCATGCGTAAGCTTCAAGACGATCTCAACGACATGCTCACGAAAAATTTATTTAAACTGAGTGAAAAGAAAATTGGAAAACACTCAAATAATAACGAATAGGATTTTGATGAAATTCTCAGTCAATACTTGATAAAAACGTAAATGGTGAAGATCACAAGGATCGGGGAGATGAGGAGAGCACAATGATGCTTTATTTTACAAGGTTTGATGGAGATTCCTACCTGAACAAAGTTCACTTTCAGATCTCTAAAACTGTACTTGGATAGCACGGTTTAGGAAGCTTCAAGGCACGATTCTTGTTTTGTTATCTTCAGTGAGGTTCAAGGAAGAAGAATGAATGGTTAATTTCAAACTGGAATGACTTTGAGAGTGGAAACGAAGTTGCAGAAAATTTGGTTCGAGAGAGAGTTTGGAAGGGGTTTTCTAGCTATCAAAGCTTGATGAAATGAGTTAGGAGTGGTCCTCTATTTATAGGAGAGTGAGTGGTGATGAAAATGAGAAGGAATTGTGAGATTTGGAGCGAAATCGTGCAAGGTGTGTGCACGAAGGAAGTGTGACCTCATGTGCAACAAAACTCAGCCAAAACTTACGTTTCAAGGTGCTAATTAACTATGGGCAACTTCTAAACATGATTAGTCACAAAAACAAATCTTAATTTTGGCTTAAAAATTATCTACATGCGCAAATGCACAAACTGAAGGTGAGTGTGAAACAGGTTTTGGCTCAAACTTTGAACTAAGGGCAAATCCAATTCCCTCATGCGTTTTCTGATTTTATTTGAGCCAAATGAAGTATTCAAAGAGTATAACACAATTCAAAATGAATCAAATCCAATGGATGCTTGAGTTAAGAGATATAGCCTTTAGGATTCTTGAAAAAACACTGATTTTTCTGCCCAGGCCTTGGTCAAGCATGCCACTTTCTAAAAATGACCTATAATCTTTCCTTTTCAAAAATGATCCTCCGTTCAAAATTTGCTCTTAATTTTCAAATATGACATGAAGTAGATCTCTCAAGGAACATTTGGAAAAAATAATCACTCAAAAATGCCAAGAATTGAGAAAGTTATGGCCTTGTGAAGTTGATGAAATTTCATGAAATGACCTATAATCTTTTGATTTCTTCAAGCAACTTCCAAACACTTTCAATCTTTAAAATTTTGATGTATATAAAGTTCACATCCTTAATAATGTTGTGCAAAAATAATGAACTCAAGGTAATAAATGATGATCAATATATGATCTTTTGAAGTTGATTGACCAACGATTATGAAATTCATCAAGGACTTGTAATCTTTTGACTTCATAGGAAAATGCCCAAGCATTTTATCTTCCTACCAGTTGAACTAAGTTGTATTAGACATGCTTAGGTTCATTGTGAAAGAATAGTGAGCTCAAGAAGATAAGTGATGACCAAGTTATGATCCTGTGAAGTCATACAAGATAAATGAAGCATCCATATAGAGAGTGAGCAATCATAGACTTCTAAAACAATCTTCTCATCAATAAAACTCCTAGGATCCTAGCATATTCATATTAGAAGTCCGCTTAAGAATCAAATGACTTTGAAATCATCCACAAAATTCACACAAACACCAAGATATGGTTCTTAAAAGTCCAAACCCTAATTCAAGGTATATGGCCATAGAATGGTGAATTCTTTGAATTTGATGATCTCTTTCCAACATGAAGCATATACTCAAGATGAGAGACCATAGCTGATGACAAGAGAAATATTCAATGGGAAACAATACTTTCAAAATTCTTGGGGATTGAGGAGAGAAGGCATGGAAATAAACACATGAACCTATTGATTCCTTGAACAAGAAAATTTTTCATGCACTATTCACCTACGACATTTGGAGAGTGAAGTATACACACATTATTGTTAGTCAAACATCAATCATCACATACATTAAATGGTGTTTGGTGATCTTCCAAAGGCAAACCCAAAGATAAGGGAAAGAGAGAGAGAGACCATTTGATCTTTGTGTAATGCAATGGTATGAAGTATGAATAAATTTTAGGGGGGGAAATTGGGGTACAACACACACATCTGCTGACACAATTTCCCAACATCTTGTAGAACATTAGTTCCTTTCTTTTGGAACTTACAAAACAAATATTAGTTCTGAAACCAAATACTACTTCCAGAAAATAGATAACCATTGATACCTGCAAGGTCCAAAAAGAAAATCCAAGCTTCATCAATACCAACATCTGTAAGACTCAGAGTCCATTTCCTAATTATGTCAAGTATTAGGATGACTCTGTATGAAGCCAAAATAAATGGCTCTAATCATTCTTCAAAAAACTCATCAAAAGTGCCTTTATGAGTGGACTTGAGAGATAAAACTCAAGTATCGTTGGCAACTTCATATAGTCAGTTGACATGGTCTTGCACACACTACAACATCATACACCAAACCTGATAAGGAGAACAAACCCTAATATCCTTATTTAACTTGGAAAACAAGAAACAATCATGGTTACACCAGACACCATGCCGCAAAATACACACTAATACAACACTCCTCGACAGTCTTCAGGCACAACATATTTTACTCAACCATCCAGGTGCAATCAAAAACATCCTAGGTTTGAAAATAAATCAAACCTAACATAACAGCTCACCAAAGCTACAAGCCTGAAAGCAACAGACAAATCCAATACACACCTTGTCATGAACATTCCATCCTCCACTTCAAGGGACCATTCAACTAAAAATATGAACTATCCAAGTTCAAATAACGTTTCAGTTGAAACCTTCTAACATGATCATAGACCAGAAAGTATCCCCCTCAGATCTCATCCAGAAACAGACAAGATGCATGCTCTGATACCAAATGAAATTATGGTAAAAGAGACTTCAAATATCCTTCTAATATCCCTAACCTCATCGATAGAAGCCATGGAATCACTTTAATAAACATTATTTCTTATGTTAAACCACTATTTACCAACACGTTAGCAACCTATTGAAATCATAGTGTAAAAATTATATGAATTCAAGCACTCAACAATGAAGATATATCAAATAATTATACCTCGTGAGATAATGGAGTCTGGGAAGCAAAGAGGTTAAAGAAAGACTTGACATGGTTTTTTAGCATAAATCCCATTGGTAATGAAGGAAACACATCTTCATACATACTATTAAGTGAATCCATCTCACAAAACACATCACAAATAAATATAAATAAATCAAAACTTCAAAGCCTCTTTATAGAATACCAAATTTCCAAAATCTTAAAGCTTTGCATTGAAGTCCTCATCCGGCGAGATCAAAACTTCATAAAAACATAAAAAATTCAAATCTATAAAAATAATTGCTGTAAAGAAGAAAACCCTAAATATATCAAAGTTTGATGAAAATAACATTACTTGCAGACATGATTTTCTCACTTCAAGACGACCTAACTGAAAGAGAAGACTGATGAACCTTGTAGACGTTAAATGGAAGCTTGAAGAAAACTAAAAAAAGTCACACATCAATCATTTCAAATTCGACCACCACCAAACTCACCGTCGTAAAACTGTTGGAAATGCCATAACCTCCTTGTCAAAATGGGAGACATGTAAATAAATTTAAATAAATCAAAATATGACTATTATTATAATAAAATTACTCTCTTTATGGAATACCATATGTCCGAAATCTTAAAGCTTTGCATTAAATTCTTCATCCAACAAGACCAAAACTTCATATAAACACAAAACTTTTAAATCTATAAAAAATCATTACCGTAAAGAAGAAAACCCTAAATATATCAAAGTTGGATGAAAGAAACCTTACTTACAGACATGATTCTCTCACTTTAATATGATTTAACTGAAAGAGAAGATTGATGAACCGTGTAGGCATAAAATGTAAGCTTTCAGAAAACTAAACGTCACACAACAACCATTTCAAATCTGACCAACACCAAACTCGTCGTCAGAAATGCATTGCCCAACCACATATCTACCATCATGATACCACATCACCACAAAATCGCCAAAAACGTCATAGTCGTCGCAGTTTTCCCTATTCCGATTGGTACATTTTTCTCTTTATTTCATTTTGAACCATACTTTTGATTTTGTAAGGGAGATGACAGTGAGATTTATTTTCAAAGAATAAGTTGGAAGAAGAAAGAGAGAGATAAAGTATAAAGAGGGAAGAGGAAGATGAAGATGGTAGACATAGAGGAAGATGAAAAGGAAAAAAAAAGAGGATTCAGGAAGAGAGGGGAAGTGAGAGAAGAGGAAAATTAAAAGTGAGAAGTGAGAGAAAAGAATAACAAAATTAGAATTTGATCTGACATTGGGTGAAGACAAGAGAAAAAATGTTGAATTAAATAGGTTTGATTTTGAACCAAATAGAATCATGTGACATCATAAAATGAACAACACCTAACAAACAAAAAGCCTAATTAAATAAGTACATGTTAGTGCGTGAGGTACTTTAATGAGGAGAAAAGAGAGAGTAATAAGAAAATAAGGGTTTTATTACTCACTTGAAATTGTATTGAACAAAATAAAGATACACACCATGACTATTTATATACAACTCTAATTGGGCTTGGGCATACTCAACTTGAATTTTATTTAAATATTAAATCTAATTAAATATAATCTAATAATTCAACATACCCACCATAATCCAAGTTGTCGGGCCTACGCTAATCATAGTCGATCTGAACTATTCCTAATTTCTCTCTTAAATTCAGGAATTTACCAATCTTCAATTCTTTGGTGAAGATTTCGGCCAACTATGCTTCACTTGAGCAATGTCTAACTTCAAGTTCACATAGATTTACCTTTTCCCTCAAAAAGTGAAACCTAGCTTCGATACATTTACTTCTTCCATGCAGAACTGAATTCTTTACGAGATTTATGTCTGACTTGTTGTCAATTTGCAATACTACAGGTTTCTTCACTTTAAACTCAATTTATTCAAGTACATATCTGATCCAAATTGCTTCACATGAAGTTTATGATCCTGCTATATATTCAACTTCAACCAATGATAATGCCACCATAGGTTGCTTCTTCAAACACCGTGAGATTTGGGCACCAAATACTTGAAAAAAACATTCAGTTATGTTTCTTCGATCTCCCTTATCTCCACACCAATAAAAATTTGAAAATCAAGTAATTGTTGCTTCTTTGACTTCAGAATCTCGTCGAAATAGAATTATATAGTGTATCGATCCTTTTAAGTATCTTAGAATTCTACTTGCAGCCTTCATGTGTGACACTCTTGGTTCACCCATGAATCTTCTCACTAATTTGAATGTGAAACATATATCAGGTCGAATGTTGCATACATACCTTAGAGATTGCACAATTTGCTTGAACAAAGTTACATCAACTTTGTCCTTCTCTCCAATCATCTCCAACTTCACATTTGGTTCGACAGGTGAGAATGCAGGATTCGAATCATCCATTATGAATATCTTGAGTATCTATTTATCATACTTACTTTGATGTAGTATTATACCTTGCTTCGACATTTAAAATTCCATGCCTAGGAAATAATACCATTTTCCCAAATCCGACATTTCAAATTCATTTGTCATCAGCTCTTTGAACTTCCACGAATTCTCCAAACTATTTCCAATTACAAGGAAGTCATCGACATATAAGCAAATGATTGTTATATATTGTGGTACAACCTTAACATAGACACCATACTCTGATTTTCTTTTGACAAATCCCAATTCGACTAAGTATGAGTCCAACTTCTTGTTTCATCACCTATGTTCCTGCTTGAGATCATAAAGCGCTTTGTGAAACTTATATACTTTACTTGCTTCCTTCTGAATCACATACCCAGGAGGTTGTGTGATACAACCCTCTTTGTCTAAAAGACCATTCAGAAATGCTGATTTCATATCTAAATGAAATATCGACCAACTTTGGTTACATACCAATGCTACCACTCCTAGAATAGTCTCTAATATTGATAATGGAGAAAATAATTCAGAGTAGTCGACTCCTGCTCTTTGAAGGAAAACTCAAGCTACTAATCTTTCTTTATGTCTTGCTATTGACCCGTCAATATTGCGTTTCAACTTGAATGCCCACTTCACTTTGATAGCTTTTGTATGTGTTGGAAATTCGACTAAATCTCATGATATAATTCTGTCGATTTCCTATAACTATTCATATATAGGTAACTTCCCCTGTTTAATCTTCAAAACTTTGTTAACCTTGATTGGTTCAGCACTTGCAAGTAAAGAAAAATGAACTAATTCTTCATCGGGTGTAACTTCATCATCACTAGTCACTTTATAATTCTGAAGTCTTGCTTGAAGAACTCTAGTTTGTTGAGGTCTATGGCTTATACTAGCCACACCCTTTTGGACTTCGACATTTTTGGGAATTTCAGTAATTGTTTCAACCTCGAATGGAATATTAGCAACTTCTTCGACTTCGACTTTATTAGTTTCTTTGTCAAATTCATAGCTCATAAATGGCTTATTAATTGTATCATTAGAATTCTAATCCCAAGACGAATTTTCATTAACCACAATATATCGACTCAACACAATATTCTTATTAATTAGATTGAATAGCCTGTATACACCATTTTTATGAGATCCTACTAGAATCTTAGGTTCACTCTTGTCATCAAGCTTCTTTCTTCTCACATCAAGAACATGCTTGTAACACATATAGCCAAACACTTTCAGATAACTTATTGAAAGTCGTTTGTTACTCCTCACTTCTTCAATAACCTTGTTCTTCAACATCTTGGTAGGGAACCTGTTCGAGATATAAACTAGAGTTGAAACAGCTTCTTCCCATACAGATTTTGGCAAACTCTTCTACTTCAGCATGCATCTCTCCATATCTAATATAGTTTTCTTTCATATTTTTGAAATTCCATTATGTTGAGGCGTATTAGGAGAATTTATCTCTTGATCAATACCATGTTATACACAAAAATCTTCAAACATCTTGAATATGTATTCGCAACCTATATATGTTCGTAGAACTTTGACCTTCCTCTCACTTAGATTTTCGACAAGTATCTTGAATCTCTTAAAGATTTTGAATACTTTATTCTTTTGTTTGATCAAATAGATAGATAGCTTTCGAATAAAATCATCGACAAATGAAAAAAATATATGTTTCCACCGCTAGTATGTTCTACGAACAAACCACATACATCTGTGAAATTCTGGTTAGGCAGATTCAGGATGTCGTGACATCTGATCCGACATTATAAAACAAACAAGGTAAAACATACAATTAACAGCAGGAAATAAAAGAACAGAAGGAATTGTTAACCCAGATCGGTTTTAACCAACCTACATCTGGGGGAATACCAAGCCAGGAATGAAGTTCACTATTAGCAGTACTAATTCGGAGGGAAACCACCCTGTTTACACTCCTCACTTAATCAGACTACGTAATGACCCTTCTACCTAAGATACCACACTTAGATATGATAACCACCACTCACCTCAGTGATGTCTATCAGCTACTATCACACCAGCAACTGCATCGACTGCTTGGCTCCTAACACAATCAGCTAGGAGATACCTCACTCCAAACACAACTAAAACAGTTTGAAGATACCACACTTCAAACACAATTTAAACAGTCACTAGAGTGACACAAACCTTAACTTGGAATTTCTTCACAGCTTATTCCAAGAATACCACTACACCCAATGCTTCACAACTTCTGAGTGAGTAAAATAATCCTCTTGCCTACAGGCTTCGAGGTAAAAATCAATGACCATCCCACAATCTGGGTGGTTCACTTACATGGCTAACCCTAAAGAATACATCTTTCTAAAACCGGCTAGCTTACTGAAACTAAGTTACAACTGCTTATTTATAACCTATTACCCAACTGGATTTGGGCCTTCAAAATAACAACACAAGTTGTAACAAACTTTTGTAGTAACAAACTTTCTGCAGAGTAAAACCGCAGATAACTTCTGCTACAATCAAGGTCCCTTCTGGTTTTTCTCCTTAGCTCTTGGACCTCCACATATGCCTTCAAAGTCACGCCACATAAGATGCATAATATTCCAAGAATATTCTGCACTAATTAAAACAGAAATGTAACAATCTTAACAGTTTCTGTAGCGTGATGTCTGATGTCTGATGTCTTGACATCTCATATGACATGCTGTTCCAGATGTTGAAACATTTCAACACAGATTGTTTAGGCATTCCATTATTGTTGCTTTATATTTGTTTTACAAAATTAAGCCAACTCTTAAAAATGAGGAACTTACAATCTCCCCCTTTGGTAAATTTTGACTAAAACAAAAATATAATAAAACATTACATTGCACTGGCAACAATAATTTATAATTAACAAACAACATCTTCTTTAGCAGAAACATCTTTTGTCTTTTGCACACATCTTCAGATCTTGAGTTTCTACCCATGTTAGGACATTCCATTTGACATCTTGTCTCTTACCTTGCAATAACATGGGGTTAGTATGGTGGTGAATGGAGAGACTCGGTGTTGGACTTTGGAATATACTGCCTACTGAGTAACCTAATCAAAGCTCAGAGTGGCTTGTTCAAAACTCAAATCACAAGTCACAATTAGTTTTCTTCTTTCAGGATGGGACCTGATCTTATGAGCGTTGTGACTTTGATACAAGTGTATTCCTTGTTGTTTCAACATTTGTGCAATATACATCTGTGAAATATTGATACAGTTACATTTTCTCTCCCCCTCCTTAGGAAAAATTTGACAATGGGAGCCTTCATAAAATCATAGCTTGGCACAGCAAGCCCAGATTCGAATAACTTTCATGATGTTGAAGATTTACTTGAAAAATAGATGTAGAGGGGTTCTCTATAAATAAGTATAGTTGAAGCAACGGATTTTCAATATTTAGTCTGTGGTCAATCTTTGGTAAAAGGACTGCACTAGAGACAAACATGTCCTGTCCAAACTTACTCTGACTGACTTTAATGGCTTATGCCAGATTCCTTTGAATGAGTTAGTTCCGATAAGTTATGTACCATGCATGAGCATGTGATTGCTACCTCTTCTTTCACGAATCCGGATTGCTTCTTTTTGAGATATCATATCTTGTGATTTTTACCAAATTCTTTTGAGTGCTTGAATAATATTCTGGTTTTATGATACTCTTACTTGTACAATCAAGTCATAGTCTGAATTTATTTAATCTAACCTCCTTTTAGAGTGTAATGATGTGTTTATGATCAGACTTTCTTTAATTTTGATATTCCAATATTCTTTGGGACATTCATACAGTATGAGGAAGGAAATGTGAAATACTTCCCCTCGACATTAGAACTACCTATGACACAGACTAATACAACTTACTCAATTAACTAATACAAAAAATTGGGCTATCCATTTACAGACATAGAGAACCATATCTCTATATTGGATAATTCAGAACACAAGACACGATTTGTGTTCAAGACTCAAAACAAGACTCAAAGTAGGAAAAAAACTGACTTAGCATCTTTGCAAAAACAACTGCACAAAAAAGACCTCAGGCTTAACAATGTCTGAACATTACTCTTTTTCCCTATATTTGTCATAAGTTGACAGACATAACCTACATAGACCCTAACTTTACTCATATCCGAACGAAAGATATGAGAGACACAAACAAGGACACAAGAGAAATTAAAAGAAAATGACTCTTAATACCTGAGAAATTAAAACAACATACCTAGATTGTGACAATAGTCTTAATCAAGAGATGTTATTTCAATAAGAATTGCTTTAGGTGAGTTTGTGCATTGGTCGAAATATGCACTAAATCATAACAAGTGATACACACCATCAATACATGTTTTGGATGAGAATTTTAGGAACTATCCCTGTTGGTCTTCAAGGATAAAACATGTTTTGAGTTATGTCCTGACTTCTTCTTTGACATTGTTTTTCTGGCTTGAAAAGATTAGTCTTTGAAAGACTGCCATATCATTAGAAGTAGAATTACACTGTCTTTACTGATCTCCATACCCTTTACTCCCCCTGATATATACAAATTATGGACATCTTTGATGTTTGTCCTTGAGGCATTATTTATTTGGAATTTGCCACAATTTCCAAATTAGGAATCCTTAGTTTGCTTGCTACACAAGATTCAGATTTCCACACTCTGTAACTTGTAATAGAAGGAACCTTATTAGTATAACCATAAATTTTTCTTCAATAGATAAGTTAGAACCTTATCTCCCTGGTGTCTTCAATAGTTGTGATGTTATATCTTTATGTAGAACATTCTCTTATATACATCACATAATTCTTCTCTTCTTGATTTAGATTTTCACACAGTTATTGTTAATATCCAGCTCCCATCATGATATTTAACAACATATGTATGTATCTCCTTAGGTTTAATCAACTCTTCAAATAATCACCAGACAACATTGCCACACATCCTTAACTTGTGAAGATAACAATGAACTTTAGTTCACACTACGCCATGAATTCTTCGTACAGATACTCAGCTCCCGACAGAGTATATGAATCTTGAATTTAGGCTGCACATCTAATAAGTACTTAGTCTCCCGTCATAGTACTTACTAGTTAGTCAGTTAGAATTAACTATTCACACTAGATCATTCTGACTGATCACATCTTCACACTCACTTCTACTTCCAGGAAAAAATAAATTCAAAACTGAAGACTTTAAGATGATGATTTGACATCTGATACAACATCATCCATTATGGTGGTTCTGGAGTTAACATCTACATTTTCTCATTCATAACACTTGGGGGGAACATAGGAAGCACCGCAATTATCAACTTTACATCCAAACAATTTACACATCAGATCCATCTCTCAATAAGCTTTTCTTCAGATTTTCACTTCTGATTTTGAGATGATGGATGCCATAGCCTATACCTATAAAGGAGATTCCCTCAACTATGTTTCTAGAACAAACTTAATCATGGAATAACACAAAAGTAAGCATATTCTTTTAAGATACTTTGTCTTCCTTGATTCATCTTGACAATATCCTTCTTGGACAGTATTTAGGGCAGTCAACATTCAAGATAATGTTTTTACTATGGTTGAGATACAGTATTCCGCTCCAAACTATTTTGTGGTCATGAATAAGTCTCCACATATTTGGTTCCTTTGATCAGAAGGATGAACCAGATATAAGCTCATCTTGATATCACATAAAGGGACTAAGAAGTATACCTTTATGAGTATTCTTCCATGCATTGAGCTTTACTTTTAATACTACCATAAGCTTAGGTCAGAAATAAAAATCCTGTTGATTGTGTCCTGATTAACTAATAAGAAGATGTCTCCTCTTCCAGATTAGGAGTAGGTTCCAAACATATTTACTCACACTACAATAGTTTAGCACTAGAACATCTGTTCTTCAACTGGTAGCTGCATACTGTCATACCCCAAATTTTTACCTAAGATACCACATCATATCATTCACATGTGCATCATTGCATCACTAACAGTTTCAGAACAGGATAGATCGTGTGTGTGCTCTTGAAGCCAAATTAGGGTTTTATCAAAATTTTCATCTGTTCAAGATGTGATCAATTAGCGTTTGAGTCTCCACTCACCTCAATTGATCTATCTTCATTAATCATCAAAATTTGATCTTCAAATTCCCAACTTTTTCTCATGATCTACCTTGAATCGACCAATTAGGGTTTTGATCGAGGATAATGAATCATTGACTTTTTGCTCAATGAATGACCTATTTGCTTGGAGATTAATCTTAATATCATCAATGCAACATATTGACCTAATTTCTTGGTTCAAAACATTCCAAAATCCATGATTGATCATCAGACAAATTTTGAATCATCTGATGAAAATTCAACTGTTCAAAAAAAGTCAAACTTTGACTTTTTGGTCAACTTTTTCAAATCCAAATTTTTTCAATCATAAAATCATTTCAAATTATCCATCATGATCATAAAAAATCAAGAAATGTGAAAAAGTCAACAAAAAAGTCAAAATTGAAATTTTTCTAACACTTAGAAAAATTTTCAAGTGTTAAAAACACGGTTTTTCATTACTTTCATGGCCATTTTTCACCTAGATCCATTTTGATTCAAGAAAAACTCAAAACATGAAAGTTGCAGATCTTGTTACAAGCTTTCCAAAATATCCTAGAACTTGAAAAAACAGTTTGTGTAGCTAGGCTTTTGATCTTGAAACATAGAGCTCTATAACCATGATTTTCGAGTCATTCACCAAAATTACAAGTCTTTTTTGCAACTTTCTTCCTTCTAGAAGCCTTGTCACCAAATAAGATAGGATTTAAGGGATAAAAAGTGATTGGCAATTATTGGGAAAGGTTAGAAGTACTTGAGTTTTTTAACCATGGTTAAGAAAGATTCCATGTGCATATAATGAAGAATATTCCTTTCTTAAGCCTTAAGCTTCAAGTTGCAAACTCACTAATCTTATCTTGCCTTTCCATTCAGAATTCCTTTCCTATAAATAGAGGTCACTTATTCATTCAAAATAACACCAAAACAATTCCAAACTTGTTTTCTCATTTCTTTCTTATTTTGGAAGTTTTTAAGTTTTCAAAGAGGTTAGAATTCAATATTGCAATTCCTGCAAGTTCTAACCAAAGGTGTCCTTCAAACATCTTCTAAACATCATTTAGAAGTTGTTTGAAACTTCAAATCATCCCAAAACAAGCCAAGAGTCATTTTTCTCGAGGAAACTTCATTTGTGCAAGTTTTGAGGCTTAAAACCCAAACTCTCAATCCACTCGTGCTTGTTCCAATTTTTCACTTCAGACACACTCTATACAACATATAGAGACTAACTAAGCCCTTAAACACGTTCTGGAACAACTCCATCATCATCCTCCATTTCAAAACCAGCAGCCTGCAACTTGACTCGGGCAGGAGGAATCAAAGAGCTTCAAAGCAAGCTAGGTGTTGGAATACACTTAGTGATACTCAAGGAAGCTCACAGGATCATTAAATAACTTCTGGAAGCACTCTGACAAGGAATTTGATTTCTTCTCATAGAGGTAAGTAACTTCAACTTTGAACTGTTTGATTTCTGAATTCCAGTTCAATAATGGCTTGGCCATTTTGTTTCTGCACTATCACTGATCATTAACCCTCAATCAATTTCACAAATCATGATCCATACACGATTTCATATTGATTTGTTAGAATTAGGGTTCTTCATGTTCTTATGAAAATTAATGGTCTAAACACTAAAAATAAACGAAATTAATTGCCACCATCATGTTCCTGGTGAAAATCCGAGCAAGTTTGATGTTTACATCTCTTGATTTCATGAAGAAATGAAGAATCCATAGATTGATGAAGGTTGGAGAAGATGATGATCGTACACACGTTATTCTTTTTGATTGATTTAGAGTCTCCGGAAGACGCTTCATCTTCTGACTCTAACTCTCCTTCAGAAGTTCATCTTCTGACTCTACTTCAGAAGCATCATCTTTTGACTCTAACTCTCCTTCAGAAGTTCATCTTCTGACTCTGCTTCAGAAGCTTCAACTTCTGACTCTAACTCCGCTTCAGAAGCTTCATCTTCTGAATCTAACTATGCTTCAGAAGCTTCATCTTCTGACTCTAACTCTGCTTCAAAAGCTTCATCTTCTGACTCTCCTTCAGAAGCTTCATCTTCTGACTCTCCTTCAGAAGCTTCATCTTTTGACTCTCCTACAGTAGCTTCATCTTCTGACTCTACTTCAGAAGTTTCAACTTTTGACTCTCCTTTCAGAAGTTTCAACTTCTGACTCTCCTTCAGAAGTTTCAAATCCTGACTCTCCTTCAGAAGTTTCAACTTCTGACTCTCCTTCAGAAGTTTCAACTTCTGACTCTTCTTCAGATGGTTCAACTTCTGACTTGCCTTCAGCTTCAGAGTCATCTTCAAACTCTGACTCTTTTCTCAAAACCTTCATTTTTTACTTGTTTTCAAACTTGTTTTTAAATATATTTAATTCAAGGTGATTAAATGACAAGCCATGCACATGGCTCATTTGTAAAACTTTTCACTTCTAAGCCATGGGTCCTGGGTTCAAACCTCCTTATGACCAAAACTTTCTTTTTATCACTAATTTTCTTAAGTTTTTTTAACAAAACTTCAACATTTTCAAAAACCAATCAAAACTTCTCATTTTGAGATGATTTTTTGCACACTTGTCATTTAATATACCTATTTTATGATTATGTCAAAAACAAATCCAAAAATATCTTCTTTTTGATTATATTTTTATTAAGGTTAAAAATGAGACGTTTTAAGTATTTTAATACTTTTCAAAAATATTTTCTTTCCGATTTTCAAACCTAATCTTTTTCAAAACTTCTTGTGAATATCATTCACTTTTCAAAATCATTTTCAAACCTCTTTCAAAAACATTTCAATAAACTTACACAGCTTTTTCCAGGATCAATTCGATTTGGAGATAAAACTGAACTAGGTGTTTTTCCTTGAATTTATTTCAAATTGATCATTGGCCTCCCTCACGGTGTAAGTCCCTACCCTCCTATGTACATATTTATTTCCTTGTACATATCAACCCTGCTATGTACATATTTATTTCCTTGTACATACCAACCTTCCTATGTACATATTTATTTCCTTGTAAATATCCACCCCTTTTATGTACATATTAATTTCCTTCTACATATTCAATCATCTTTGTAAATATTAAAGTATAACAAACTTCGTTCGTTTGTTTTCATCCACTTGTTTATACACCAATTTCATTGGTATTAACAGGAGCATTATTTCCGGTGAAACTACTCTTAAACCAATGGGCCTCCCTTAAGGTGTAAGTCCCAACTCCTTTGTATATATTCAAGTTACACTTGCTTTAATTGCTTGTTTTATACACTTGTTTATATATTTTCTTCATAAACTCCTGTGAATACACATCACACACTTTATCATATACTTGTCCATATAACTGTTCATTTATAACATAACAACTAGTTTAACAACTAGGTTCCCTTTAGCCTCCTCTTAGGCTTCGTATAAGACAACTCACCTGTTGATTTTAGCCTCCGCTTAGGCTTCATATAAGACAACCCCCCTGCTGAGTTAGCCTCCTCTTGGGCTTCGTTCAAAAAAACTCCCTCGTTGAGTTTAGCCTTCTCTTGTGCATCAAACAAGAAAGAGACCTGGAAATCTCTTAACAACCTCCTATTGGGCTTCCAATGCAAAGAATCACCCGCGCTAGGACAAACCCTAAGAGTATGATTTCCCGGTGAAATCACTCTTGAATCCTAAGAGGATGGTTTCCCGGTGAAATCACTCTTAAAGCCAAAGTCAAACATACCATATATCCTCCTCTTAGGCTCACAATGCAAGGACCCTCGATGTCCCTCGGAATGCCTCCTCTTGGGATCACAATGCAAGGACCCTCGATGACCCTCAGAATGCGTCCTCTTGGGCTTACAATACAAGGACCCACGGGCTTCTTAAAAGCACCCCCTAATCAATAATCAATTTCTCCTCGAGATTTAGACATTTATAATCTTTATGGAAGAAGTATCTCATCTATAACATCACATACATCAGACACTTTTTCAAACACTTTTCCAAACAAAACATTTTTTAATTGTAAGTGGTAACGCTTGTACACTCAAGAAAAACACCTAATACTTACGATGAAAGATTCAATCAATCAACCCTTTAATAATGTATGTGATGAAATAGATTAGATACATTTTTCATCAAGATGACATTTGTCTTTGTCTCTTAATAACACCTTTGGGAACTACGATTACTCTGGATTTCTCAAACTCCCTTTGAGAATACGTAGGCATAAGGTCTCATCCTTGGCGAGCATACTTCTTTCTCCCTCAAACCAAACAAACCATAGCTCCCTTAGATCCGAGCTACGGATGCTCTGATTCCCACTAGGGGATATGTATGCTGAGGGTCCCAATGATATTTGCGAGCATAATAGTAAAAAAAACTTAGGACCCTGCCTAACCTACCTTTCTTAAAACCCAAAGGAGAAACTTTCCCAAGAATAGAGTAGCAAATTTAAACACACAAACATATAAAAAATATTCATATATACAAAAGATGATATAGATAACTATATATATATAGGGTGCTAAAACCTTCCCTTTATATAACAAACCCTCTTACTCAGGTCTCTCCCCAATGCGTTGCGTCTAGTTCACACTAGTCGCATCGCATATCTTTATTTATTTAGGGTATTTCAACTTTTCCCTTTTTCATCTCATTTTCTTGTTTTGAAAACAATAAATCTTGATGCTCGAGGCATCTTTTTTTAAAACAAATCAAAAGAGTAAATCGTTTTGAGCTTGAGATTCGAATTCCGATTCGATTCCCTCGTTCGTCAATTTTTACCGCAAAAAGAAAAAATGGTGACTCTGTTGGGGAGCACCAAGCTTTTCTTTGTTTCAAAAAAAAGAAAAAAAGGGTTAAGCTTCATTTGTGCATATGTTTGTTTTTCTTTATTGTGTGTTTTATTTCTCGCGATTTCATCTGATGGAAAAAAATCCTAACCTGGATTTAAGAAACATTTTAAGATCGAGGTGGGGGTATAGTCCTATTAACTTGTGAGAAGTCTCATTACTTATTAATTTAATTTGAGACCCCTCGCTCAGTGGAGGTTGTCTTGGGGTATTTGTGTTTAGAAAGTATTTGCGAAGACATTTTGCTTTCAAGGGAACTAACGAAGCTGAGTGGCTGTAGAACACATAACCCATCCTGGCCATTTAGGGTGTAGTGCAGAAGCTATTCAGGTGTAAACTTGGATTAGTTGTCATGCGAGACTACGATCAGGCGAGTTTTTCTTGAAAAATATTATTGTACTTCAAGTATTTAACAAATCCGATAATATTTCAAAGAGAAGCGTTGAACCTGTATTATCAGTAGAACATGTTTTGCAGGTGAATAAGCCCTTATAACTTACCCACGTTTGGTTCTTATCATTGACCTCATGCTCGTGACTTCAAGCGCTTGAACGTGTGTATCACCACTAACCATGTTTGTATCTTTGTGGCATTCATGCATTCATTCAAAAACCTCAAATTCTCATTTCTCTTCCCATTTCCAAAGAATTTAGAGATTTTTCTTTGTAAACATTTTAGGTTAGAGGGATGGACGTAAGAAAAAGATATACCAAGAGATACGGTTTTAGAATTCCTGATGTAGGAAAGTTAAAAGAGTTAGCATCCTTGGTAGAAGATCCCTTGGATTTCAGAAAACGCTATGGAACTGTTTTAACTGTCTTGAACACTAACGTTGATAAAGGACTTCTCAAAACTTTTGTTCAGTTTTACGATCCAGTCTATCGCTGTTTCTATTTCCCTGATTATCAATTGATGCCTACTTTTGAAGAGTACGCACATATGTTAGGTATCTCAGTGCATGACAAAGTACCTTTCAATGGTTTGGAAGCCATTCCTAAGCCACCAGTCATTGCAACAATGACTCATTTAAGGAAATTCGAGATAGACAAAAACATGACTACCAAAGGAAATCTCTTAGGACTAACTTCAAAGTTCCTAATGGAGAAGGATTTTAATTTTGTCGAAGCCGGTAGCATGGTAGCTTTTGAAGCTGTTTTGGCTTTGCTCATTTATGGATTGGTGTTGTTTCCCAACGTCCCAAGTTTCGTTGATATCAACGCCATAAGGATATTTCTGATTGGAAATCCTGTTCCCACACTGCTTGGTGACATGTATTTCTCCATTCATCATAGGAATCGTTAAAGAGATGGGATTATCGTGTGTTGTGTACCTCTATTATTCAAATCGATTATCTCACACTTGCCTAAGTCTCCTATCTTCCTAGAAAACAAAAACGGTTGGCATTGGTCTCGAAGACTCATGTCTCTTACTAACGTTGATATCCATTGGTATACCTTGGCCAACAATGAGATAGAAATCATTGAAATCTGTGGAGAGTTTGCCAACATACCTCTCATTGGTACGAAAGGAGGAATTAACTACAACCCATTTTTGGCAAGACGTCAACTTGGGTAAACCCCTTGGTTTTAGCGTAGAAAGTTACTTTTATCATGAAGGGGAAGATTCCCAAGGTTTGAAAGCCAGAATGATAAGAGCTTGGCGTCACATTTGAAGGAAAGAAAAAGGTAATGCAAGGAATCGTGTAGCCATGGAAATCTACACTTCTTGGGTAAAGAAAAGAGCAAAGGAATTCCGAATGCCTTATGCTTATGAAGAACCCATGTTCCTAGTGGTATCTAAATCGACCACCATTCTCATTGAGACTATGGGAGAATACCAAGAAGCTTTGGCTAAGATGAGGCTAGAAAAAGAAGCTTTGGAAGACAAGTTTCTTAAGACTGACCTTGAGAATGTAAAGCTTAAAAAGCAGGTCAAAGATCATGAAAAAACGCTCTACTTTCAAGATGGATGGCTCATGGAGAAAGATGAGAAGATTCGTCGAAAGGATGATGCGATCAAGAAATACATCAAAGAGAGGAAAAGAAAGCTTGAAGAAATGACAATTAACAATCCTGCTCCAGACGATTGGAAAAAAGTCGTTAACAAGCTAAAAGCCAAGAAAGCTGAGCTAAAAGCTTACTATGAGAAATAAATCCTGAAGTTGAAGCTACATCAAGCATTTGGTTCTTCATCAGACGAAGAAGCTTAATTAGTGTAGTTTAGCTTTGTTTTATCATTTATTTTATCATTGTAAGAGCTATGCTCCAAAAACTTGCTGTAATCTTCTTTCGAATATTAATAAAATAAGAGTTTTCCATCCAAATGTTTGCAAGAAATTTCTCTTTTAGCGTAAATTCTTTGGAAATTCTTTTCTCTATACATTCATAATCATGCATCATTCTTTGCATTTTGAGTTTTTTATTTAGAGTCTTATCTTTTGGGATTTTTTCCAGAGATCGTCAAGCTGTCGCGTCTTAGAGTTTCTCGACTACGTTCACAGTCAGCTCGCAGATACAATACGTGTGCAAATAGAAGAAAAGCAATGGAAGATTTTGAACAAGAGAATATTGAGCTTCGTGGTACAGTAACCACACTTCAAGAGAAAGTGGAAAGGCTCACTGCTTTGGTAAGCTCGTTGGTAGCTGCGCAGAATCAGCAATCAACACCTAACAGTCAAAATCAAGCGACGATTTCAGAGATCATTACTACTCCAGTTTCTGCTGTTGTAATTAGTAATCCGCTTTTCAGTATGCCAGAAGGTTATCCATGTGGTATGCCTTTCAATTTCGGCATAGGATTTCGTTAATATACTTCTGAAGTACCGGCGACCATAACTGAGGTTCCTACTTTGCAGAAATTCTTGAATACTCTTGGCCCTTTCTACTACAAACGCATGATCGTCAGTGCTCCAGGTGATTTTACTGAAATGGTAAACATGGGGATGCAGTTAGAAGAAGGAGTCCGAGCAGGACGCTTAACTAGAGAAGTGGGATCTTCAAGCGGAACCAAGATAATTGGATATGGTTTCCCGAAAAAGAAAGAACATGACGTTGGATTGGTATCCCGAGGGAAACCCAGGAAGAATGTCAATCACCGACAATAAGTAGCCACGGTCGCACCAGTTGTTAGTACAACTTCAAACACAGGAATTACCCCACAATTCCAGCAGAATCAACAGCCTCGACAATAGGCTCAACAATTCAACAATAATCAAAATCGTGCTCCTAGAATCTCGCAGTTTGATCCAATTCTGATGTCTTACACGAAATTATATCCTGCCTTGATTGAGAGAAATCTTTTTTCAAACAAGAGTACCACCTCCAGTACTTGATAAATTACCTTGGTGGTACAAAACAGATGTGTATTGCCCTTTTCATCAAGGGGCACCAGGTCACGATCTCGAACACTGTATAGCCTTGAAAGTTGAAGTTCAAAGATTAGTTAGGGCTAATCTTCTTTCTTTGAGAAATACGAATCTGAATGTGCAAGTGAATCCACTTCCTAATCATAGAGGGCACGCTATGAATTTGATAGCCAGAAATTCAGATCGATACTAAGTCACAAATGTAAATTTTATAAGAGAAAACTTGGTACAGCTACACGCTACATTCAACATAATGGGTGTTTTTGCTAAACATGACTACACAGCTTGTAGAATTTGTTTTACAGATTCTCGAGGATGTCCAGCTATAAAAGCAGACCTGCAGTGGTTAATTGACATCGGCGATATTCAAATTTTCATAAATCGGAATGATTATGACGTAAATAGGGTAAGGTATTATCCGCGTGAGCTTTTAGTCTCTGATATCAACTCAGAAATTCCCGAAGTAAACGTCATTATCCCTCACTTCAATATGCCCGAGCGCATAGAGGTTGAATACAACAGTCCAAGGGTTCCTGACTCTCCTTTGATCATCTGTCTACCTGGACCTGTTCCTTATGAATCTAACAAAGCAATTCCCTATCAGTACAACACAACTATGATGGAAAATAGGAAGGAAATACCCATACCTACTCTTTCATCTGTAGTTAACATCGTTGAAGTAGGACGAGTAACTCGGAGTGGGCGTGTGCATACCTAGTTGCCACCAAAGCATCCTATTGCTCCCACAGTTAGACAAAATCCTGTTGATGTACTTGTTGAGAATCCTATCGGAATTCCCGTTGGTAATCCAGACTTAAACATTGGTCCGTCTGATGGAACAAATATCAATCCAGACTTTGAGGAAATTCTAAAGCTGATCAAGAAGAGTGAGTACAAAGTTGTGGATCAACTGATTCAAACTCCTTCCAAAATCTCAATACTCTCTTTGCTTTTGAATTCTGAAGCCCACCGAGAGGCCTTGATGAGAGTGTTGGATCAAACCCACGTAGATCACGACGTGACTACCGATCAATTTGGTGGAATTGTAGGCAACATAACGGCTTGCAACAACCTGAGCTTCAGTGATGAAGAGCTCCCAAAGGAGGGAAGAGATCACAATTTTCTCTACATATCTCTATGAATTGCCAATCAGATTCTCTGTCTAACGTGCTAGTGGACACTATCTCATCCTTGAATGTAATGCCAAAAATGACTCTCACTCATTATCTTACAAAGGAACACCAATGAAATTCAGTGGTGTAGTAGTCAAAGCCTTTGATGGATCAAGAAAATCCGTTATTGGAGAAGTTGACCTTCCGATGACGATTGGTCCACATACTTTTCAAATAACCTTCCAGGTCATGGACGTGCAAGCTGCTTACAGTTGTTTGTTAGGAAGACCTTGGATACATGAAGCAGGAGCAGTAACATCCACGCTCCACCAGAAATTGAAATTTATGACAAATGGAAAATTGGTAACCATTAGTGGTGAACAAGCTTTATTAGTAAGCCACTTGTCCGCTTTTTCTTTCATCACTGCTGACGATATTGAAGGGACACAATTCCAAGGACTTTCGTTAGAAGATGAATCTACAAAGAAAAATAGATCATCTATCTCCTCTTACAAAGAAGTAGCGCAGATAGTGAAAAACGGTACTACCATCGGTTGGGGACAAGTGATAAATCCTTTCAACAACGAAACCAAAATAAGACTCAAATTTACTCCAGTACTTTCAAAATCCAATGAAAGGGATGAAACTCTTCATCCGATCAAAGAAGTATTCCACAGCAGAGATTTCCTAAACCCTATTCCTCAAGAGGTCAATGTCCTTGTTGATGAAGGAAATGAAGAAAATCTCTCTGGATCCGAAGAATGGAAAACTTATCTTAATAACTCTGGATACATGTCTCAGGAAGAACTGTATACACCATTCTATCCTCCTTTAGACAAATTTGAAGGAATGTTCCTGCAAAATGATAAAGAAGAAATTCCACCTATCACATCTGAGGTTTGGGATACCTTGGGGGAACCAAGCCGAAAATTTGACTTTATGGTGAGATATACTGCTCCTGAAAGTTCAAGAATTAGAATCGAAGACATCCAACCAACTGGATGGGATGATCCTCCCGAATATCCCACTCAACCAGAAGAGGCATACATGCCTTCTCAATCTCATCATCAATCTGAGATCACAAATGAAAATATTTGCTTCGATACGCCTGTCGAGGTTATTGAACCAGATTTTGATTATCCCCAGATTAACGCAACTTTTGGAGATGATTGGGAAGATAATTCTGAAAATGATTTGGAAAGTGTCTCTATAATGAGTCTCTTCACCCAGAGGATTGGGAAGTACATCGTGAGAATCCAGAATACATGTCGCCTGAAAACGCATATACTGCATTCTATACTCCTCGACCTGTCAATCAAGCAGAAGAAGATCACCTCAGTAGTACAAAAGGCAAGGTTAACAAACCAGAGTCTTCAAATCCTGTTCGACCAACAATCAATATCAACACAGAAAATGATTCAAAGGGAAAACTACCAGAATACATAGTCTTCAAAGGAGTTCGTCACTATTGGAAAGCCATTGAGGTTCAGACTGTTGTTCATAGTCCTAAGTAGTTTGTCTCGCTTTTTTTTGAACTCTCGCCCCGCCCAAGGCCGAGAGATGTTTTATAGGGATAGCTTTTAAATAATTTTCTCTTTGTCTTTCCCAAGACAAATGAGTTTGTATTTAGGGCTTTGTTTCATATGTGAATCATAAATAAAGCGTTGTTTTGATTCCCGCATTTTGTGTTTGTTTTTCGTTTTTTACCTTTTTTCTTGAAATGGTAATCCTAAAAAACCCAATAAAAACAAACATCTTCCAAAAATAATCTGCATACACTTTCGCATTTACTTTTTCTACAAAAAATCGAACATAAATCATAAATGCAGATTAACAATGAATAAACCTGTTGAACGCAATAACTCTACGACCTCTATCGACATTGAATTCCCTGTGTTCGACGCCAAAGAAGAGGGTGAAGAAGAGATCCCGGATGATATTTCCCGATTACTTAAGCATGAGGAAAGAATCATTCAGCCTCACAAAGCGCCTTTAGAAACAATCAACTTAGGTTTTGAGGAAAACAGAAAAGAAGTAAGCATCGGAGCTCTACTCGACAACAATGTCAATAGCATACTGATAGATCTTCTCAAAGAATATGTCGATGTGTTTGCTTGGTCCTACCTGGACATGCCAGGGTTGGACACCAACATCTTAGAGCATCACTTTCCATTAAAACCGGAATGTCTACCAGTTAAATAAAGACTGAGAAGGATTCACCCAGATATGGCCGATAAAATCAAAAAGAAGGTTCAAAAACAACTCGACGCAGGTTTCCTCGTCACCTCCGAATATCCTCAATGGTTAGCCAACATAGTGCCTGTCCCAAATAAAGATGGAAAGGTCAGGATGTGTGTTGACTACTGGGACTTGAACAAAGCTAGTCCAAAGGACGATTTCCCACTACCACATATCGACATGCTGGTGGATAGCACTGCTAAGTTCAACGTCTTTTCCTTCATGGACGGTTTTTCTGGATAAAATCAAATCAGAATGGCTCCCGAAGACATGGAGAAGACATATTTTATAACGCCATAGGGCATATTTTTCTACAAAGTAATGTCGTTTGGATTAAAGAATGCAGGCGCAACTTACCAAAGGGCAATGACCACTTTCTTTCATGACATAATGCACAAAGAGATTGAAGTCTACGTGGACGACATGATAGCAAAGTCTGACACTGAAGAAGAACATATAGAATATCTCTTGAAGTTGTTTCAACGACTAAGGAAATATCAACTTCGCTTGAATCCTAACAAATGCACCTTTGGGGTGAGATCTGGAAAACTCCTAGGTTTCATTGTTAGTCAAAGAGGTATTGAAGTTGACCCCGACAAAGTCCAGGGTATTTAAGAAATGCCACATACAGAAAAGCAAGTAAGAGGATTTCTTTGACGGTTGAATTACATCTCCAGATTTATCTCTCAAATGACTGCTACTTGTGGACCAATATTCAAGCTTCTCCACAAAAATCAAGAAGTTGTATGGATAGAAGATTGCCAAAAAGAATTTGACAATATCAAGGAATACCTGTCAGAACCTCCAATATTGATTCCTCCAATCGAAGGAATACCATTAATCATGTACCTTACCGTGTTGGAAGATTCCATGGGCTGCGTGCTTGGACAACAAGATGAAACCAGTAAGAAGGAGCATGCCATCTACTACTTAAGTAAAAGGATCACAGATTGTGAAACTCGTTACTCCATGCTCGAGAAAACATGTTGTGTTTTGGTGTGGGCTTCGAAACGTCTCCGCCAGTACATGATCAACCACACGACTTGGTTAATCTCCAAAATGGGTCCAATCAAGTACGTCTTTGAAAAGCCTGCCTTAACAGGGAGAATCGCCCAATGGAAGATTCTATTATCTGAATATGACATCAAGTACCGTGCCCAAAAAGCGGTCAAAGGAAGCATTATCGCCGATCACTTGGCTTATCAACCAATCAACGAATACCAATCTCTCAAGTTTGACTTCCTTGACGAGGATATTATGTACTTAAAGATGAAAAATTGTGACGAACCATTACCTGAAGAAGGTCCTGATCCTGAATCTAGATGGGGCCTAGTTTTTGATGGAGCAGTTAAAGTTTTTGGCAATGGAATTGGGGCAGTCATCATTACTCCCGAGGGTACTCATATCCCATTTTCCGCCAGATTTCTATTTGATTGCACCAACAACATCGCAGAATACGAAGCTTGTATCATGGGTATCGAAGAAGCCATCGACTTAAGGATCAAGATCCTTGACATATATGGAGATTCAGCCCTTGTGATCAATCAAATCAAAGACAAGTATGAAACTCATTACCTTGGTTTGATTCCCTACCGAGATTATGCAAGACATTTGTTGACTTTCTTCAACAAAGTTGAATTGCATCATATTCCTCGAGATCAAAACCGAATGGCCGACGCCTTGGCTATTCTATCTTCAATGTTCAAAGTCAACCATTGGAACGATATGCCTAAGATCAACATCAGACTCCTTGAAACAGTTAAATGGGATTCTCGGATGAACACTTCTTGGAAATAAGATGGATTCGTTGCTATGCTTTAAATTCCATGCAATGCGGAAAAATCTTGGGTTACTATTGGATAAAAATGGAATTCGATTGCTCTAAACACGTTAAGAGATTCCACAAGTGCCAGATCTATGCAGATAAGATCCATGTGCCACCGACTCTACTCAATGTTCTCTCCTCTCTGTGGCCTTTCTCCATGTGGGGCATCTACATGATTGGGATGATTGAACCAAAAGCGTCAAACGGTCATCGCTTTATTTTAGTGGCCATTGATTACTTCACCAAATGGGTCGAAGCAACATCTTACGCCAACGTTACAAGACAAGTGGTTGTGAGGTTCATCAAGAACAACCTCATTTGCCGATATGGAGTTCCAAGTAAGATCATTATAGACAATGGATCGAACTTGAACAATAAAATGATAAAATTCCATCAATGAGAGTTCTCATGGAAGCTAAGTTATCTGAGGCTGAATGGTGTCAAAGCAGATACGATTTGTTGAACTTAATCGAAGAAAAACGTCTGACCACTTTGTGTCATGGGCAATTATATCAAAAAAGGATGAAGAAAGCATTCGACAAAAAGGTTCGACCTCGTGAATTTCAAGAAGGCGACCTCGTGCTTAAAAAGATTTTGTCTTTTCAACCAGATTCAAGGGGCAAATGGACTCCTAATTACGAAGGCCCATACATCGTCAAAAGAAGCTTTGTTGGCGGTGCTATGACTCTCACAACCATGGACGGTGATGAACTCCCGCATCCTGTAAATGCTGATGCAGTAAAGAAATACTTTGTCCAAAAAGACAAAAGAACAGTTGGGTAAGTCGAAAACCCGAAAAGGGCGGCTTAGGCAAATATGAGCGTCTCGGTGGACTGAAAACCTGAAGAGGCGGTCCAGGAAAAAATTAGAGACAATAAACAGAAATTTATCCTGGTAGATTGAAAACCTAAAAAGGCAATCTAGGAAAAAATTAAGGATCAAAATGACAAAGTAACTGCATCAGTCCATACTTCGTCAATCTGAAGAATCTTCCATCAACGGATCTTCAATCTAATCTTCTAAAGCGACAAGCACAGTTGGAATTCAAAGTTTTTAGGGAGAATAGCGGTTATTGCTTTCAATGCAGCCTTTTCCCAATAAATTACCATTTCCAACTTTTGTAAATAGTCCATGGAATCACGCCTTTGGCTGATTACCGTTCTATCAATAAAATTTGAGCCATGTGCCCATTTGTTTGCAATTCTTGCTTTATTCTGCTTTTGCAAAATAACGTTTTTTCTTGTGAAATTCACTTTTGAAACTAAAAAAAACATTTAATGAATTTTTACTTCAAAATTTTTGAAATAAAAGCGAAATTTTCCTTTGAACTGTGAACATAGAAAGAATTTCAACAGTTATTTCCATGAGCGTTTCGACCTCTAAAGGGTAAACAACTGCTGAGAAATTTTCTCTTCCCCAAAAGAGATCATCAAAGGACGGTATTCCTATCTGAAAAGGAATCCCCAACAAGGTTGCCAGTAAAATGCCTTTTCCAGAAAATTTTAAAGCATGCAACTCAGATTCATCATCAGTAACATATACACCATTGCTGAAGATTTTGCTGAGTATTTGTTTGAACTGTGACGTAGTCCTTTTCCAAATACGTTTTTGTTGTCTTGTCAAGTATCATCAGCATGCATATGACATTCATACATAATTGCATCATTAATGCATTCTTGCATTTCTCAATGCTTGCTGCAATATCACTTGTTTAGGTTGCATTTATTCCCCAAAATAGGTATGGGTGTGTCATCTCTCCAGTAGATTATCCCCAAGTAGAAAAAATACATTTTTCTCCCGTTCCCTAATTGAGATCATTCCTCATTGGATACAAAGTCTTGATTGACCGTTTCTTTCCAGTTCATTCCTGGATAGAACCTCATCTCTAACCAATTCAGGTCTAGATTTCACAAAAAATCTACCTGCGAACAATAAGCAATAGCCTCGTCATCCGAGCAACTTATTTCCTTTTCATCTTGGAACTTATCATAAAACGATTGTTCTTCTTAACAAGTCCAATCATGAAAGTTAAAGAAATCCTCACAATTGTCTTTCTTCCCCAGCATGTCACTCTTTGATACCTCCTGGGTAATCTTTCTGCAATCATATTGCATCATTTGCATTTTTTGGTATCTTAGGTCCAAAATTTGCGTATTCTGATATTTAAGTCTCTTTACACCTATCGAGACGAAGATTTTCATATTCATATCTCAGGTTAAAGAAACTTAAATAAGGGCATCTGTCATACCCCAATTTTTGACCTAAGATACCACATCATATCATTTACATGTGCATCATTACATCACTAATAGTTTCAGAACAGGATAGGTCGTGTGTGTGCTCATGAAGCCAAATTAGGGTTTCCTCAAAATTTTCATCTATTCAAGATGTGATAAATTAGTGTTTGAGTCTCCACTCACCTCAATTGATCTATCTTCATTAATCATCAATATTTGATCTTCAAATTCCCAACTTTTTCTCATGATCTACCTTGAATCGACCAATTAGGGTTTTGATCGAGGATAATGAATCATTGAATTTTTGCTCAATGAATGACCAATTTTCTTGGAGATTAATCTTAACATCATCAATGCAACATATTGACCTAATTTCTTGGTTCAAAACATTCCAAAATCCATGATTGATCATCAGACAAAATTTGAATCATCTAATGAAAATTCAACTGTTCAAAAAGGTCAAACTTTAACTTTTTGGTCAACTTTTTCAAATCCAAATTTTTTCAATCATAAAATCATTTCAAATTATCCATCATGATCATAAAAAATCAAGAAATGTGAAAAAGTCAACAAAAAATTCAAAATTGAAATTTTTCTAACACTTAGAAAAATTTTCATGTGTTAAAAACATGGTTTTTCATTACTTTCATGGTCATTTTTCACCTAGATCCATTTTGATTCAATAAAAAATCAAAACGTGAAAGTTGTAGCAGTTGTTACAAGATTTCCAAAATGTCCAAGAACTTGAAAAAACACTTTGTGTAGCTAGGGTATTGATCTTGAAACATAGAGCTCCATAACCATGATTTTCGAGTCACTCACCAAAATTACAAGTCTTTTTTGCAACTTTCTTCCTTCTAGAAGCCTTGTCACCAAATCATATAGTATTTAAGGGATAAAAATATGATTGGCAATGATTGGGAAAGCTTAGAAGTACTTGAGTTTTTTAACCATGGTTAAGAAAGATTCCATGTGCATTTAATGAAGAATATTCTTTTCTTAAGCCTTAAGCTTCAAGTTGCAAACTCACTAATGTTATCTTGCCTTGCCATTCAGAATTCCTTGCCTATAAATAGAGGTCACTTCTTCATTCAAAATGACACCAAAACAATTCCAAACTTGTTTTCTCATTTCTTTCTTATTATGGAAGTTTCTAAGTTTTCAAAGAGGTTAGAATTCCAAATTGCAATTCCTGCAAGTTCTAACCAAAGGTGTCCTTCAAACATCTATTAAACATCATTTAGAAGTTGTTTGAAACTTCAAATAATCCCAAAACAAGCCAAGAGTCAGTTTGCTCAAGGAAACTTCATTTGTGCAAGTTTTGAGGCTTAAAACCCAAACTCTCAATCCACTCGTGCTTGTTCCAATTTTTCACTTCAGTCACACTCTATACAACATATAGACTATCCAAGCCCTTAAACACGTTCTGGAACAACTCTATCATCATCCTCCATTTCAAAACCAGCAACCTGCAACTTGACTCGGGCAGGAGGAATCAGAGAGCTTCAAAGCAAGTTAGGTGTTGGAATACACTCAGTGATACTCAAGGAAGCTCACAGGATCATTAAACAACTTCTGGAAGCACTCTAACAAGGAATTCAATTTCTGCTCATAGAGGTAAGTAACTTCAACTTTGAACTCTTTGATTTCTAAATTCAAGTTCAAAAATGGCTTGGCCATTTTGTTTCTGCACTATCACTGATCATTAACCCTCAATCAATTTCACAAATCATGATCCATACACGATTTCATATTGATTTGTTAGAATTAGGATTCTTCGTGTTCTTATGAAAATTAATGGTCTTAAACACTAAAAATAAACGAAATTAATTGCCACCATTATGTTCCTGGTGAAAATCCGAGCAAGTTTGATGTTTACATCCCTTGATTTCATTGAGAAATGAAGAATCCATAGATTGATGAAGTTCATCTTCTGACTCTTCTTTAAAAGCTTCATCTTCTGACTCTAACTCTGCTTCAGAAGCTTCATCTTCTAACTCTAACTCCGCTTCAGAAGCTTCATCTTCTGACTCTAACTCTGCTTCAGAAACTTCATCTTCTGACTCTCCTTCAGAAGCTCCGTCTTCTGACTCTCCTTCAGAAGCTTCAACTTCTGACTCTCCTTCAGAAGCTTCATCTTCTAACTCTCCTTCAGAAGCTTCATCTTCTGACTCTCTTTCAGAAGTTTCAACTTCTGACTCTCCTTCAGAAGTTTCAAATTCTGACTCTTCTTCAGAAGTTTCAACTTTTGACTTGCCTTCAGCTTCAGAGTCATCTTCAAACTCTGACTCTTTTCTCAAAACCTTCATTTTTTACTTGTTTTCAAACTTGTTTATAAATATATTTAATTCAAGGTGATTAAATGATAAGCCACGCACATGGCTCAATGGTAAAAAATTTCACTTCTAAGCCAAGGGTCCTGGGTTCAAAACTCCTTAGGACCAAAACTTTCTTTTTATCACTAATTTTCTTAAGTTTTTTTAACAAAACTTCAACGTTTTTAAAAACCAATCAAAACTTCTCATTTTGAGATGATAGTTTGCACACTTGTCATTTAATATGCCTATTTTATGATTATGTCAAAAAAATCCAAAAATATTTTCTTTTTTATTATATTTTTATTAAGGTTAAAAATGAGACGTTTTAAGTATTTTAATACTTTTCAAAAATGTTTTCTTTCTGATTTTCAAACCTAATCTTTTTCAAAATTTCTTGTGAATATCCTTCACTTTTCAAAATCATTTTCAAACCTCTTTCAAAAACATTTCAAAAAACTTACACACCTTTTTCCATGATCGATTCGATTTGAAGATAAAACCGAACTAGGTTTTTTTCCTCGAATTTCTTTCAAATTGATCATGGGCCTCCCTCACGGTGTAAGTCCCAACCCTCCTATGTACATATTTATTTCCTTGTACATATCAACCCTCCTATGTACATATTTATTTCCTTGTACATACCTACCTTCCTATGTACATATTTATTTCCTTGTACATATCCACCCCTTTTATGTACATATTCTATTCCTTGTACATATTCAATCATCTTTGTAAATATTCAAGTATAACAAACTTCGTTCGTTTGTTTTCATCCATTTGCTTATACACCGATTCCATTGGTATTAAGAGGAGCATTATTCCCGGTGAAACTACTCTTAAACCAATGAGCCTCCCTAAAGGTGTAAATCTCAACTCCTTTGTATATATTCAAGTTACACTTGCTTTAATTGCTTATTTTATACACTTGTTTATATATTTTCTTCATAAACTCCTATGAATACGCATCACACACTTTATCATATACTTGTTTATATAACTATTCATTTATAACATAACAACTAGTTTAACAACTAGGTTCCCTTTAGCCTCCCCTTAGGCTTTGTATAAGACAACTCCCCTGCTGAGTTAGCCTCCTCTTGGGCTTCGTTCAAAAGGAATCCCTCGTTGAGTTTAGCCTTCTCTTGGGAATCAAACAAGAAAGAGACCTGGAAATCTCTTAACAGCCTCCTATTGGGCTTCCAATGCAAATAATCACCCGTGTTAGGATAGGACCCTAAGAGTATGATTTCTCGGTGAAATCACTCTTGAATCCTAAGAGGATGGTTTCCCGGTGAAATCACTCTTAAAGCCAAAGCCAGCCATACCCTATATCCTCCTCTTGGGCTCACAATGTAAGGACCCTCGATGTCCCTCGGAATACCTCCTCTTGGGCTCACAATGCAAGGACCCTCGATGACCCTCGGAATGCCTCCTCTTGGGCTTACAATACAAGGACCCACAGGCTTCTTAAAAGCATCCCCCTAATCAATAATCAATTTCTCCTAGAGATTTAGATATTTATCAAACACTTTTTCAAACACTTTTTCAAACAAAACATCTTTTAATTGTAAGTGGTAACGCTTGTACACTCAAGCAAAACACCTAATACTTATGATGAAAGATTCAATCAATCAACCCTTCAAAAATGTATGTGATGAAATAGATTAGATACATTTTTCATTAAGATGACATTTGTCTTTCTCTCTTAATAACACCCTTTTCTTCCACTAGCATAAGTGGGAACTACGATTGCTCTGACTTTCTCAAAGTCCCTTTGAGAATACGTAGGCACAAGGTCTCATCCTTGGCGAGCATACTTCTTTATCCCTCAAACCAAACAAACCATAGCTCCCTTAGATCCGAGCTACAGATGCTCTGATTTCCACTAGGGGATATGTATGCAGAGGATCCCAATGATCTTTGCGAGCATAATAATAACAAAAACTTAGGACCCTGCCTAACCTACCTTTCTTAAAACCCAAAGGAGAAACTTTCCCAAGAATAGAGTAGCAAATTAAAACACACAAACATATAAAAAATATTCATATATACAAAAGATGCTATAGATAAATATATATATATATATATAGGGTGCTAAAACCTTCCCTTTATATAACAAACCCTCTTACTTAGGTCTCTCCCCAATGCATTGCGTCTAGTTCACGCTAGTCGCTTCGCATATCTTTATTTATTTAGGGTATTTCATCTTTCCCCTTTTTCATCTCATTTTCTTGTTTTCGAAACAATAAAGCTTTTTGCTCGCGACATCTTTTTTTTAAAACAAATCAAAAGAGTAAATCGTTTTGAGATTGAAATTCGAATTTCGATTATATTCCCTCTTTCATCACTTTTTACCGTGAGCACATACCAGTACTAATATTCTAACATCCAGTAGAACATATGTTCCATCTTTTGGGAACACATCATCTTTGGAGGTATTCAAGGTAAATGCTTTGCAGATGAATATGAGTATCATTGATAAATTGATCCCCATCAACTTTAATTATCCATGCCTTTATGAGTGGACTTGAGAGATATCTCAAGTATCTTTGACACTTCTAATATAGTTGTAATAATCTGCCAAAATATTATGTTGATAAAATAACCCTAGGATCCTTCTTTCACTATAGGGGTTGCATCAGAGGCTATGTAGCGAAATATAGCCATACTTCAACCGAATGTACACAATGCTTACTCCATAATTCACTTGTAAGCATAACACATAAGGATTGAAAATAAATCAACCCTACAATAAGCTTGCCTCTCCACCAAGCAACATACTAGACCTAACCAATATCCTGACCAATATGGAAACACATAAGCACAAGAGTTACCTTATCAATGTCTTCACTCCCGCATGAAGGATTTGATAATTCTCATCTCTATGCTGAATATAAGTTGAACAATTAACTCCAAAATCTTCACTCCCGCATGAAGCAACTAGTTTTTTTCAAAAATCATTTAAATGAATTTTCAAAACAAACAGTGAAATCGCCACCTAATTTTATTTGTTCTAAAAAGAACGGGAAAATATAGATAAAACCCACAAGAGAAAAGGATAAGACGGTCTACGAAATTAAAAGATATAGGTTCGGGAGTTGGTTATGCAAGGGGAAGGTATTAGCACCCCTTACATCCATCGTACTCGATGGTACCCATTTAGTTCAAAATGTGGTTGTGTGTCAGTGTGAAAATTTTACGATCTTCTAAGTTTGAAATGAGAAACAAAGGATGAAGAAATGTTTTTATTATTTTTGAGTTTGACACGGTTTTGAAACCGCGTGCCTACGTATTCCCTCGTGCAATGGGAAAGTCAAAACTCCGTAGTTCTTCTAGAAAATGATTGTTTGTTGATTGATTTTAAATGAAAAGACAAGTCGTCATTTTTAAAGGAGAAGACTCGTCTAACGTCCACAAGGTGTGATAAAGAATAAAGGACTACGCACCAACATGAGGGAGGGTTTGAGAACACCTTTAGTACTCAAGTGGAGAAGTCGAAAACCTTGGGAATAGAGGAAGAAGCGTCTCAATTATAAATGAGCCATGTCTAATCTTAAAAATGGTTTAAAGGTAAAAGGTGCTTAGAGCGCACAAAAGAAGTTTGAATGAGTTGGAGTTGATTTTAAATTGTGGATGACAAGTACCAAAACGTTGGGATATCCTCTAACGATTCAATACTCGAGATTGGTGATTGAGGTCAACCGATCATCTCTCATCCAAAATCTTTATTATGAAAAGAGTGAGGTGAAACAAAGTTCACTTTTATTAAGTGTATGGAATAAAGTATTTAAGTCATTGGGTTACCCTCTAATGGCCCAAATACTCTACATTTTAATTAAATCGTCGGGATATCCTCTAACAATTTAATTAAATACCATAGCTCTATGTTTTTTGTTTTAGAACATGGATTTGAAGTTTCTCAATTTATTGGGTTATCCTCTAATCAATTAGAAACTTCGATTTGTTTTAATCGTTGGGCTAACCTCTAACCATTAAAACAAATCTTATCCAAGTGTTCTTTTTTTGTAGAAAAATTGATTTTTGAAAATAACTCGACGTTGGATCGAGGTTTGAGAAGAAGACTCGACGTTGGATCGAGTTTTATTGAAAGTGTTTTAAATGCTTGGTGAATGGAAAGAGAATAGAATCGAGACAATTGTAAATCACAAGAAAAATCGACAAAGCCCATACAAGGTGGTCAACCTAAGTATAAAATAATTAAATTACATGTGTACTAGCAAAGTGGGCTAGTCTACTATAACGACTAATTGGAACAATTAATCGAAATAGGCTCACTGTAAGAAGGCCCAGGATCAAGCGTACATGTGTGCATGTGTGGTCATCGCGACGCTTCGTAGCTTTGTCGACTTACGGGTTTAAAAATGATTTACAATTATTAGTTTAAAAAAGATTTTTTTTGTTTTGTGTAAGTGACAGTTAATTTAAATAAAATAAATGTGCACTAGATAATTATTACAAGAATTGTTTTTGGGAGAGGGATACATCAAATATAAATGGGGATTAAACGGTAAAATAAACATGGAAAGCGGTAAAATTATTTACAACGCAACAAGGGATTGAGATACATTTTTTTCCAAATGGGGATGAATTAAATTAAAGAGGAAACGGTAAATTTAAAAGTATACAAACAGAAATTAAATACGGTGAAACTTAAATATCGATTATTGCATTTTATTTTATTATATAGCATAGATTATATGAATTAATTCTAAGAAATCGGTATACGAAGAATATTACGGTAATGTAATTCGAACTTATTTACGAATGAATAAATAAAGTATAATAATAAAAGTAATATGTATATAGTATATATTTACAATACTAAATATAAGAAATAAAAATAATACTAAGTATAATTATATTTACAGTATAAAAATATAAAAAATAAAAATACTAAATATATTATATGTACATTATTAAATATTAAATAAACAATAATAATATGAATATTAAAATGCTAATGATAAAAATGTAGATGTGCTAAAAGAAACTGAAAGTTTCGATCAAACCTCGGATGTCTACACAAGTAGCAAAAAATGTTAGTAACATGAGAAATAAAAATAAATGAAATGCAATTACTATATTACAGTATAATTCGAATTTATTTATCGATGAATATAGTAAGGTATAAAAAAAATAAAAAAAAAATAAAAAAAATAATGTGTAAACAATGATATTTATAATACTATATATATATATATATAATTAATTAACCTAGTTCATCTACACCAAATAAATGAATGAAAAAAAATAAAATAAAAAGCAAAAACACACAATAGTACATGTGACGGACCACTCATTCATGTCACTTGGTTGTTTTTTATCAACCACTTATTTTGTGACACGTAGCATTATAAATAAATAAAAATAAATAAACAAATATAAGGTATAATATAACACAAGATCTAAAAACGTGAAAACACACATTCACTTCTGTATCTTCTCAAAGTTAGTTATGTTACTCTCTTTCTCCAAAAAAGCACAAACTAAAACCAGCAAATCCACAATATAACATATCCAAATCCAAATAACTAACTCAAATAATAAATAAATTGAAAGTTTACCGACACTGTCTGCGAGATCGGAAGAGTGAAAGGTTGGGGTTACGGTGAATGAGAGGAAGCAGGGGTGAACAACGAGTGTTGGCTGTGATTCCGGCGAGATGAATGGCGGAGAATGGTGTTTGAGGAAACAGCGATATAGGGATGATGACGATGGAAACGGTTTAATGGAACGGAAGCTAGGCTGTTGAAGGGATGTATGAAGGAGGAAGAAATGGCAACAGTGAAGGAGGATAATGGAAGGTGGAGGCTGTTGAAAATGAAGTGGTGAATGGGAGTTTTGGATAGTGTTGAGGAGATACAGTGGGGGTTTTGGATTGAAACAGAGATTTATGGTGAATGATAGATGGAGGTTGTTTGTTCTGATAGCCGTTTCAATTTTTTGGTCCGTCTCTCATTGGTCCCCCGCTTGTAACAATATAACACACACATATATATATATAACATAATTAGGGTTAAACAATATTTTTAAAATGCCAAAATTGCCCTTCATGATAAATTGGGCCACAAAAATGGATTGGGTAAAAAATAACAAGCCCAATAATATTTGTTTTGATTTTTTTTTGAGATAAAAAGTGGACACCTAAAATTGTCGAAAATGGTAAAAGTTCGGACAATAAATTATCCGAAAAATAATATGAACACATTAAAATAAACTACGAGTCTTGTAAATTAAAGAAAAATTATTGAAATGGTTAAAATTAAAATAAAATGATAATAAAGAATACCCGATTTTAAAATACTTACAGTTAAATACGAGTCTTCAAACTGTATCGAAAAATTAGGGAGAACACATTTTCATGATCTACGCGACACGTAGATTCATAAAGCAGTGAGTAAAAAATGAAAACTTAAAATATTTTCTCCGCTAATTTTCGCACAGTATCGAATTGCTTTTAACAGTCTGTTTATAAAATTGAAATATCGATATCACCGACATATAAATAATTTAAAAATCAATGCAATAAACAGAGAGAGAGGTAAAAATGCATGAAGTAACATAACAGGTATTTTACAACTAAAAACGATGCAAACATCAATTTAAACTAACTTTTGGTCAATTTAAATATGACGAAATGATGCAAATGCAATGTGTGAATGACTGTTTTTTTTTAAATTTTAAATATAATGCAAGTAGAAAAATAGCAGGGTAAAATTTGGGGTGCAACAGTTGCCCCTATTTAAATATCTTCAACCAGATGATATGAAGATGATCAAGCTTCATATTATCGCAGTGGGAGATAATTAAATATCAAAAACCAAAATTTTGCCCTGAGATGCGATGTGTATGTTGTGGATAAAATATAATGAGAAAGCACTGAATGCAATGTTTTATTTTATACATTTTTTTTAATGTATGATATGAGACCAAACTCTGCGGGGAAAACATCAAAGACATTCAGAAAAATCATTGAATGAACTTCGGAAAAAAAAAGATTCGAGTATATTCAGAAATGCATTGGATATACAGGAAACGAAACATCAGAGACATTCAGAAAAATCATTGAACGGACTCTGGAAAGCATCATCAAAGACATTCAGAAAAATCATTGAATGAACTTCGGAAAAAAGATTCGAGTATATTCAGAAATGCATTGAATATACAGGAAACAAAACATCAGAGACATTCAGAAAAATCATTGAACGGACTCTGGAACACATCATCAAAGACATTCAGAAAAATCATTGAATGAACTTCGGAAAAAAGATTCGAGTATATTCAGAAACGCATTGAATATACAGGAAACAAATCATCAGAGACATTCAGAAGGACATTGAACGGACTCTGGAACACATCGTCAAAGACATTCAGAAAAATCATTGAATGAACTCTGGAAAAAAATATTCGAGTATATTCAGAAACGCATTGAATATACGAGAAACAAAACATCAGAGACATTCAGAAAAATCATTGAACGGACTCTGGAACACATCATCAAAGACATTCAGAAAAATCATTGAATGAACTTCGGAAAAAAAATTCGAGTATATTCAGAAATGCATTGAATATACGAGAAACAAAACATCAGAGACATTCAGAAAAATCATTGAACGGACTCTAGAACACATCATCAAAGACATTCAGAAAAATCATTGAATGAACTTCGGAAAAAAGATTCGAGTATATTCAGAAACGCATTGAATATACGGGAAAAAAGACATCTATTTTGGTAGGTACCAAGTACGTTGAATTTTGACTGCAAGGTAAGACATTGACTGTAACAAGACCTCGGGAAATGCAAATGAGGATAAAACACTCTTGTTATGCATGATATATGAATGATCTATGCATGTAATATGTAATGTAGACATTTATGACAACGGAGATTGACTCTTTTGTGGAGGTAAGATGGGAACTCTGATTCCTCAACACGGAGAACACTGCCAACTCTGCTTAGAGAGAAAATGTCTTGGGAAACACTTCTAGCACACTTGTGAATTATATTGAAATGATGATCCTTGGAGGAAGGACTGCAACGCTGCCTGAGGATTGCCCCAGATTAGCTGATTGTTGAAGATAAATTGATAATGGCTTCAATTAAACGTTGATGGAGATAAACTGATCATGACTTCAATTCTTAAAATGACTAAGGGAAAGGAGTGCCCCGGTGTAAGTCTTGAAAAAGATCTTCTGATTAAAACAATTCTGAGAATGACTTGCACTGAGTAACAAATCTTGAACTGATTCACAACCGGATTTGAAAGATACTTGCCCCTGATTAGGATTACTGACCAAGTTTCTCAACAGTTTGGACTTCCTTGATGAGGAAAACTTGTTTGCAAGCAAAAATTGTTTATTCAAACATGGTAAATTTAATGCAAAGTTCATGCAAATTTTTTGAAATACAAATCATTTTTTGGAATGATGTAATCACTGTATAGAAAATGGATCACTGGTTAAAACACAGCGGTTTGAAAATTTAAGAGTAAAAGAGAAAACAAAGGTATGGATATACCAAGACAATTGATTTGCAAAAGATCTTAGGAGTCATATTACGCAACCTTGTTGTAGTATTCTTTCAAAAGAAACCTGGCTTCAATTAGGTCTTTTGAGGGTTGTAACGTGGTCTGGTTCACGGTTTAAGAAATAAAGGATAAAGGCTCAAAATTTATTTGTACCCAACCCAGTCTTCGTGATGTTCTTCAGTCCTACGCTCAGTTAACTTAAATTGTGCATTCAGGTTCCAATTGATTTTGGACCGTACTGATGATAGTGATGATGGCTCAAAAATTGATATATTCTTGAGATAGCAGTCACTTCTTTTTTTTTGCAACATTTTACTGTTTGAGGACTTTTGTCAACTCTCTTTTTTTTTGAATTTTGTCATCCCTAACTTTTGCCTGAACCGTTCCATTTAAGATTACGGTCAGCGGGATACCCCAATTTTTTTAATATATATTTTTTGGAAAGACAGTGACTGCTTGACTTTCATGATTACGGGGAACCATCATCATCACTTTTTGACTTGGATGACATCTTCGACACTTCTTTGATGTGTGTGAAGGAAACTTGATTAAATACAACCTTTATTGAAAGGCGTCTTGAATGAATGCACATCCGAATTAAACTAAGAACTACCGCCCTGTGTTAATTTATGGTTTTTTCAGATAGAAAGAGACTCAACTTCTAGGCTCAAGGGGTGACAAGGATTAACTTCCTTATTTCTCCAGTGTTTGGGAATTGAAACAATGCCTGTATATCATCAACAAAGTTTTATTCGAAAGCATAGCAACAACAGTTATGGGTATCTTGTTTTTATCATCCTCCCTCCAATCTTTGCAAAAACAAAAGTTCGGTAAAGAAATTAAACAGGGAAGATATTCTTTTGAAAAGAAAGCAGTAAATAAAGATTATTTAAATCAAAACAGTGCAATGCTCATTTCATTAAAATTAACTTGAAATTACAAACAAGATTTGAAAGCAACAATTTAACATAAACAAAAGGAAAATGCAAATTGGAAAAGAAACATGGCCTAGTGACTAATCGCCATAAGGATGAGTCATCTGTCTCAAACACGGCTTTAGGAGGTGACTTGGGATATTCTGACCCGTCTTCAGCCACTTTTTCCTGGCAACGGGTTATTGATAACATTTGGCGGAGGATCCCCGAAATTTATCTCCTGTCTTCTGATTAGATCTCGAACTCTAGCCTTTAGTGCATAGCAACTTTCCAAATCATGGCCGGCAGCTCCTTGATGGAACTCACAATGAAGATCAGACCTGAATCCGGCTGGGAGAGGATCTGGAGGAGTTAGAGGTCTAGTTGTGATTAGACCTAGCTCAACCAAATGAGGATACAATGCAGTGTAAGTCATTGGAATAGGGTCAAATTGAGTCCTACTCCTTGCATTGCGGTTCTGATTTTGTCCGCCAGCCTGATGTTGGGGAATCTGGATTGGTTGGGCCTTGACTGCAGGAGTGACAACATCTACTTGTGGTTGGTCATAGTATTGAGGCCTACGGCGAGGTCCTCCTCTTTCAATTCTGACAGCATTAGTTTCACCATCTTTCTTCCTATGGAAGTTTCCAAAAGATTTCTTGGCACCACTAGAGGATTCACCAAACAGACACTTTTCCTCTCTTGATTCCCTCTTCTAGCCTTTGGCCAATAGTCACCAAGTCTGTGAAGCGGGAGGACACACTACCAATCATTTTCTCCCAATAGAAAGGGGACAAGGTATCCATAAACAAACCAGTGAGCTCCTTCTCAGATAAAGGTGGTTCAACTGTGAAGCCGCTCTCCACCGCTGAGCGTATTCCTTAAAAGATTCCTTATCACCGAGACATATTTTGTAATTGACGGCGATCAGGAGCCATGTCAAGATTGTAATGGTATTGTTTCATGAAAGCATTAATCAGATCTTGGAAGCGTTGAATATGGTCTTTCTCAAGTCCCATATACCATTTCAATGAAGCTCCACTCAGTCGCCTTGGAAACAATGGATAAGAAGCTTGTCATTCCTATAAGCGACATTTTCAAGTACATCAAGAATGACTTTTTGGACAAGTGTGCCCCTTGTATTTCTCAAATCGTGTTTTGAACTTATGAGGCATAACCGATCGAAACCAAACACATGTTCTCTAGAATACCAAAGACGCGTTGCCTTCCATAGCTCTCATCCTTCTTTCCGAGTCCGATATTGCTCACGGACTTCTTCAAGTTCATCAAAATCTTCTTGACTCACACTTCGGGAGCGCCACTACGGTAATCAAAGAGAGGATTCTCATAAGCTTGTGCAGAGGTTGATGCACAAAAGGTCGATGAGGAGCAGATGCATGATCGGTTGAGGCTCGAAAACTGGAGCTCGAAAACGGTCGAGAAGACTCGCCAACCATTGGAGTAGCAGGGTGGAACGTAATTTCGGGTAACCCAAATTCGCCAAGTAGTAATCGCATCTAAGAAGATTGAGGATCAACAACAATGAGACTTGTAAATTATAGTCCTTTGAGGTTGCTCACCTCTGGCGATCAGAACTTGCATCATTTCAGTAAGTTTAGTCATGCCTGACTTCAAATCATCGATTTCCATTTGGACTTCTGCATTGTGTTACTCTTGGTGTTCCATTCTTCTCTTGACGTTGGCTCTAGTTCCGTGCTTGTGCAGAGGAATCAGCTTGACAGTAAATCAACAACTGAAGATGGAGACAGACGAAATGAGTCTTTTGACAACTTGGACGTATGCATGAAATATGCAGATGGATGCAATGAAATGTAAGGTCATCAATGAAAAAGATATAATGAAAAGCAATGCCACATATATAAATTGAATGCAATATAATGATAGTAACAAGTTCACAGAGACGTGAAACGGGGATGGTACAGGTAATCAAACAACTTAATTATGGGGATCCTACGATAGGATGGCTTTAAGTTTTCTACCCAATAAATCCCATGGGATGGTTCTAAGGTCTTCTGCTAAGTGTTTCTCGGAGTCTCAAATCCCCTTTTAACAAACACTATCATCACGCGAGAGGCCTACGTGGTAATAGTATTTGGAAAAGTATACCCCAAGAAACGGCTCTTAACGGGATACTCAAAATCCAAAATTTGAGCGTTTGGTCTCGGTTAGGACAACATGAACAAACTTAGAGTTATAGGTCATTTGTCCAAAGATTGATGTCCTGCGCTATCGCGGGCCAACAACCTCCTTAAAACAACCAACTCTAAGCCGGAGTCTTCGCTTCGGGCCAACAAGACAATGGAGTCAGGTGGACCTAGGCTACGCAACCCCTCTATTCCTAAAAAGGTGACCTAGAAGCCTGGGTAGTGGGCTTATCTATGCATCAATAATCCCATCAAGAATTCCCACACAATGGATATATAAACAAGATAATAAATGAAGCATAGAAAAATAAATAATTGAAACATAAACATAAGATAAAGTACAAAGAAGAAAGTAAAATAAAATGATGAACACACAACCACACAAAGAACTAAACTAGGGTTAACTCGCTTGAGAAAATCTCCCCAGTGAAGTCGCCAACTGAAGCAACTAGTTTTTTTCAAAAATCATTTAAATGAATTTTCAAAACAAACAGTGAAATCGCCACCTAATTTTATTTGTTCTAAAAAGAACGGGAAAATATAGATAAAACCCACAAGAGAAAAGGATAAGACGGTCTACGAAATTAAAAGATATAGGTTCGGGAGTTGGTTATGCAAGGGGAAGGTATTAGCACCCCTTACATCCATCGTACTCGATGGTACCCATTTAGTTCAAAATGTGGTTGTGTGTCAGTGTGAAAATTTTACGATCTTCTAAGTTTGAAATGAGAAAGAAAGGATGAAGAAATGTTTTTATTATTTTTGAGTTTGACACGGTTTTGAAACCGCGTGCCTACGTATTCCCTCGTGCAATGGGAAAGTCAAAACTCCGTAGTTCTTCTAGAAAATGATTGTTTGTTGATTGATTTTAAATGAAAAGACAAGTCGTCATTTTTAAAGGAGAAGACTCGTCTAACGTCCACAAGGTGTGATAAAGAATAAAGGACTACGCACCAACATGAGGGAGGGTTTGAGAACACCTTTAGTACTCAAGTGGAGAAGTCGAAAACCTTGGGAATAGAGGAAGAAGCGTCTCAATTATAAATGAGCCATGTCTAATCTTAAAAATGGTTTAAAGGTAAAAGGTGCTTAGAGCGCACAAAAGAAGTTTGAATGAGTTGGAGTTGATTTTAAATTGTGGATGACAAGTACCAAAACGTTGGGATATCCTCTAACGATTCAATACTCGAGATTGGTGATTGAGGTCAACCGATCATCTCTCATCCAAAATCTTTATTATGAAAAGAGTGAGGTGAAACAAAGTTCACTTTTATTAAGTGTATGGAATAAAGTATTTAAGTCATTGGGTTACCCTCTAATGGCCCAAATACTCTACATTTTAATTAAATCGCCGGGATATCCTCTAACAATTTAATTAAATACCATAGCTCTATGTTTTTTGTTTTAGAACATGGATTTGAAGTTTCTCAATTTATTGGGTTATCCTCTAATCAATTAGAAACTTCGATTTGTTTTAATCGTTGGGCTAACCTCTAACCATTAAAACAAATCTTATCCAAGTGTTCTTTTTTTGTAGAAAAATTGATTTTTGAAAATAACTCGACGTTGGATCGAGGTTTGAGAAGAAGACTCGACGTTGGATCGAGTTTTATTGAAAGTGTTTTAAATGCTTGGTGAATGGAAAGAGAATAGAATCGAGACAATTGTAAATCACAAGAAAAATCGACAAAGCCCATACAAGGTGGTCAACCTAAGTATAAAATAATTAAATTACATGTGTACTAGCAAAGTGGGCTAGTCTACTATAACGACTAATTGGAACAATTAATCGAAATAGGCTCACTGTAAGAAGGCCCAGGATCAAGCGTACATGTGTGCATGTGTGGTCATCGCGACGCTTCGTAGCTTTGTCGACTTACGGGTTTAAAAATGATTTACAATTATTAGTTTAAAAAAGATTTTTTTTGTTTTGTGTAAGTGACAGTTAATTTAAATAAAATAAATGTGCACTAGATAATTATTACAAGAATTGTTTTTGGGAGAGGGATACATCAAATATAAATGGGGATTAAACGGTAAAATAAACATGGAAAGCGGTAAAATTATTTACAACGCAACAAGGGATTGAGATACATTTTTTTCCAAATGGGGATGAATTAAATTAAAGAGGAAACGGTAAATTTAAAAGTATACAAACAGAAATTAAATACGGTGAAACTTAAATATCGATTATTGCATTTTATTTTATTATATAGCATAGATTATATGAATTAATTCTAAGAAATCGGTATACGAAGAATATTACGGTAATGTAATTCGAACTTATTTACGAATGAATAAATAAAGTATAATAATAAAAGTAATATGTATATAGTATATATTTACAATACTAAATATAAGAAATAAAAATAATACTAAGTATAATTATATTTACAGTATAAAAATATAAAAAATAAAAATACTAAATATATTATATGTACATTATTAAATATTAAATAAACAATAATAATATGAATATTAAAATGCTAATGATAAAAATGTAGATGTGCTAAAAGAAACTGAAAGTTTCGATCAAACCTCGGATGTCTACACAAGTAGCAAAAAATGTTAGTAACATGAGAAATAAAAATAAATGAAATGCAATTACTATATTACAGTATAATTCGAATTTATTTATCGATGAATATAGTAAGGTATAAAAAAAAAATAAAAAAATAAAATAAAATAATGTGTAAACAATGATATTTATAATACTATATATATATATATAATTAATTAACCTAGTTCATCTACACCAAATAAATGAATGAAAAAAAATAAAATAAAAAGCAAAAACACACAATAGTACATGTGACGGACCACTCATTCATGTCACTTGGTTGTTTTTTATCAACCACTTATTTTGTGACACGTAGCATTATAAATAAATAAAAATAAATAAACAAATATAAGGTATAATATAACACAAGATCTAAAAACGTGAAAACACACATTCACTTCTGTATCTTCTCAAAGTTAGTTATGTTACTCTCTTTCTCCAAAAAAGCACAAACTAAAACCAGCAAATCCACAATATAACATATCCAAATCCAAATAACTAACTCAAATAATAAATAAATTGAAAGTTTACCGACACTGTCTGCGAGATCGGAAGAGTGAAAGGTTGGGGTTACGGTGAATGAGAGGAAGCAGGGGTGAACAACGAGTGTTGGCTGTGATTCCGGCGAGATGAATGGCGGAGAATGGTGTTTGAGGAAACAGCGATATAGGGATGATGACGATGAAAACGGTTTAATGGAACGGAAGCTAGGCTGTTGAAGGGATGTATGAAGGAGGAAGAAATGGCAACAGTGAAGGAGGATAATGGAAGGTGGAGGCTGTTGAAAATGAAGTGGTGAATGGGAGTTTTGGATAGTGTTGAGGAGATACAGTGGGGGTTTTGGATGGAAACAGAGATTTATGGTGAATGATAGATGGAGGTTGTTTGTTCTGATAGCCGTTTCAATTTTTTGGTCCGTCTCTCATTGGTCCCCCGCTTGTAACAATATAACACATATATATATATATAACATAATTAGGGTTAAACAATATTTTTAAAATGCCAAAATTGCCCTTCATGATAAATTGGGCCACAAAAATGGATTGGGTAAAAAATAACAAGCCCAATAATATTTGTTTTGATTTTTTTTTGAGATAAAAAGTGGACACCTAAAATTGTCGAAAATGGTAAAAGTTCGGACAATAAATTATCCGAAAAATAATATGAACACATTAAAATAAACTACGAGTCTTGTAAATTAAAGAAAAATTATTGAAATGGTTAAAATTAAAATAAAATGATAATAAAGAATACCCGATTTTAAAATACTTACGATTAAATACGAGTCTTCAAACCAGATCGAAAAATTAGGAGAACACATTTTCATGATCTACGCGACACGTAGATTCATAAAGCGATGAGTAAAAATGAAAACTTAAAATATTTTCTCCGCTAATTTTCGCAAGATCGAATTGCTTTTAATAATTTATAAAATTGAAATATCGATATCACCGACATATAAATAATTTAAAAATCAATGCAATAAACAGAGAGAGAGGTAAAAATGCATGAAGTAACATAACAGGTATTTTACAACTAAAAACGATGCAAACATCAATTTAAACTAACTTTTGGTCAATTTAAATATGACGAAATGATGCAAATGCAATGTGTGAATGACTGTTTTTTTTTAATTTTAAATATAATGCAAGTAGAAAAATAGCAGGGTAAAATTTGGGGTGCAACACCGCATGAAGTATTTGAATTTAACTTTCTTGTTCCAGCATCTTTATCTTCTTTCTTCAAGAAGGTACAAGATCTGGTCAGGTTGGTCTAGTTCTCCACACATAGGTCCATCGTCCACTTCTAGGGACCATACAATATAAACACTCCTTGTTCAAACAAACTACAAATAGGTCCATCCTCCACTTCAATGCACCATATAATATGAACACTCCTTGTTCAAACAATCTTCTACCTTGTGCACAACCAGAAAGTATCCCCCATGGATCTCATCCAGAAACAGACATGATGCCTGCTCTGATACCAATTGAAATTCTGGTTAGGCAGATTCAGGATGTCGTGACATCTGATCCGACATTACAAAACAAACAAGGTAAAACATACAATTAAAAGAAGGAAACACAAGACAACAAGGAATTGTTAACCCAGTTCGGTTCTAACCAACCTATATCTGGGGGCATACCGAGCCAGGAATGAAATTCACTATCAGCAGTATTAATTCGGAGGGAAACCACCCTGTTTACACTCCTCACTTAATCAGAATACCCAATGACCCTTCTACCTAAGATACCATACTTATATATGAGAACCTCCGCTCACTTCCAATCACCTCAATGATGTCTATCAGCTACTATCACACCAGCAACTGCATCGACTGCATGGCTCCTAACACAATCAGCTTGGAGATACCTCACTCCAACCACAACTAAAACAGTTTGAAGATACCACACTTTCATACCCTAATTTTTTACCTAAGATACCACATTATATCATTCACATGTGCATCATTGCATTACTAACAGTTTCAAAACAGGATAGATCGTGTATGTGCTCCTGAAGCCAAATAAGGGTTTTATCAAAATTTCATCTGTTCAAGATATGATAAATTAGGGTTTTAGTCTCCACTCACCTCAACTGATCTATCTTAATCAATCATCAACATTTGATCTTCAAATTCTCAACTTTTTCTCATGATCTACCTTGAATCGACCAATTAGGGTTTTGATCGAAGATAGTGAATCATTGACTTTTTGCTCAATAAATGACCTATTTTCTTGGAGATTGATCTTAAAATCATCAATGCAACATATTGACCTAATTTCTTGATTCAAAACATTCCAAAATCCATGTTTCTTCATCAGACAAATTCTGAATCATCTAATGAAAATTCAACTGTTCAAAAAAGGTCAAACTTTGACTTTTGGTCAACTTTTTCAAATCCAAATTTTTTCAATCATAAAATCATTTCAAATTATCCATCATGATCATAAAAAATCAAGAAATGTGAAAAAGTCAACAAAAAGTCAAAATTGAAATTTTTCTAACACTTAGAAAAAATTTCAAGTGTTAAAAACATGATTTTTCATTACTTTTATGGCCATTTTTCACCTAGATCCATTTTGATTCAAGAAAAACTCAAAGCATGAAAGTTTTATATCTTGTGACAAGCTTTCCAAAATGTCCAAGAAATTGAAAAAACACTTTGTGTATCTAGGGTTTTGAAATTGAAACTTAGAGCTCCATAACCATAAATTACAAGTCATTTTCCAAGTTTTTTAGGTCATTTTTGCAAACTTTCTCTTCTAGAAGCCTTGTCACCATTGAGAGATAAGTTATAACTGATAAATATTAGTTGGCAATGATTGAGAGAAGGATTGGATCAAGAGAGAATTTTAACCATGGTTAAAGAAGTTAACCATGTGCATTAAATGTAAAAGATTTCTTCTTACCTCTTAAGCCAACTTGTAAACTCTTTCAATTAAATCCTTGCCTTGTCATTCGGAATTCTTGGCCTATAAATAGATGTCACTTATTCATTCAAAATGACCCCAAAGCATCATAAACCAAGCTTTCCTTCTTTCTTTCTTGTTTTTCAAGTTTCAAGTTTTTAAGTGGGAGAATTTGCAAATTCCAAATCTTGCAATTTCTAAGCAATCTTAGGCTTCAAATATTTTCTAAACATCATTAGAAAGTTTTTAGAATCCTCAAGCTATCCCAAGAACTAGCCAAACTCAGAAACCACCTCCAACTTCCTAAACATGTCATTTTAAGCCAAAACTTCCAAATTTCCATTCCACTCGTGCAAGCTTAAATCTTTCACTTTAAACACCTTCCATACACTTCATATGAGTGATCCAAGCACTCATCACTGACCTGTAACAGCTCCATCATCAAATTCGATTTCACTTTGAGAAAACTGCAGTTGGACTTGGGTACACTGATCCAGACCATCTCCAAGCAAGCCAAGCATCCATAAACTTTCCATAAGGTCTAGTGGTGTTGTAGAAATCATCAAGTCAGCTATGTAACACTTCCTTCGAAGAATCAGAATTCAACTTGAAGAGCTAAGAGCTTGAACTTTGAACTCTTTAATTTCTAACTTCCAGTTCAAAAATGGCTTGGCCATCTTGTTTCTGCACTATCACTGAGCAATAACCCTCAATCAATTGCTTAAATCCATGCACATATGTGATTTCATGATCAAATCTTAGAATTAGGGTTCTTCGTGTTCATACGAAAATTAATAGTTCTAAGTTTAAAATAAATGAAATTAATCATCACCATCATGTTCTTGGGCTCAAAACAAGCAAGTTTGGTCTTTACAACTTTCAATTTCATTGAGAAATGAAGAATCCATGGATCAAAGAAGGATAGAGGAAGAAGATAAGCTGCGCGCATTTTTCTAACTTTTCTGGAAATTTAAAATCACGTTTTCTGATATATATTTATGGTTTGAGTTAAGTTGACGGATGTATTACCGCCCCAGCAGTTTCCAGCATGCTCTTAAGTCTCTTGCCTCGCCTCAAGGCCTAGGGTTCGAATCCCCCTGGGACCTTTTTAAAAAAAAATCTAATTCCTTCAGAAGCATCACCTTCCGACGCTCATTCCTTCAGAAGCTTCACCTTCTTGATGCTCATTCCTTCAGAAGCTCCACCTTCTGACGCTCATTCCTTCAGAAGCTTCACCTTCTGACGCTCATTCCTTCGTAAGCTTCACCTTCTGATTCTCATTCCTTCATAAGCTTCAACTTCTGACCTCCTTCAGAAGCTTCAACTTCTGACTCCCTTCAGAAGCTTCAACTTCTGACCTTTTTTTAAAAACTTCATTTTTTACTTGTTTTCAAATATTTTTCAAAACTTCTTTAAAACAAGGTGATTAAATGACAAGGCACGCACATGGCTCAGTGGTAAAACTTTTCACTTCTAAGCCAAGGGTCCTGGATTCAAACCTCCTTTATGATTATGTGAAAAAAATCCAAAAATATTTTCTTTTATATTATATTTTAATTAGGTTAAAAATGAGACGTTTTAAGTATTTTTAAATACTTTTCAAAAATGTTTTCTTTCCGATTTTAAAACCTAATCTTTTTCAAAACTTCTTGTGAATATCCTTCACTTTTAAAAATCATTTTCAAAACCTTTTCAAAAACCTTTCAATAAACTTACACACCTTTTTCCATGATCGATTCGATTTGAAGATAAGTCGAATTAAGTTTTTCCTCAAATTTTTTCAAATTGATCATGGGCCTCCCTCAAGGTGTAAGTCCCAACCCTCCTATGTACATATTTATTTCCTTGTACATATTCACCCCTTTTGTCTACATATTCAATTCCTTGTACATATTCAATCATCTTTGTATATATTCAAGTATAACAAACTTCATTCGTTTGTTTTCATCCACTTGTTTATACACCGATTCCATTGGTATTAAGAGGAGCATTATTCCCGGTGAAACTTCTCTTAAACCAATGGGCCTCCCTTAAGGTGTAAGTCCCAAACTCCTTTGTATATATTCAAGTTACACTTCCTTTAATTGCTTGTTTTATACACTTGTTTATATATTTCCTTGATAAACTCATGTGAATACACATCACACACTTTATCATATATTTGTTCATATAACTGTTCAGTTATAACATAACAACTAGTTTAACAACTAGGTACCCTTTAGCCTCCTCTTAGGCTTCGTATAAGACAACTCACATGTTGAGTTAGCCTCCTCTTAGGCTTCGTATAAGACAACTCACCCGTTGAGTTTAGCCTCCCCTTAGGCTTCATACAAGACAACTCCCCTGCTGAGTTAGCCTCCTCTTGAGCTTCGTTCAAAAGAACTCCCTCGTTGAGTTTAGCCGTCTCTTGGGCATTAAACAAGAAAGAGACCTGAAAATCTCTTAACAGCCTCCTATTGGGCTTCCAATGCAAAGAATCACTTGCGCTAGGATAGAACCCTGAGAGTATGATTTCCCGGTGAAATCACTCTTGAATCCTAAGAGGATGGTTTCCCGGTGAAACCACTCTTAAAGCCAAAGCCAATCACACCCTATAGCTTCCTCTTGAGCTTCATACAAGGACCCTCGATGACCCTCGGAATGCCTCCTCTTGGGCTCATAATGCAAGGACCCTCGATGACCCTCGGAATGACTCCTCTTGGGCTTACAATACAAGGACCCACGGGCTTCTTAAAAGCATTCCCCTAATCAATAATAAATTTCTCCTAGAGATTTAGACATTTATCATCTCTGTGGAAGAAGTATCTCATCTATAACATCACATACAAATCAAACACTTTTTCAAACACTTTTTTCAAACAAAACATCTTTTAACTGTAAGTGGTAACGCTTGTACACTCAAGCAAAACACCAATGCTTACAATTAAAGATTCAATCATCTTTTCAAACATCTTTCTTAACTCGTAAGTGGTAACGCTTGTACACTCAAGAAAAACACCTAATACTTACGATGAAAGATTCAATCAATCAACACTTCAAAAATGTATGTGATGAAATAGATTAGATACATTTTTCATTAAGATGACATTTGTATTTGTCTCTTAATAACACCCTTTGCTTCCACTAGTATAAGTGGGAACTATGATTGCTCTGACTTTCTCAACCTCCCTTTGAGAATACGTAGGCACAAGGTCTCATCCTTGGCGAGCATACTTCTTTCTCCCTCAAACCAAATAAACCATAGCTCCCTTAGATCCGAGCTACAGATGCTCTGATTCCCACTAGGGGATATGTATGTAGAGGATTCCAATAATCTTTGCGAGCACAATAATAACAAAACTTAGGACCCCGCCTAACCTACCTTTCTTAAAACCCAACGGAGAAACTTTTCCAAGAATAGAATAGCAAATTAAAACACACAAACATATCAAAAATATTCATATATATATATATATATAAATAAGGCTATATATAACTATATATATAGGGTGCCACAACCTTCCCTTTATATAACAAACCCCCTTACTCAGATCTCTCCCCAATGCGTTGCGTCTAGTTCACACTAGTCGCACTGCATATCTTTATTTATTTAGGGTATTTCAGCTTTCCCCATTTTCATCTCATTTTCTTGTTTTGGAAACAATAAAGCTTGATGCTCGTGACATCTTTTTAAAAACAAATCAAAAGAGTAAATCATTTTTGAGCCAGAGATTCGAATTCTGATTCGATTCCCTCGTTCGTCACTTTTTACCGCGAACACACACTTCAAACACAATCTAAACAGTCACTCAAGTGAATAAAACCTTAACTTGGAATTGCTTCACAACTTCTTCCAAGGACACAACTACACTCATTGCTTCACAACTTCTCATATGGGGTTAATCCAGTATAAATATTACTCCTAATGTTTATACCTATGTCAAGACTTGATAACTCCTTATCCATGATCCATGAGATGTGATCATCAGTCTATCTTCATAATAATCTCAATGCTTTAATGTTATCCCGCTTCACAATAAAGCTCGATTATGGATTCTTTAAGAATAGTGTCCTTGTGTTTAATGGATCTCATGATTAAGTCAAACTTATTGTATTAAACAGACTAACTATTCTAGGGACTTTATTATTTTCAAAAAGCAAACATAATAAAGAAAAGCCTTTTATTATTAATAAATAATTCGATACAAGTACCAAAAGGTATTGGCCTCTAGGGCTTACACCATTGCTTCATAACTTCTGAGTGAGTAAAACAGTCCTCTTGCCTACAGGCTTCGAGGTAAAAATCAATGACTATCCCACAATCCGGGTGATTCACTTACATGGCTAACCCTAAAGACTACATCTTTCTAAAACCGGCTAGCTTACTAAAACTAGGTTACAACTGCTTATTTATAACCTATTATCCAACTGGATTTGGGCCTTCAAAATAACAGCATAAGCTGTAACAAACTTCTACAGTAACAATCTTTCTGCAGAGTAAAACCGCAGATAACTTCTGCTACAATCAAGGTCCCTTCTGGTTTTTCTCGTTAGCTCTTGGACCTCCATATATGCCTTCAAAGTCACACCACATAAGATGCATAATATTCTTAGCATATTCTGCACTAATTAAAACAGAATTGTAATAATCTTAACAGTTTCTGTAGTGTGATGTATGATGTCTGATGTCTCGACATCTCATATGAAATGTTCCAGATGTTAAAACTTTTCAACACATCATGTTTAGGCATTCCATTGTTGATGCTTTATATTTTTTTTTACAAAATTAATCCAACTCTTAAAAATGAGGAACTTACAATCTGAATGTACCACTTCGAGAATGCAGGATGATCTCATTGGAATAGTAGAAACAAAATAATTTTTGGACTACTTTCTAATTAAACAACCTTCACAAAGTTTTTCAAGCATCTCCAAAATTGGAATACTAGTAACCACATGAGTGATCAAAAATTCAAATGTTCAGACCTCAAATGCCACAATCAATTATCCTTGTGGTCAACAACATTTTTCAAACATTGAACTTCTATCGAACTGATCATAGTCTTAAATGTCCTATTCTTTGACAATAGAGATTTTAAGACCAATTTTTTTTTTGGTGTCGAACAATTTCAAAGCTCCATCTTTCATAACAATTGAGAAACCTTCTTTAACCAGCTGTCCAACACTTAGCAAGTTGCACTTCATTTCAGGTACATAGAGCACATCGTTAATCATAGCTTTCTCTCAATTACTCATTTGAAAGACTATGTTGCCAGTACCTTCTGCTTGCAATGAACTATTATCATCAAGTTTTACCTTGTTTTTCTTTATCTTGTCTTAGTTTGCCAAATACTCCTTTAAACCAGTCATGTGATTCAAGTAGCCTGAGTTCAGGAACCAGATCTTGGATTCGACATGGTTATCTGTAACTATAACTATAACCACCACACCACCTTTAGAATCATATGAATCTTGGCGTGCAAGGTTTTTTCCTTCGTCCTTGCCTATCAAACCCTTGTCTTTTTTGTACCAACAAGTCTTGGCTACGTGACCCCATTTTTCACTGTGTAGCAGTGCATTTTTTTATCTTATTTGTCCTTTTGATAGTTTCCTCTTCTTCTTTTTTTTAGGATTCAGAAGCTCTATCTTTACCCTTATGCTTATGAGAAATTGATCAAGACTTCCTTCCATGAGTCTTGTAGACTTTTCCTTTGAATTTGCTGTAATCACCTTCCATGAATGAGCTTGTAGCTCCTCTATCGAGTCCTGAACTCCATTCCTTTCAACAATCCCCATCTCATGCACCTCCAACGAAGCAACCAAATCTTCCACTTTTGTGGTTTCAAGATTGTTGGATTCTTGAATGGCTACGATAATGTCATCAAAGTGAACGGTCAACATTCTCATTACCTTCTTAATTATCATCTTATCTTATATTGTTTCACCACAACCCTTTATAAGATGGACGAGTTTCTGAACCTTCAACACATATTCTGCAACTTTTTTGTCTTCTCACATCAAAAATTCATATTGTCGATGCAAGTTATGTAACTTGACAACCTTGTCTTTCTCACCTCCTTCGTAATAATTCACCAGAATATCCCATGTCTCCTTCGTCGTCTAAGCATGAGAGATTCCATCAAAATTAACAGCATCGACCGCCGTTTGAATGTAATAAGCAGCCTTGCAATCTTTCATCTTGGCTTCGCCGTGGGTTATTTTTTGTGCATTGGTTGCATATGCATCCATCGTAGCAACGCCATTAGTAACCACTTCTAGGGTTTCATAAAAACCAAACAGAGATTGAATTTGTTTTCTCCATTGAATCCAATTCTTGACGTCAAGCATTAGAAGAGAACTCAGAATGCCCTTATCACTAGTCATCTTCGCAACGGTTGATTCATTTGCCCTATAAACATGATCTCGTATGTGGAATTCTTGAAAACTCGATCAAGAACAATAACTAGAAGCTCTGGATACCAATTTATTAATGTGTGAGACACTTTAATGAAGAGAAAAAAGTGAATAATAAGGAAATAGGAATTTTATTATTTACTTAAAATTATATTATATAAAATAAGGATACACACCATGACTACTTATATACTATTCTAATTGAACTTAAGCATACACAACTTGAATTAAATTTAAATATTAAATCTAATTAAATTAAATATAATTAAATAATTCAATAAAACATAGTTGAAATAGAACAATGTGACATCATCAATTAAAAGTAAATAAATTTTGAACAAAAATTGCCTCTAAATCTAACATAACATAACAGAAAATGAAAAAGATACAAGGACAAAAAGATTTTTCCAAGAACATCTATATTTCTTATATATTATAAAGATTTTAATGTGACAGGCATTAAAAAGGAAAAAAAAAACCTATAAATATTTCTAGTATAAAATAAAGCTCACAAGTTGAAATACACAAAATATATGAAGAAAATATTATTATACAAAATAATTTCATTTTATTATAAATATAGTATCTTTAACATAAATTTAATATATTATAATATGAAGTTTTTTTAAAATGTAATTTATTCAAAATACTTTAAATACAAAAACAATAATAATATATTAATTAAATACATTATCGTAGTGAAAAAAATAAATTAATAAATATTTAATATAAATATATTATAAAAAATAACAAAAGCGGGAAAGAGTAAACTATTAGGTTTAATTAATTATTAAGGTCTTTTTTCATTAGACACAATTACTGAAATATGATAAAGCATTTTATCCGGGTTTTAATTATTTATATTTTTAGTACAAAGCTTTAGTTATGTTTTATTTGAAGCATATTTGAATAATTGGACACGACATAAGAAAAATAAGATGTAAACTTGTGACCTAAAGTCGTAATGCTACGAAACACCTTTTTCTGTTGTGGCTTACCCTATTCCAAAATTGAGTCATTTTATTAGGTTCTATGATTTCATTAAAGTGGGGAGTACTACAAAATACAAATAATCAAGTCAACTCAGTCTCACCTAATCTCATCGACTTTGTTGACTTTCATGCCTGCATATATATTTGAATTTTTCACAAACCTACCATATTTTATTTTCAATTTATTATCTAAAATAACGTAGTTTTCCAAATTATTATCAAAATAGCATCTTTTAAAATATATTTTTTTTCCACTACACTTCTGTCCAATGCTATGCGGATGAATGTTAATTTCTTTTAATTTGTTGGTTAATTATCTACAGATTTTTCTACAACATTATTTGAGAATTTTTCTAAAAAAATACTCATGCAGAATTATGAAATGTTACACATCGTACATCATTTGGACCAATCAAACTGTCTATTAGACAACATATCGTATTTTATGTAGGAAGTTTCAACCGCCTTTAAAAAACAACATTGTTCTAGGAGTAGCCTCAAACGCCCAACAAGCCATCGTCCTTGAGCCGATCCCGACTAAAACTATCACACCACGTGAAAAAACTCAATAGTTTCCATACATGCACCGAAGTGAGAAACATAAATATCCTCTATTGATTTTTAGGAAAAAAGTGGCAATCACGTCACAATAAAAGTTTGTTGTCCCCGAAGAAGGTAAATACTCAAAATTTATGCTCCAACCTTAGAGATAAAAAGGATTCTATTATCCACAGATATCTTTGACAGTAGAATATTGAGATCTCTTGAGAAACCTCTAAAGTTTTCTGACAATGACAAAATCAAAGATCCCGACAAGCATGTTGAACACTTCGATAACTAGCTAGACTACTAAGACACTGATGGGGTCGTGAAGTTCAAGCTCTTTGCACTCACCCTTACTGATGCGCTGTTTGAAGTGTTGGATAGCTAACATGATGGACTATATTTATGTGGAGTAAAATGAAAAATAAGAAGGATAATTATAGTACCTATGTTAGGATAAAATTAGTTTCCCTGTGTTGTATCACTATGATGTTTTGTGATAATGAAGTATGATGATGATATGAAGATCTTATGATAATGCTTGGTTCATAATGATGATTATGTGATGTGTATTATAATGTGTTGATTTATATGATGATAAAATTATGTTGTATTAATTTCCTTTGATGATATGATGACGTGTGTGATGATTCATGAATGGTGGTACATATTGATTAGTCGTGGTCGTACTATTTATGTTGTTGCGTATTATTGCATTCATAGCATAGTAGGAATTCGGTTAAGTGATAGTGATTAGGACTTTGATCTAGTGATGATGGTAGGAAAACTGTCTAGTGAATTCATCAATCCCATAGTGTGGATTGGGTGCAACAGTGAAGTGCTTTGGTTCCAAGTGGGAATCGATCCTATTTTTGGAGATCTTTGGAGATTGAAGATGACTAAGTCATCAGTGAAGTTTCGGTACCACATGCATGAGTCTTTTGATGATGCATTTCATAATTTATGGAATTGTTGAGTACTTAAATTATGTGAAGTTTTATGACGTATTTATTTTAATAAAAATACTTGAGTTATAATTCCTGATGCGATAAGTGAGGTACTAGATGTTGATGATAAAGAAATATAATGATTAATTGTTTTTGCAACCCGTGTTACGGAGCAGGATTGTTTGTCTTATGAGCTTATATGAAGATGTGACACCCATGTTGGTGATGTACTCTGATTATTTGTTTAAATAAATCAGGAAAAATTACTTGGGTTTAGAAGGGTATTACACCATCTACCTCTACTTTTGGGTCGTTCCTCGCTTACGCGTGTACAACTGCACTATGACAAAACCTTTTGCGATGATATTGGGCGTGGTTGCCTCCTCGATACATCTAAAGCTGAAGTGTCACAACATGCATGATATGTCGGTGACCATTTGTGTTGATCTAGCTAAAGCATGGATGATACGTAATGGACTGTTACATAACCATATGGATAGACATAATGAAAATACCATGTAGATCAATGTGGTTCCCTTTACTAGGTTGTTATGAAAGACGACCATCAAACCTTCCAAGAGAGAGGTTGAAGATGTTAGAAAGTATGTGACGAATAAGGGTCTTTTAACAATTGTAAGATAGTGTTCTATATGGATATTACAATAAACCACAACTACTTAATTCTGAAAGCTAAAAGTGATAAGGAGTGGAGATCCCACAAGGTTATGTTATTTTCCTATTTAAAGCTAAATGATGTCAATATTATGTAATAAGACCCCCTTGCAATAAAATGAGACTGTTTCCACTAAAATAAATTCATTGTTATCATTAAAGGAACTCACGAACACAATATGATGCTTTGAAATGCTCCAAGAGAATAATCAAAGCAATTGAGACCCCAAAGCAAATGACTTCGGGGTGGTGCCACAAATGCTTAAAGCATAAAAGTAAATAAATAAAACCCACAGTGAAAATATGATTAAAGAAACACACCTGGGTCATCCCTCTTGGAAGCTAGTTAGTGTTGGACAAGTGACTCCAAACATAAGAGTCGGGGGGATGAATTTTGATATTCAAAATTCATGATAAATTTAAAAGTTTTATTACTTAAAAAGGAAATTATATTAATATCGACAAAATCATACATAAAAATAATATAAAGAAAATAAAACAATAAAATAAATAACAAAATCTAATGAGATGGCTCAGAGATTATATAGGTTTGGCCGAATGTTGGCCTAGTCTTATCCCCAAGATATTTTTTTGATATTTCTCTATAATATTGAGTTATTAGAAGTTATTAACACAAACCCTTGATATAAGTGAATCAAGATATTTTACAATGGCTTATCTGCCCCCTCCCCAAAAATAAAAAGATATGTTTTCCATGGGATGAACTTATGAATCAAATAGATATTTCATCGGCGAATCACAATAACCAAACAAAACCTTTGTAGGATTCATCTTATAACCAAACACATATTTCTAATGGTTGATCTCAAGAACCAAACTCAATTCTTCAAGAATATCTCCCTCTGGAAAGTAAAAAAATGGCACGACACTAGTATAACTTTTTCTACACAAGTAGTTTTTACTCACAATGCACTAAGAAAACGTTGGTGAAAGAAAATATTCAGAGAGAGAGATAAGAGAGTAATTAAAATTAAAGAATTAGTAAAATTTGATTTTTGGTGCGATTTCAAATGAGGAGAGTTCTCTGTTATACCTCAAAATTTACCCTCTTTATTTTAATTTATTTGGCTTATAGTTCCGTTATCATGAACATACATGCATATCATTGATCTCATGGTTATGAGGGTGAGAGCATCTCAGATTGTGGAAGATACTGTGTGTTTAAGCTAATTCAGACTATTTTGAACTAGAAATTGATTTTTTTTGTTCGTATGCTTGGTGCATGATCTTCTGGTCAGAAGGTTATCTCGGGTTGGTTCTACGGATGTTAGAACCATTTCAATATGTTCTCCAATTCATCTGCTCAGATGGAAGGCCAATTCTTCAAGGAAGGACTTCGATAGTTCATTTCTTAATAAAGTGGAATTTGGTTTTTTGGACGCTCGTTGGGTATTTTTTGGATGATTTTCGACTGGCAAGTCTCCGGAAAAATTAATCTTTCAAGAGGGATAAACTGAGTTTTATGGCTAAACCGTGTTCACGGTACACTAAAAAATTCATAACTCCTGGTTGGAATATCAAAATTTTATTCTTTATGGATCAATACCAGAATTTTATTCTTTGAAGGGGTATTT